>KV751317.1:19077062-19100121 GCA_001698575.1 Mola mola
CACCACCTAATCCAACTCACCACCAGGTGGTGATCAGTTGACAGCTCTGCTCCTCTCTTTAACCGAGTGTCCAGCGCATATGACATTGATTGTCGACCTAGGGTGTCCTGGTGCCAAGTGCACTTATGGACACTCTTATGGCTGAACATGATGTTAGTTATGGACAAACTGTGACCAGCACAGAAATCCAATAACTGAAAACCACTCGGGTTCAGATCGGGCAGGCCGTTCCTCCCAATTACACCCCCCAGGTCTCGCTGTCATTGCCCACATGAGCGTTGACATCTCCTAGTAGGACAATGGAGTCCCCAGTAGGGGCACTCTCCAGCACCTTTTCCAAGGACTTTAAAAAGGGTGGGTACTCTGAACTGCTATTTGGCACATAGGCGCAAACCACAGCCCCAACCCGAAAGCGCAAGGAAGCAACCTTTTCGTCCACCGGGGTAAACTCCAACACATTGGCTGAGAACCGGGGAGCTATTAATAAGCCCAAACCTGCTCTCCGCCTCTTACCTGGGACAACTCCAGCATAGAAAAAAGTGCAACCCCTCTCAAGAAGACTGGTTCCAGAACCTGAACTGTGCGATGAAGTTAGGCCGACTATATCTAGCCGGTATCTCTCAACCTCTTGGACAAGCTCAGGTTCCTTCCCCACCAGAGAGGTAACATTCCATGTTCCAATAACCAGCTTCAGCAACTGGGGATCGGACGACCAAGGCCCGTGCCTCTGACTGCCACCCGATCCACATAGCACCGGACCTCTATGGCTCCTCCTGTGGGTGGTGAGCCCACGTGTGGACGGACCCATGTCTCCTTTTCAGGCTGAGCCCAACTGAACCCCATGGACGAAGGCTCAGCCACCAGGCGCTCGTCTATGGACCCCTTCCCCAGGCCTGGCTACAGGACGGGGTACCGGTATCCCTCTGGGCAGGGTAAACAAGTCCTTGTTTGTCACCATCATAGAAGTCTTTTGAACTGCGCTTTGTCTGGTCCCTCACCTAGGACCGTTTTGCCTTGGGTGACCCCACCAGGGGCAAACAGCCACCGACAACATAGCTCCTCGGATCATTAGGGTACCCAAACCCCTCCATCACCATAAGTTGTCGGTTCCTGGAGGGGCACTCTAAAGTTACAAAGAAAATATTAATTTAGTTCAAGAACTGCATTGAATACCCCGCTGGAGGTCACCATCAATTGCAGATGAAGAATTATCTTTCTGCTGTTTCCTCACAACACCACTGAGAGTTACTATGAGGATGCAAAGACCCCCACAACAATTCTATTCGTAGCAGCTCATCAAAATTATCTCTTCAGCGGGCCAATTAGTCATCATCTGCCTTGTTTTGTTGGCCTCACACAGTCAGACGTCCTCTGATTTAATTAATGATTTGAGTAATGGGTTTGTAATCATAAAAGCGGATAATTTTGAGTCTTATTTGATCCTTCAAATAATAACTTAATTCTGCTGACAACAAAAACGCTAGCAATTTTAATCCACAAAAAAAAAAAAAAAAAAAATAGTGCAGACAAAATGATCACCTATTTACTGTAGCCAAGAATTGGAGTGTGCGACTGACCTTTTGGGTATAAAATTTCCTGAGTTTTTCTTAATTATCTTAATTATGCTAGACATCTGTTTAATGTTTTTTTCTTACATCATAAATATTGTGTTAACTCTTGATTTATTACTTTAAAGTTAGTTAAATATTTGGCCACCAGAATCTAATCATTAATCCTTATGTTCACGTCCACATGAACATTAGTGACAACTGTGAAGAAATCCTGTTATGCGTTCCTGAAACTCTTTTCATGACTTGAGGGTGGCCGGACGGCCAACCCAGACACATACTCACACATACTGACAACAAAATCAAGTTTGCTAAACAAGTTTGCTTCTTGAGAGAAGCCAACTCAAAACCGATGTGTGTTTTTTATAGGGCAGAGCAGCTTTTAACAACACCTCCAATCTCGTCTCGTTGATTGGATTCCAGCTTACTCCTGACTCCAATTAGCTCTTGGGGAAGTCATTAGCCTACAGGTTCACATACTTTTTCCACCCTGCACTGTGAATGTAAAAACTTGAAAACATATAATTGTTTGTGAGGTATTAGTTTAAGCAGACTGTGTTTGTCTATTGTTGTGACTTAGATGAAGATCAGATCACATTTTAACACCAATTTATGCAGAAATCCACGTAATTCCAAAGGGTTCAGCTACTTTTCTTGCAACTGTAAATACTATAAAGTCACAACTATTATAACTATAATACATTTGTTGACAAATTGCTTGATTGACTGTTATGAATCATGGTAAGCTACATGGAAACATAGCTGAACATTGATAAAAAGTACAGTATGTAATTTTTACTGAGGTTATTTAGGTTACTCACTAAATCATAATCAACCATAAATATTTTATATAGACATGTCTGTTTGTATAACTATATACATACAAGTCTGTCAGTAAACATGTGTACACTACAAATATATCAAAAACTAGGCATGATGATTTTCCAGATCATGCAAAATACATTATCCCTTTTTTTCCTCTGTATGTCTATGATTGTGTTTGAAAAAAAAAAAAAGAAATGTGGATAAGCTGAAATGAGTTTCACGAGAAATACTCAAACTGAATATACAACCTTTATTGATGCTGATATTCTTGTTACAGATGTGACATATCTGTGCATTTGACTTGACCAGTTTTACTGTATTGAATGATTTTGTTGTCAAGAAAGTGCAAACAAGCTTTCTTCATTGAAGTGGGAAGTGGTATTAAACATTGAAGAAAATATATAGCCAAATAGCCAAATTCTCATCAGTGCAAGAACAAACAGTCACTTTACTTAAACATCAATGTTATGAGCAGTGAACCCCGGTGGTGGACTCATTGTCTGGGATTACGTTTTCAAGTGTCAGACAGTGTTGGAAAAAAAAAAAAAAAAAAAGTTCATATAATCACTGTATTCAGCGGAAAAAAGAAACTCCTACTTTATTTTCAAGCTGTCTTATGTTTCACTAAAACAAGTCAAAAAAACATAAGTTCAATACTACTCTATGATGCAGTTGTATGTTATCTTTTGTACCACTGATTAGAAAAAACACAATAAAATGTTAAGAAAAATAAATGCATGAGTTTATCCATTCTTCATTACTCAGTAATGTACTCAGTAACCAGATTACCACCGCCAACACTATCTATGCCAAATCTTAGCCTGTCATCCATAATTTTTCATTAAAGATCAGTTAGATAAATATAACTAGGGTGTGCATAACAAACAACTGTTTAAAATGTTGATAGGGTAGCAGTCAGGGTGGCCTATTCCAGTAACTGGATACCACTGCTTAAGCACTATTTTTGCTTGACAAGATGCACTTAACAGTCCTTCCCTATTCTGCGCAGCATGTACACCAACTCTACTGTACCATTTTACTCTTCAATACTGTGTATGCATCATGGAAACTATATAAGATAAGGTAGATTTATACAGTAATAGGAAGTGAAATTTGTGGGAACCAGCTATTTGAAAGATTATCGATATAAATATAAACAATGAAATACTTGCTAAATGTAAAGCATGGCAAAATTTGTTTTTATTGTTGTTATGCAGCCAGATGTGTCAGTTTAAGGTTGGTAGAAACCGTTAAGTATTTTCTGTCAAGAAGGATAAACAATCAAATATGACTCCTTGGTGTTTCTAATAATGACATGTTAATCTAAAGTCTAGGAATGATTATAAAGAAGTGCAAAAAAAGGCAAGAGCAGACCTACAGAGTAGAATATTTATGGTATAGCCAAACCTTAGTTGGTGGCTTGCATGAAAGGTAAGATAGCTATGATAATGCAGCCAACACAGATAATTCATTATCGTACTATAAACAGCTGCAATTGTATCACACAACATAGCAGTGTTGCCAACACTTGCTTGGGGTACAATACACTGCAGTGCTGCGAGTTTTGGCTGCTTTCTGCAACACAAGCATTATTTTGCATAGTAGTTAGGCATTTACTGAAATGCTAACAGGCAAGAAATGAGAGGGGACAAAAGGCAGATGGCAGATGTACTGCCTAAAAAGAAAAAAGTCATACAGGAAATCTCAAGAAAAATGAACAGAAAAAATTGTATTTCTCCTCCACAGGTCTAAACCCTTGTGTTGCTATGAAAACAACCCAACTTCCATGCAAATTAAGTAATCTGGAGCGACATTTCCGAACAACACATCCAAAATTCAATGAAATGTATGCACTTAGGGCTGAACTTTGGAAAAGGGAAATTGAGGAGCTTACTGACTCAATTTGTGAGTAGTTAAACCTCATTCACGGACCCATCTCTATAGTTGAGCATTTAATGGAGGCATCTTTTGAGATCAGATGGATCTTGGCATGGTCAAAAAAACTCTTTTCAGACTCAGTAAAAGACTGCTTTTTGGCTTCAGCAGAGTTGCTGTTCATGGATTTTGACAAGGATGCAAACATTAAACATATTTAAAAAAAATAAAGCTACATGGAAAGATAGCTGAACGTTGATAAACGTACAGTACGTAATTTTTACTGAGATTACTTAGGTTACTCACTAAATCATTATCAACCATAAATATTTTATATACACGTGTCTGTTTGTGTAACTATATACATACAAGTCAGTAAACATGTGTACACTACAAATATATCAAAAGCTAGGCATGATAATTTCAACTTCAATTATTTTCCAGATCATGTAAATACATTATCCCTTCTTTTCCTCTGTATGTCTATAATTATGTTTGAAAAAAAAAAATGTGGATAAGCTGAAATGAGTTTCACGAGAAATACTCAAACTGAATATACAACCTTTATTGATGCTGATATTCCGTTCATGGATTTTGACAAGGATGCAATCATTCATTCATTTTAGAATAATAATAATAATAATTAAAAAAAACATAAAACATCAACAAAGGATTCAAATCATCCAATCAACTATTATGCGGTAGAAAGAAAAGATTGGCAAAGATGTGAGTGACCAGCTATTCACAGATCTGTTGGCACAATGTTTCAGAATATCAGTGGATGAAAGCACGGATGCGACAGATGCTGCGCAACTGTATATTTCGACGAGGTTCCTGAAAGAAAACTTTTTGGGAAGAAATGTTATGCTTACTGCTATTCCTTGGCCAAACGAAAGGTGAGGACATTCTGACTTTTTTAAAGACAAAAAACAAAACAATACTGTAAGGCAAGTCTTGCAAGCATGTGCCTGGATGGTGCTCAATGGTGTTTACATTGTATCATACATGAGGAGTCATTGGTATCAAAAATGATTTACTCCAAAATGTGATGCAGACATTAGTGCATGCGGTGAATTTCATCATCCCCAGGACTCTGAACTACGGCACAGGATGACTTGATGATGCACAGTGAGGTGTGATGGTTTACCCACAGGAAAGTGCTTGAACGGTTCCTATGCCTCCTCGCCAAGATTCACATTTAACTGGACAGGGCAGTGTTGGATATTACAGATGGCCTTTCTGACTGACATCAGAAAGGCTGAACACTGAACTTGCAATTTCAAGGAGGAAAAAACTAGCAGGTAACATGCTAAAGGCAATCAGAGAATTTCAGAACAAAATGAATGCCTCGTATATACCTAAGATAATTCTTTCAATTCCAAATACTCAGAACTTTCACCACAGATGACCCTGGTGCAGCACTTCAGCCATAGAGGATTGTTGGTGTTTTGGAGGAGCTGAAGGGGCAATTTGAATGGGCAGAATATTGTTAACTTCAAAACCCTTCTATGTGGATGTGACCTCTCTTACTAAAGCTGTCACACAGCTCTGCCCTTCTAACTGTGCCACTCCGCAAAGTGAAACAGTTGAGTTGCAGACAAACAATATAGTCAAAGCAGGTGCTGCTCACTTTTGGAGTTTGGTGTCTGAAACAAATTGAGCCATAGTGAAACTACTTGCACAAAAAGTGATGTCCTTTGTGAGCACACACACGCACATGAGTCAACATTCACAACTATGAACACTATCAAGAGGAAACAGAGAAAGAGAAACTGAGAAAGTCAAGAAAATGCAAGCATGCTTCAGCTCGTCCAAGTATGAATGTAAGCCTTATTCAATTCCATTTGTCATGGCTGAATTAAATATAAAGTATGTTAAGAGGGATTACAAACAAGAAAGGCAGATATGCTTAATAGTTGCAGATTGCTTTTCGTATGTTGCGGTTGATGTGGCTCTGCCATGGTGTCTTTGTCTTATTAGTGAGGCTCTCATGGAAAAAAAAAATAGTCAAGATCACAGTTGTATAGAATAGTAAGCCAAGACATAATTTATAATGACACATAAGGCCTGGCAAAAGGAAAGTTTGATCACATGTCATGCTCTACTCTTGACTCATTATGCTATTACTACTAATACTATTACATTACACTATTATACAAGGCTAAGAAATAATTATGAACAGACCAAGATTGATTCATTACATAAAATTGTATTTGAAATCATTTGATAGATGTGATGAATACATTTGAAATTGTAACATTATTATTGAAATCAATTACCTTTGTGTGTTATACTGCCATCTTGAAAGAGAATATATAATATTTGTATTGATTTTTTTCCATTGTCTAAATATGGAGTCTCTAATTGTTGATATGGAAACAAATGGTTCTTGCTTTAGAGTTGGAACTAATATAGGCCATCCTTTTAAGATAGTATCCTATTGGATAAATGTTAGTTTGCAACACAGAAATCATAAAAGTGCTTTCTCACTGCAACGTCAATGGAAGCATACATTATATGGCCCAATTCATCACAGGGATGAAAAGTGGGAGGGAGAGAGAGAGAGAGAGAGATTAAGAAGGGGTGGGTAGGGGGCTTCATTAAAGCTCCTGATTTAAGCCCAGCCCATTCTGAATATGTAAATGTCTCAGACACAGAGAAAAACACAGCAAGAGGAAAGCGAGGAGGGAAGGGGGGAGAGAGAAGAAACGAAGGGAGGCAGTATGAAAAGACACTCAGTGAACAGAAGGTGCTTCTGCATGCAGTGTCAGTGTACTGCTCTGCTGCAAGGGATTGCGCGCTGCTTTGCTTCCCACATTTACCGCCCCTGCCTGCCTACCACCACCATTCTTCAGCAGCCTCTTCCAGCTGGCTGAGAAAACACACGGAGAGCAAGGGAGTGAACGAAAACTGCAAGCCACAGGGGATGCAAGCAGCTTCTGAGATGAGCAACTGAGATGACAAGGAATACGGTTACACAAGAAAACAGTGAACAGGGCTCACTACTTTCTTTTTTTTTTCTCCTTATATCCGACATTGAGAGCATTATTACTCTGCTTGAATGGATCTGAACCTTACAAGTCAGTGAACGCTTCAAGAAACGGACAATAATATGTGGTGAAAAATCTGCTGAAACTTAAGCAGGAGAGGAGACGAAAACAGCAAGACAGATATTCACAAAGATTTTTTTTTCTTCTGAGCTCCTCTTTTATTTTTTTCTTTCTCTGCTTGACTCTTCTCCTCTCTGATCGTTGCAGCAGAGGACTGCGGAGAAGCAGAAGAGACAGAGCTCATGCAAGCAGACAGAGAAACTTGCACTTTCTACCATCTCGCTGAAAGCTACTTGGATTCTTCCTCTTTCTGGGTCTTTCAATTGAGGAGAACTAAGACATTGTAAGCCTGCCAGGTTCTGGTGTCCACTGAAAAGGGAGAAGGGAGGGAGGGATTTGTACCACAGTAGCGTCTTTTTCAGATTCGCACATAATTAGTTTTAGGGTACAAAGCAAGATGCTGAATGGAGATTGTCAGATTTTGGATAGTGGTAAGTAAGAGTCTTTTTAAATAAGATAGATCAATGAGGATATTTTTTTAATCCTCTCTATTCTCAACCCACTGCTTGATATCTAGCATAAGCAAAGCTATAAGCAAGTGACTTGCCTTTTATCCTTTGCATTTTGAACAAGGATTCCCTTGGCTTCCAAAAAAACGAAATAAAATCACTAAAATGCTACAACAGATCAAAAAATTTAAGTAATGACATATAATGTGATATATATGACATTATACATGTAAAAATAATATCCAGACTGGTTCAATGGACATTTTCTCAGTGGAATCTCTGGATATTTATGCTAATGGATTTCCTTCTAATTGGACTGTACTTAAAGTGGCCACTGAAGAAGCCCCCTCGATTGATACTCTATTTATTGGGCATTTTTCTAAGAACAGCTCCCTTGGTTGAGGCGGTTTGTCCAAGGCTGTGCCGCTGCGACAGCAAGCTGCTGTACTGCGAGGGGCTCAACCTCACAGACATTCCCCGCAATCTGAGCAGTGCCATGGGCCTGTCCATGAGAGAGAACAACTTGACCGAGCTGCGTGATGGCCAACTGGCTGGTCTCTCACAGCTCACCTGGCTCTACCTAGATCACAACAACATTGACAATGTAGAGGAGGGTGCATTTGACAGGCTAAGACGGGTCAAGGAGTTGGACCTCAGCAGCAACCGGATTGAGAGTCTGCCAAATGGTACCTTTAAGCCCCTCCCAAACCTGCGAATCTTAGACCTCTCCTACAACAGACTGCAGGCCCTAGAGCCCGACCAGTTCCATGGCCTTAGAAAGCTCACCAATTTGCATTTGCGCTACAATGCGCTCAAATATGTCCCAGTGCGGATTTTTCAAGACTGTCGGAGCATGCAGTTTCTGGACTTAGGACACAACCAACTGCAAAGCCTGGCACGAAACTCATTTGCTGGCCTCTTCAAGTTGACCGAGTTGCATCTTGAGCACAATGAACTAGTTAAAGTCAACCTAGCCCACTTCCCTCGCCTCATCTCTTTACGTACTCTGTACATGCACAACAATCGTGCCACAATTGTTGTCAATACACTAGACTGGACATGGCATTTTTTAGAGAAAATTGACCTGTCAGCTAATGAAATTGAGTATATTGAGCCACATGTTTTTGAGGGTGTACCCAATCTTAAGGTGCTGATGCTAGACTCAAATCGGTTAACCTACGTGGACCAACACATCCTGGATTCATGGTCATCACTTGAAAGCATTACCCTGGCAGGGAATGACTGGGAGTGCAGTCGCAATGTGTGTGCCTTGGCATCTTGGCTGAGTGCCTTCCAAGGCCAGCGTGACAATTCCCTGCAGTGTTCAAGCCCAGACACTGCACAGGGCGAAGATGTGTTGGATGCTGTCTACGCTTTTCAGTTATGTGAGGATCCCACAATAGATGTAACTACAGCAGGCCTGTATGCCTCAACAAGGGATTTGGGACATGGTGGTTCTGTTTTCCTGGGCCCATTTACTCCCAACCCCTATGAGGGTGAGGGTAGTGAGGTGGTCACCAGTTCTTTCACTGTCACATTGGGCCAAGATGACCTGGAGAGCACTATGCAGATCCACAAGGTGGTGACTGGGACCATGGCACTCATTTTTTCATTTCTCATCATAGTGCTCATACTGTATGTGGCGTGGAAGTGTTTTCCAACTGGAATAAGGCACCTGAGGCAGTGCTTTAGCAGTCAACGTCGTAAGCAAAAGCAAAAGCAAAGCATGCAGCAGATGGCTACAATTTCTACACCGGAGTACTATGTTGACTATAAACCTAACCACATTGAGGGAGCTCTGGTAATCATCAATGAATACGGCTCTTGCACTTGCCAACAGCAACCTTCTCGGGAATGTGAGGTGTGAGGTGTTTGAGAGTACATATTTACCTGTGATTATCTGGATATACCATAAATCCCTTTCTGAATATGCTGGGGATGAAGAATATTGCAGGACTGAAGGAATAAAGAGATATTTGGGAAACTTGTCTCACTGTGATATAGGAGGAGTGTATAATATGCGGCTTACTGTTTTGCAGTGGTTTTATTTCTACTGCTATAAACTACTGATCTGAAGCCACAGGGCATAACCCCTGTTTCGTGGACCTGTTGATGCTCTACAGAAACACACAGAGGAATACATTGTGGACATTGTGGCTTTTCTCCCATGGATGGATATTTGAGCTTTAATGTGTCTTTCTACTTCAGGATATTTAATTATTGTTTAAAAACAAACTGGGGACACAAAAGAAGAAAAAAAGAATAAATAATATTTGTATTATAGTAAACACAACATTTGACAAGCATTAAAATATGAAAAAAAACATGTTTAAGTTTGATTAAAATGTAAACATATGATTCTGTGTAAAATATGTTGAAAGAAAAAGTGCAAGTGTGAACAAAATGATACAAGATAATCTATTTCTTTTGTAAACCACAAAAAGTGTTAAAATAAATGAATTCCGATTCACAGTAAACTCATTTGTACGTGAGAGGCTGTCAGACAGGATGGATGACAATAAATGCAGTATCTGCACTCACGGACTGGAGAGCAATGTCTCTGCAGTTTATCAAACCAAAAATTATGTAAAATACAAAAAATAACATGGAAATTAAAAATGGAAATAATAACAATAAGAGGGATATCTGCATCTCATCTCTAATGTAAAATCCATCTGAATTTTAGATCTCTTTGATTCTCATACTTGTCGTTTTATCATTCACTGTGTTTGCTCGCTGTCAGTGTAGATTCCTTCCTTGCCATTACCATTGTGAGATTTATTACATTTATCAATTACTACATTCTCATATTATTATATCACAATTTGTGTAACAACAAAGTAAAGAAAGCAGAGTTGCAAAACATTAAAGCCATGACACCCATTGCCTCGTACATATTGTGTTTCATATAGGATAGATACTTTTTTCAGTGAATGAAGCACACTAAACAACAATCAGTAACCCATGGGAACTTAAAGAAAAATACAATGTCAAATTGTGTCAGAATCACAGAAGAAATCATCCAGCAGCTTAAATGAAGATTAAACACACAATTTCTTTACTGTGTTTTCATGTGATGTAAGATGTTTTGTTGAATACAAGGTCATTCTGAGGTGTGCATATACACCCTTTTCCTCTCGTGTTCATTGTGTTAATTAGTGCACTGACAGATGTTCCGTTTCCTGGCTCCTTTGACATGAACAGTATGATTGGGGTGTATGTGTGTGTGTGTGGATGGGAGCAGTGGGAAGAGAAAGGGAACAGACTGCTCTCTAGTGTGCATATTCTCATACTGTGGGTGCATTTGTGCACCATACTCTTCAAAACTTCACAGCTGGGTATAACGTCAATATAATGAATCTGCAGTGGCTTTTCTGGAAAAAAGTGCACCACTTTGCTTCATTTTTATGTAATTTTGGGGTAAATTAAAACGATGTTTACATATTGTAAATCAGAAGGAATAAAAAGAAAAAGAAAAATGTTGTAAGAACTTCGACAGTCTTTATATAATTACAGTTGTTCCAATATGAGTAAAATTTTATCTGTTATTTTTGGAAGTTTACTTGGTGTTATCATTAAAAATATGAAACATTTGAAAAACAGCTAATACTAGGTTTCTTAAATTGTTAAAGACAGTTTGTTGAGTTGAAAATATAGGCACATGCTCTTTTATTTCAATTTTTAATTTGATTATCCTTCATCAGAATCACAGAATTGCGAAATCCTGAGGGCATTGAAAGGACAGACTGGAAGTCAACGAATACGGAGATCAACTAGCCTTTGCCGTTTTCTCCTACAGCTACTACAAATGACTACAATCAAATCACAAACTAACCATCTTTATTAACCCCTTACTTTATTGTTTAATAAAAATAAACTATTTTCTTATTTCATTCACCAATAAGAGCTAACATGTATCAAATGTGCATTTTATGATGCTACACAAATTTTAATATTTTATTTATTTATTTTTCAACCTTATTTAAAACTGCAGTTGTGTTGAGGAAGTTTTATTTTTTCTTCACACATTTCCAAAACAAATACACATTCCAGTATTTAACTTAAACTGGCAACAGCAGTCTGTGACCTTAACGATTAAGAACCCTGCATTAGTCAAACTAATACCTGAAGGATTGGCCACTGTAGAATACAAGAAAAGAATAGAGGTGTTGCGTAAACTATGGTAATTTTATGGATATTTTTGACCATTAAGGGGGTGATTTGTAAACAACTAAATTAAATAAATGCACATGTAGTTTTTAAGCAACAAAAGCACTACATTTTTTGGCTATATGTCAGGGATTTTGAGAGTGATAATGCTTTCATTTGCAGATTTATGATTCATTTGTTTTTTATGAGAGCAAGGGTACCCCACTTTTAGACACAAAACACCTGTTAATCACCTGCTGTGTCATATGAATGCAAATTATTATAGTGTGTATGAAAATGCATTATAATACATGCATTATTATATATATTGGGACACAGACTTATTTTTTTCTGTTTCTCAGCTTGTTTTGACTTTTCACCCCCCCGTCAAGTTCTTCACAGTTGCTTAACCATGAAACTGCTGGGTACATTTAAGGTTGTGAGGCTCCATTTGTATAAATATTCCACCCAATATAAATATGGGGGGGGGGCAGCATTTGGACCGCTACCGACTTCATATCACTCTTTTCTTGAACAAGCAACCAGAGAAGAGGTCTTGGAAAAATAGTTCTGAATATTTTAAAAACTTGAGGGTTGACATTTAAAAACTTTAAACTCTTCTTTATGCCAACTCACCTTCTCATTCTTTCTATGTCTCCTACAGTCCGTGAATAAGTGAGTAAATGTAGAGGAAAACATCAACTCATCTAACTGACAATTGATCAAATCTCTGCTTGACCCAAGCCTAGGGTGATAATTCCCTGAAGGAAAATATGTGCCCTTAGACAGCATCCATTATAAATGCTTTGATTGATGATGCCCAGAAAAAATCAATATAGATGAGTGGTTACCAAAATGATCATAGTGATAACAAATGTATTCATCTCTGTGCCTCACATAGATGGATGACATGTTTTATTTATAACAAAATTGATAACTGATTTAAAAGATGATGACTGGTCGACAAGGGGATTTTGTAACTGTCTTCAACAGATCCCTGCTCAGACGTTCTTCCTCTCATAAGAGAAGCCAGACAGGAGTGTCTGACATTTGTCCTTTACCCTGCAGAGGTGCAGCTGTTTTCAAACCAGAAGATATACAAGAGTTGTACAGTGTGCATACCATACATACTAATAGATTTCCGAATGTGTAAATACACCGTTAATAATATGCATGGATATAATGATGCTGAGATGGAACTCACAGAGGGAAGACAGGTAAAGTAAATGTTACTGAAAGATAAAGTGTAAAGGTCACAACAATGAAAATCTTTAGAGGATATGGTCTGTAAAAGGTACATGAGACGTGGGTCACAACTAAAGGTCAACCGTAAACAATTGAGAGACCCCACAGGCTCAAGCTGTACGGGCAGTTGCTAGTTGAGATCTCAGCACATGCAATTTAGCTTCACCATCAATCAGCATGCTCTCACACCTGTCTATGGGAGCCTGGAGCCTTGGTCACCCAGAAAAGGGATGAATACAAATTGTTCTTCTATAATAATAGATGGTGGGAACATAGAACACAAAATGGAGTTTGCTAGTTGCAGATGTGTGTGTGTGTGACATTACAATCGAGACCTGACATCACTATGGGGTGGGGCTTGCAAATAGAAACAAATCCTTAAGAAAATCAATTAACCTAGCTTCCTGTGAGGGGTATCACTCAGGTAACAAAATGCAGTCTTCATTGGGAATAGGCTTATGCTGCATAATAAATGCTGAACACCTCTTCATAACCGGATGGACAGATAAATCATTGGTGGCAGCATGTACTGCAGTGGGCTGTAAGGAGCTGGTGATGACTAATTACAATAAGTGGGCGGCTTTCCACCGCTTCTTTTATAACAGGTGGGTTAAAGGATCAATATTCTAATGAGTAGTATTATCTTTGAACCCCAAAATTCGTTAAAATCTATAACAATCACCATTAAACTCTGGTGTCTACATAAGTAAAGAAATTAATTGAAAAAAATGTAATTTAAATTAAGACCTTATATGTTGAATGTTCTGTGTATGAACAAATGGACAACATTATAACTTCACTAAATTAGATGTAAGTCCAACAGGTCACTGAAATTACATTATTACAAAGGCTAAATCTCCAAGTAGCCTACCGTTCTCTACGCCCACTATTCCATTTACATGCACAATACACAGGCAACACTGAAGTACTAATAGTGACTGTGGAGTCATTATTCATAACTATGGTACTGTAGATAAAGCAGCGGTACCAGCATAGTGAGGGGGAAACAGCTTAGAGAATGGGGAAAATGTTGGCAACTGAAAATTCATTACAGCGAATCAGGCATGAGGAGTTTGGGGTGATTTTTTTTTAATTACTATTTTTATTTTATTTTGTAGTTAACTTTCTTGCTACAGGTTGGATTTGACCATGATGACTTCTCTTGCATTTACCAAAAAACATTAGGTTCAGTCAGCGAGATAATATGTGGCAACAGCTGGCCCTGCATCTGGGACTCCATGTAAGAACAGATGTGGGTCAGTGTCTCATATTCAGAGTATTACCATGGAGGGACAAAAAGCTTTATCCAGGACTGATGTGGTATTTTGCACTCAGTCGTTGTTATTTATACCTGTACAGATTGCTTGAGGTATCAAAACGAAATACAAGAAAATTCTGACTAAATTTAAAGACCACAGATCTTGTGGGTCACATTTTAAAATACGTGTTTGTTTTTTTTTTTAATTCAGTTGTTATACTCATGTGCCATTAGTCCAACAAAGGGTCCTATTAAATTAGATACCTAAACATGTGTCTGACATGTTCTGCAGTGCTTACAAAGGAAAGAGGATCAATAAAATGTATGCTTTCTCTGGCTGAATCTGTACTGTTGCTGATCAGAAGACTATTCTGTGCAAAAACGGTGAATCATTTCAATAAAGAAACTGTAATTAATATGAATACTTGAGGGTAAATGTAAACTATTATCTCTTGCACAACTTTATCCTCCTACAACAAATGCAAAACCACCCATTCTAACTATTACAAATAGGTTAACACTGGTTAAGGGAAGTAAAAATAGACAGCATTTATCATTTCCCATTTATCTGATCAGTGTCAGGATGAATAAATGTTGTTCTAACGGTTCTCTTTGCATTCCCTCTCTTCCCTATCTGTGAAGGTAGATTGGCATCTCTCCAGTAACCAATGAGATTGGCTGCATAAATGGAAATGCCCTATTCTCCAAGTGTCAGCTGAGCAAAGAGAATATGTTCACAAATCGTTGTGTTGAAATGCATTTCTGGTGCAGCACGTACTTAAGATGCAACTTTGGTAAACATTCTCACTATGATAGCTATTGTGAAGTTAATCCTCCCTAAGAGGCTTGGAAATATATACAAAATGGACTTCCCTGCCATAGAAGATGCAGGATAGATCAATTGGTCCACAAAGAAGGTAAGAAGAGAGAGAGAAAAAAGTATTATTAAAATACATTTACATTTGATTTGTCAAAATAAATCCATTAAAAATGTCTTTATGATTAACTGGTGTATTCTGACAATGAGAGATACATGATATACTGTACATGAGATACATGCAAACAGTTTAAAACTGCAAAAATTTGCTGTGAGATTAGTCAGGCAGTGTACAATGCAACAGACAAAACAGACTGCAGTATCGCAGTTAAACTGTCAGGGTGTTTCATATTCAAAGTGTGACAGGCATCTACAGTAAAAACAAGAGGATCAAAAAGTCAAACTTATTGGCGGTTGTGGGAAGTGCTGAGGAGCTGAGCTGTGACGACAAAACTACAAGTCTATGTAATTTTACACAGTAACACCTCTAATAGTTCTGTGCTTTCTAAAGACAATCCTCTTTGATATCAAACACACACACACACACACACACACACACTAAAAGACTTGACAAACAACAGGACATTTATTAAGATAATCATGCCAGAGGGAGCGAGTAAATGCTTTGAGAAGTCAAATCGAGGGAACTGGAGGCGGGATTCAGATATTGTAAATGTAGTTAACATACTAACTAACGTCATACTCATCTTCATCATTGTCTGGCAGCTCCGTCAGCTGACGTCTCTCTCACCAGCTAGTTTGGTTCAGCTCAGAAATTCATTCTGATTGTAAACCCTAAATAACGTGTTTGATATAAATCAGGGTTGTCCCAATGACTCTGCAAGTGGTTTGAGAGGTTTAAGACTGATCTGTAAACCACTCACATTACCAGATAATCGACAGAGCACCGACCAAGGTCCCAGAGCAGATTTCTCCTCCGATTGTTGGGAAGGGCATAACAGTATTAAATGGATGTAAGGGTTTGATTTGATCATTTCAATTTGCATACATACCTTACAGAATTCTAAACAGTCTAAAAAGCCTAGATGAACACGCCAACTGCTGAGTGTTCTATTCCAACTCGAGGAAAACTGTGTTGCAATATAAAAGACTGAAGCTAAACAGTACTACCACCAATACTATGACTAACATGAATAATATTAGATCTAGTATTAATGGTCATAATAATAAAGCTTGTGATAATGATGGTTCTACAAACACTGCACTCTGCACAAACTGGGAAGGAAATGTTGTTCATGAGAGTTAAATCAACAATGCAAAATTCCTCCAACATGAGGCTGTCGTGATAATCACAAAAAAGACTAATGGCGCTATTAACAAGCCAACCGTGGTGGATGGCAAGTTACAGTCACTATCACGCATTTCGTCACGTCACCTCATCTCGTATTCGGACGGGAGCAGTGGAGACTATACTGTGGCTAAATGTTCCGTAAAGCCCTTTAAGATTCAACCTGAGCAATCTTCTTTATTTGCTCTTTTAATTACAACTGGTACATGTAAGCTCAGTCCTTATTTTCCAACTGGAAAAATAGCAAGGGTGTAGCCCGTTTTTATTGCGCACCTTTGCCGTCCACATTCTGCATCTAATTAAAGGAAAGATGTGTAAAACTGTCTTTTTTAAAAAGATATGTACGTGAGTATATGACAGAAGAAACACTGTTTCAACGTCATCACTGTATGATACGCTACAAAAAAAAAAAAAAAGATTATTACCAAAGTAAAATGGGTGGGGTGGGATAACATTGCACATCCCACAATTAATATATCTTTAATCACTGCAAGAGAAATTCCATCTACTTACCAGGGTAAGAGTAAATGTCAAGAATTGAACAGTTTTGCATTAAAATCAGTGTTGATGTATTGATCAAAAGCTTCAAAAAGCAATCTCTGTTAAACTATGTATAAAAATTCACATTTGCATGCATGATGTTGAGCATACAGTAAGTTTATGGCAAAGTTTCAACTTTGCAATATAAGGCTACATTTCAGTAAATATATCATTAATTTCCATCTTGGCTGTGTATTAGACAGTTCCTGTTGTTCATGCAGTATTTCCAGGTTGTTGGGGAAAATGAATCCCATAACTTGTGAAAAATGAAATCAAGTTAGACTAACAACTTTTTGAAAAAAAATACATTAAAATTTGAAGATTGAATGTAATGTTTTGTGACAATAATATTGCTTAGAGTTAAAGCATTACAAATTCTGATTTGCTCTAGCTACTCTGAAAGTATATTAATGGCAGAGGGAAATAATTCACACTGCACCATTAAAGAGGAAAATAGGTGTGATTCAAAAAACAAAGGTGTCTCTGTTTGCCATTACTGTTGTTCATTTACTGTGCAAATTTAGAGGTTGCCTAGTAAAACTCACCAGCTGAACCGTGGGAGTGCTGATAAAGGGGTAGAAGTGTCAGAAATGCATACAGACACATATAGTATATGTACAGTGGAAGATGCCAGTACTGCCATGGTTATTGCATTCAAAGACATTTGATGAGAACACAAAGAGAGGCGACAAGAAAACCTAGTGAGGAAATGAAAAATGATTTAAAAAAAATGTATATATCAAACGTTTGAATAATACTATACATGGGCACAATAACAACAAGTATGCAGGTCTGTCGCTCTTTTGCCCGTAATTAATTATGGAACTAGACGAATGGAAGTGCTGAATGTTGTTTGAAACCGAAACAGTGGTATACATTGAAGTCTTTGCAAGAAAAAAGAAATAGTTACATAAACACTTTAACAATAACAACAAAATAAAAAGTAAAAGAACTAATTGCTGAACTATCATCCAGAATAACGTACATAAAGTAGGACAAGTGACAAGTACTAAACACGAAAATTGGACAAATGCGCTACTGCGTTCCAAAAAAGAAAATCGTTGGAAAATCGATGTTTACTGATATATTGCTACAATAAACTGCAATATTAGTATCTAGCTTAGCAAAGAAAATAATTTAATATTGACATTTTCAGATGGCTACAGCAGTGTGCAACTGACAACCAATCAATGAATCAATCCAGAAAACGTACTTTTTATGTATTAGACCCAGTAGCTTATGTGTTGACAATACTTGTTTATATGTGTAAGTCCTTACATTTAATAGGTTGGACTTTGAATTAGATTAGTGACGTCAGACTTAATAACCCATTTCCAGGCAGTAAGGCAAACAAAGGGGTTTAGGATGTCTTTACAAAGATCAGCCACATGTGCTGTAACAATTGTGACCACTATAATCTATTAAGTGTCAACTTGAAGAGCTTTAATTCAATCATACTTGTAATCAAAATGGTTGCTCAGGGCCCCTACTGTGGGGCTTAGTGATGCTTTGCTGAGAATGAAAAGGCACATTAAAATGGGTTTGGAGCATGCAATCCGCGAAAAAGGCATTTGTTGCGCTCTGCATGCACCAAGGACATGCAACACTAAGGTCAGCATCACACATCGGTAGAATACAGAATAAGTTAGCCTCCCAGGCTGGGATTCCTGGATTCAGGATCCTCCCCTGTCCGTTGGTAAAATGTCTGATCGCTCCTTTAACACCATCCCTGAAGGCGTGCTGAAAACTTCCAATATGCTGCACAAAGTCTGAATTACAAGCAGCATTTTGGGATGATAAATATAGCACCATTACTATTAAGAAAAAAATTACTGTAACACATTTTAATTCAATTTCCTCAGTCTGCACACTTAATGTCAACTTAGCTACCAATCAACCAACCAACAAGTGCTACATGGAAGGTATACTGGAAAAAAAAAAAAAAAATACTCCTGTGTCTACTGAACAAGTCCTTGTTCCAAATCATTCTTAACCCTGTTGCTAGACAACCACCAAATAAGCTGCCATTCACTATTTTCCTAAACGGTTAATGCCATGAGGATTGGGGGGGGGGGTTAGACACAACTATGCTTATAAACCACCTTTTCACTCTTCCTGTTAAGAAAAGTAGTTTTGGTTGCAGAAGGAATACAACCAGAAGAAAAGCTCTGTTCTCATCTGGTTAGACAGCAGAGAAAAAGCTGCACTGATATAGGACATCATTCCTCTGTTCAGTACATATCAGTATGGACTGCTAAGTGCATTTCTACATTCAAAGTGTGCTTGGCAGATGAAATGAGTGCATTTACAAAAGGTGTCTGGTGTGATCACCTGCTTTTGTGTTCTCAATGCAGAAACTGATTTCTTTTATTTCACTCAGTACATAATTGATTTATAAGAATACTTCAAACCAGCGTGTGATGTAATAAAAGTTGACTTTTATTGCAAATTTGTGATCTTACTTGATAAGCGCACACATGACTATACAACCAGTTCATGTCACTTTACAACAGTAAAGATGTTAGTTATAAGATTTCTTTGGTGCCAGTCAAATGTGAGCAGAACATATAAAACAGACTATGTTTGTGAGATTTCATATGCATGTATCCTTCAGGCAAATGTTGTTTCCTCCTCCACTGAAAGCATCAGGGACTCAAGTGTGGGAGTGGGAATGAGAGTTGTTGTTTTAAAGCTGGCACTAATGAAACCCATGGGTCTACAATGACAGTAGTATGGTGTTTGATGAGAGAGTGTGTGGTCCAGTATTTGCTTTGTAATAGGCCTTGTATGCGTGTCCGTGTGTGCAAATGTAAGTGAAATCATGATGTGTGTTCCCTTAAACTGATCCATAACATAATCTTGGTTTACCACATGTACAATATCTACAAGCCATGAATGCATTAATTTTAGACCAAAATGCCACAGTGCCACTTAGTCATGCTTTTATACATGTTGAGTGACCACTCACGATTTGCGACGATTCCTCCCAGTAGCCCAACAGCAGTTATTGCCTAGTCTACCATTATACAAGAGAAAAAGCTGTAATACTGCTGATGGGACAGCTCAAAATACAAAAAAGAACAATCTCAACCCTTTTAATTCTATTTTTTAATCCAATATGGTTGTATCTAGTTGTAAAACTAACCTCAGAGCAACTTAAAAATATCCAATGTCATAAAAATGTCATATCAGTGGGTCTGCCATCTTTGTGATCAGTGTCCAGCTATATTATAAATCTGTGCAAATTCTTAAATATAAAAAATATTTTCATAGTTCACATAGATTTATAAAATAATATTGTTTTGAAAAAAAAACTGGAGAGAAATAATCAAACATTTGAAAAGGGAAAAATACCCAATACACAAAAGCACAAACTAGATACTTGATACTAAAAAAAAAAAGCTTTAATAAAGCTTTAAGAGTTAAGAGTACACAACTGCAAATCAAAATACATTTTCAAGAATGAATAAGAAACTGTTGTGAACCATAAAAAATACAGTGCTTCTACAACCACAACAGCTAAATCTACATGCAATCATCAACATCCCATGTGCAAAAATAATTTTGCTGAGTTGAATTTTCAAAAGGAGGCACAGTGGTGCAGTGGTTAGCACTGTGTCCTTACAGCAACAAGGTCCTGAGTTTAATTCCCAGGTCAGGGCCTTTCTGTGGGAGTTTCCATGTTCTTTCTGTGTCTGCGTGGGTTCCCTCCGGGTACTCCGGCTTCCTCCCACAGTCCAAAAACATGCAAACTTGGGGTTAGGTTAATTGGTCACTCTAAATTGCCCGTAGGTGTGAATGTGATTGTGGATGGTTGTTTGTCTGTATTTGTGAGCTCTGCGATGAACTGGTGACTTTTCCAGGTTGTCCCTGCCTTCGCCCGATTATGCTGGGATAGGCTCCAGCCCCCGCCCCCCCCCGACCTCTAACAGGATGAGCGGTAGAAAATGGATGGATGGATTTTAAAAACAAGAACTACAGCTAACTTCCAAAACATTGTCAGGGTACCCTGGGAATGTGTCAGCTACTAACAATGATGAATGCATAGGTATTACATTTTTTCCAATCCTGGGTCAGTACTTGCCAGGTTAGTATAAGGTATACATTTCATTCTATCAGCACCTAGTAGGTCCTGGCAGTATTCCAGGCCCAGCAGCTCATTACCTTGTGACCTTATTCCACATCACATTTTTGTTTCTCGGGACTGAATAATTTCCTTCAACTCATATGTCATCAGTAAATGTGCGTTACACAATCAAAATTAAATTCTGATTTTAAAAATGTCCATCCAAGAAATATTAAGAGTGTATGCCTGAGAACTCTCCAACGTCAACTTGCAGAAGTGAAAAAATGTACAATTTGTACTCACATTTTATCTTATCAATACAGTTTATGCTCATATTTTCAAGCTCATGCAGATAGTGAAAGCATACTGTAGATATCAGACGGACAAGAATCCTTACAATCACAGCCACACATGTGGTTCTGATTTTAAAGTCCATGATGTTTTATTTGCGCAACACTTACAACATACCATGGTTTTGGGTGAGGGTCTTGCCAACTAGGCCCAGTGAGGATATATGAGAAGTAAAAGACACTGAAAATAAGTATTGAATATGATTGTGAGGGAGAGGTGTAAAATTGACAAAATGTATATATATAAATATAATCCGATCAACACAGTATATGCTATCGTTGATGAGTATTTCTCAATCTTTCAAACGTCAATCAACAACAATCTTTTTTGATTAACACTGTAAAACAGGACCAGGATCAATAGATACTGTAACTATACATGTCTAAATGTTGTTATTTGTCAAAATAAATAAAAATACTGCAATTATACCAGTGCTAAATAAAACACCATCAAAATATTCACTATGACAAAATTCTATCTTTTATCAAACTGACATATCCATTACCATTACATGTTTTTTTAATACTTTGTGCATACAGTTTGTGCAGCAAAAGTTATTTGTTTCCCTGCGGGAGTAGATCTTTAGTGTAAGTGTAATATTTGAACATTTAAGACCTTGTACATTTTAGCTGTAGTAAAAGTGTTAAATTGTAATGTGTTTAGGCAATTGTGTATTGTATGAATGACCATTGATGGTTTTGAATCTAAATCCTGAGATAAAAAGAACAACAGACACTGGTGAGGCAAGGTTTGGAGGACAGACACTCAACAATGCCAAAATCCAATACAAGCAGATGGTCCCCGGAACAAGTATTGCCTGGAGCAAGTCCCCCCCTCCCCTACTCACAATTTACCGTACATTCAAGCATGGAACAACAACAAACATCCCTCCTTGAAATGTATTTAAGAATGGAAAGGAAGATAACGCAGTGTGTTTTGTGCAACTATGCCTGTAAAAAAATATAGGTGGTGATAACATAATCATATTTTCAGATGCAGAGGTGTTGTCGCATTCTTAGTAAAAAAAACAGGAAGACACCGTAGGGCTGCTCTCTAAAGCCAGTGTCTCTTGTTTTTTTTGTTATTGTTTTATTGTTATTTATGTATTTACTCAGCTTCCATCTTACTGAAAGATCATCTTTGCGGCACCTTGCAGAAAAAAAAGGAGTCTATAGGTACTGCAAATGGAAAAGATGCATCTAAATATCCTGAACAAATGATTATATTTCAATGGGTGAAGCAAAGTACAAAGTAATCACCGTGCAACCTCTCTTGCCCCTCTTTCACAAGCCAAAGCACCAACACATCCCACACTCACAGATGGGGATGAGGAGAAGATGGGCTGGCTTGTTATCAGCCACAGTGAAGGAGCTTTCATCAATCAATCATGGTCTCATGGACACACATGATCCAAAATCAAATCACATCATTTCATTAGACTGAGCTGTAATAATTTACCAAATAAATGAGTGGCAGAAGAAAAAAAACACTCTTTCA
>KV751317.1:19100204-19119068 GCA_001698575.1 Mola mola
ACATGAATTTTTTCATTCTAAAGCACAAAATGATGCATGATGAGGACAACCAACTTGTGTATCTAGACATGAAACCACAACAGCAAAAGCATCTTACAATCATGAGCTTAGAGTACTTTTTACTCTTGAAAGCACTTTAAGGTATATCATAGTGTCCCTTTGTCTATAAAACAAGGCTACGACTAAAAGACTATGCGACAAATCTCTTTTAGGGAAAATACTGGCATGTTTTGGTCTGTACCAGCCATAAGGGTCTTTGTGGGGGGCGATGAGAAGGGATACACGCTCCAGTCATTGTTGTTTGAGAGGCCACTGAGCCTCTTGATCCCTCGGAAATCTGTGGCTATCTGTCTGAGTTACCACCTCTGTTGATTTAGGTCACTCTGGCTGTTTTCAATATTTAGGTTGTCCACCATCCCCCACAGAGCACACACAAAATCCCACAAGAAATGAAACAATGACAAACAAGCTGCCTCACTGCATGGAAAGGATACACATTAATCCACACGTTAATACTTTCTCCCAGGTAGGAAAAACAATATTGTGGCCAGAGAAAGGACTAATTTGACCTAGATTTCAATGACAGATATGCACATTTTCAGAAAGTCAATATTTATTGACATTCCTGACATGCTAGATTATTTTTGTTTCAAATTACTTTCCATGGAATGCTGGCTCTTACAGTTGCTCACACTCTCTGGCAGATCGCACATCAATTAGCCACCATCAAACTATACATCTCAGACCTGTCAGGACATGGACAAAGGACCTATGAGGGTGTCCTCTGGTACCTGGCACTGGGTTATGGCAGTCGATCCTGTGCATATTGTGGGATGAGGGTGGGAGCTATGTCCCGTCATTGGTTCTGTCACATCCCATTAATGCACAATTGGTCTTGGGATCTGGGAAATCTGGAGGTTGAAGCCTTGTCATCTTTATATGGGCGTGACGGAGCACAGACCCAAAGTTGTCCAGCAGTCATATATTAAAATGTGTGCAGTCTTTGCCTTTTTTAATTTGCTGGTTTAAAACAATGGGATACATTCAGCATAAACAATGAATTGCCACCGTCGTTTTATTATGATTTAAAATGTATACTGCAAAAACAGTATAGTGGTGGTTTAATTACAACTAGCTGGTGTAATAACTTTCTTGTGTGGTGAGAATGTGTTGTGATGATTTTGGTAGTAAATATTTTTAGCAGAGGAATTATCACACTCGCTAAAAAATGTAGAAAAGCCTTATGTTACAGGTTTGTGCTCAATTAATCTAAGATCATTTGTATATCTACTGAAATAAAAGTAACCCTACAGTTATGTCTTATTATCTATCTTTGTACATCCTCTAATAGTGGAGCATGCTGAGCCTTATTTGATCTGCCTATAGCTCAGTGTTACTCACCCAAAACCCCCCTACCCCACCCTAAGCTACATGGCTCTCTTCCTCGATATCATCTCTTTATGACCAACACTTCTAAGCTCTGTGACTAACAGTTCACTCCCTGGCCCTTGAGGAAGACTAATATCCTGTCCTCCTTGGCTGTAATGAAAAAACAAGGCCAGGGAAAAAGGATAGAAAACTCTGGATAAAGGAACAGCATCTCAAAGGTCTGGTGTGGGTGTGGCTACACCCAATTTTCAATATCTGATTTCAAGCACAGTTTATATTAATAAAAAAAGACAAAAAACAAAACTATATTTTTTGTCAATTTCAGAGATTTGAGAGGGAATCGGGGCGGCACAGTGGTGAAGTGGTTAGCACTGTCGCTTTACAGCAAGAAGGTTGATTGGTTAATCAACAAATCATCAAATTGATAGGTTAATTGGTCACTCTAAGTTGCCCGTAGTTGTGAATGTGAGTGTGGATGATTGTTTGTCTCTATATGTCAGCCCTGTGAAGAACAGGCGACTTGTCCAAGGTGTAACCCGGCTTCGCCCGATGATGCTGAGATAGACTTCAGCCCCCCCGACCCCTAACAGGATAAGTGGTAGAAAATGCATGGATGGATGGATGGATGGAGAGGGAATCAGGCCAAAAAAACCTGATGCTCTTATTTAGAACACAGTGTAAGGCATTTTCTATGCATATTCTTAAAGATATCATTGTGTTGACATCACTTGTGAAAAAAAATTTGCAAATAATTTGATACATTTTTTCTCACTAGTATTAACTACTGACCAAAGAATTCCCACTTGATTTAAAAAATATTAATTAATCTCATGTGCAATAAATATTACAATAATGTAAACCTTATCAAAGACAAACATATGGAAACAAGGAACACATAATTCACTATTTCTGATTTTAAAAAATTAGACAGTCAGTATTTTGGAAAAAAATTTGTGTCTGAAAAAGTGTTGCCCACATACTGTGTCTATCTGTGTACACTCTACATTGTGCTTGACTTGGGAACAAAATGGGCAATAGTTTGGAACATGAAGACTAAATGCATCCATTCACAAAAGACAGAATTGCTGACCCACTAGGTCAACTGCAAGTCTGGCGCCGGAGGCCTAATTCCAAAAGCTACCAATGGGGGTAAGTTCTCCTGAACTTGACCTCTGCAGATGTCACAAATGATGGGTGAAGACAGCATGTTCCAACATATAATACATCACTTGCAATTTTGGAGTCGACAACCCAGTTTGGCTGCAACACTGGACCACTGTTTGAAGAAAATAGGCCGCATCAGTCACTGTTAAAAAAACGATTTATCATCCAGGCCATGGCTGCTCTTGACAGCGTTCCACATAGCCTGTAATCGTCCTTCTCAAATGTACACTAGACATCATCAACATACTTCTCATGTTTCTTTTTCACAGTTGATAGAAAAAAATTTATCTCCACATACCACTCCCAAGAGAATGAGAGCGTCATGAAAATGCACCTTCCACAGGTTCAGCATGCTGTGTATTGCCCATTGTCTTCAATGGCAGCTAAACATATCTGTTTGAAGGGCTGAAGCAGTTGAGATTTTTTTTTCTTACAACAAATGCAAATTACTAAAACTATCACCTGATATTCATGTACAACTTTGCAAAAGAAAATAGAATAACTAGGCTTGCAAATGACATAATGTCCCAACGTTTTCTCTGAGTGCCAAATTTCCAAAATGGTAAATAATTAAACTAGTTGTTCTATACTAATGAGCACTCACAACCTATTGACTGTCATGTACTACGATTGGGTAATATGGCAATATATATCATGAGGCGAGAGAAAAATGTGTATCAATAGTTTTTTATCTCTATCATTTATATTGTCACTTTTACAAAGCAGCGGCTTTGACCTCTCATACTGTAGATTTTTATGTCATTCTGCTTACGTCTTCCGTTTGCTACATATGGTCTCGAGTAACAACATAGAAGCATGAAAGAAGGAGACATAGAAAAACCACCACAACAATCTGAGACTTAAGTGCTTCATTTCAAGGCATCTGGACTTATTTTTTGTTTTTTGAACACGTTTCAGCTCTCATCTTCTTTAAAGTCTAAACGTTGGTGCATCCACAGTATTTAACCTGTGGAGGGTATTCGCTTTGCATATTTATAACACAATATGTAGAATTCAAATATTTTCAACTAAAATGTCAGGAGGTGGACCTGCTCAATCAACAAAACTATTAAAAACACAAATACATTGTTTTCAGCTGAAAACAGTGGTTTGGGGGTTTATTTACGCTTTCATTAACAAGATTATCAAGTAAGTGGTTATTTTTTTATAGAATTTCAAAAAACACACACATACTGTATATGTATACATATGTACATACATACATACATACATACCTACATACCTACCTGCATACATACCATACATACATAAAAATTACCCACTCGCCCTCTGTGGGCGGTCTTGCGTCCCGTTCAAGCTCAGGTCCTCTACCAGAGTCCTGGTAGCCTGAAGGTCCTGCGCAGTATCTTAGCTGTTGCTAGGATTGCGCTCTTCTGGACAGAGATCTCAGATGTTGTTCCTGGAATTTGTTGGAACCACTTTCCCAGCTAGGGGGTTACAGCCCCGAGTACTCCTATCGCCATGGGTACCACTAACGCCTTTACTCCCCACATCCTTTCCAGCTTCTCTTTCAGCCCTTGGTATTTCTCGAGTTTTTTGTGTTTCTTCTTCCTGATGTTGCTATCACTTGGGATTGCGATATCTACCGCTACCACCTTTTCTCCTGCTTGTCGACCACAAGGATATCCGGTTGGTTAGCCACCACCATATTATGGGTCTAGATCTTGAAGTCCCAGAGGATCTCAGCTCGGTCTTTTTCAATCATCTCTGGAGGTGTTGCCCACTTTGATCCTGGAACCTCCAGCCCATACTTGGCGCAGATGTTCCTGTATACTATGCCAGCCACTTGGTTGTGATGCTCCAAGTATGTCTTACCTGCCAGCATCTTGCACCCTGCTGTTATGTGCTGCACTGTCTCAGGAGCATCTTTGCACAGTCTGCACCTTGGGTCCTGTCTGGTGTGGTAGACACAGGCCTCTATCACGGTTGTGTTCAAGGCCTGTTCTTGTGCTGCCATTATCAATGCCTCTGTGCTGTCCTGGAGACCAGCCTTCTCCAGCCACGGGTATGTTTTCTCGATATCAGCCACTTCCTCTATCTATCAGTGTTAGATCCCATGCAGGGGCTGGTCCCTCCATGATGGTCTCTCTTCTTCCTCCTGCTCACTGGGTTTCTGCTACCTGAGGCATTCACTTAACAAGTTGTTATTCGGGGCCATCTTCCTGATGTATTCCTGGATATTTGCTGTTTCATCTTGAATAGTGGCTCGTACGCTCACTAATCCTAGGCCTCCCTCTGTCCACTTAGTGTACAGCCTTGGAGCACTGGACTTGGGGTGAAACCTTCCATGCATGGTGAGGAGCCTCCTTGTCTTGATATTTGTGGCTTCTATCTCCTCTTTTGGGCAGGTTATTATACCAGTAGGGTATCTGATGTAGGCAGGGCATAGGTGTTGATGGCTCGGATCTTGTTCT
Organism: Mola mola; assembly: GCA_001698575.1. Taxonomy (NCBI): domain Eukaryota; kingdom Metazoa; phylum Chordata; class Actinopteri; order Tetraodontiformes; family Molidae; genus Mola; species Mola mola. The sequence continues at coordinate 19,105,193 of KV751317.1, forward strand.
GGCCATTCAACCAACTTCTTAGGACCTGCCTTACTCTATGTAGGTATTTGGCTGTGGATGACTTCCTTGCGGCCTCTTCATGATTTCCATTTGCCTGTGGGATCCCAAGGTGTTTGTAGCTGTCCTGCACATTGGCTATGTTGCTTTCTGGTAAGGCCCCTTCAATTGTGATCTTCTTGCCTCTGTTTGATATCATTCAGCTACACTTGTCTAGCCCGAAGGACATGTCGATGTCTTTGCTGTAGACCATGGTGATGTGGATCAGTGAGTTAATGCCTCGCTCACTCTTTGCGTACAGCTCAATGTCATCCATTTACAGTAGGTGGCTGATAGTTGTTCAATTTGTGAACCGGTATCCAAGGCTACTCTTTTTGATGATCTGGCTGAGGGGGTTCAGGCCAATGCAGAACAGCAGGGGGGATAGGGCATCTCCTTGGTATATGCCGCACTTGAAGCTAACTTGGGTAATTGGCCTTGAATTGGCTTCCAGAGTAGTCTTCCACGGCCCCATCAAGTTCTTGAAGAAGGCTCTTAGTGTCCTGTTAATCTTGTATAGCCTCAAGCACTCCAGTATCCAAGTATGTGGCATTGAGTCGTAGGCTTTCTTGTACTCAAACCAGGCAGTGCACAGGTTGGTCTTTTTGTTCTTACAGTCTCTACAGACTGCCTTGTCCAACAGTACCTGGTGTTTGGCTCCTCTTGTGTCACTACCAACCCCTTCCTGGGCAATACTCATGTATAGAGCCACATGCCTACTAATCTTGGCTGCAATGAAGCCTGACAGGAGCTTCCATGTCGTGCAGAAGCAGGTTATTGGTCGATAGTTGGATGGAATTGTTCCCTTCTAGGGGTCCTTCATGATCAGGAACGTCCCATCTTGGGTCAACCACTTTGGTGGGTCCCATCTTTTAGCAGCTCTTTTAGTGATCATCAAGAGGTCTGGAGTTCTTCTTGAGATGAGATGAGATGAGATGAGATAAACTTTATTAATCCTTTTGGGAGGTACCCTCCATGAACTTAAAGTGCCAGCAGCAAGTAAACATCACAATTAAGAAGCCCACAATACAAAACTAAGTGAAATTGAACAAAAATAACTAAGTCCCCCTGCCAGTAGATTGTCCAGCATCCTTTTCTCTGCAACCATCACCAGAGAGTCCAGCTTTATTCCACCAAAGAGCTGGCCGACCTGATCGCTTGTCAAGCCTGTTCGAGTCCTTCTTCGATATGCTGCCCCCCTAGCAAACCGCAGTGTTGAAGTGCAGATGGTTCCCACACCAGACAGCAAAGTCCCTCACCAGGTTCCTGTACTCCTGCACCAAACGATGGCTGTGTCATCGGCGAACTTCTGGATGTGACACAACTCCGAGTTGTAACAGAAGTCAAAGTGTACAGGGTGAAGAGAAGGGGGGCTAGCACGGTGCCCTGGGGGTCTCCAGTGCTACTGAACACAGTGTCAGGTGTGATATCTTTTAGTCTGACGTACTGTGGCCTGTCTGAGAGGTAGTTTGTAATCCAGGCAACTGCGCAGGGGTCCAATTGCATCTGGCTGTTTGTCTTGGAGCAGGGGCTGGATTGTGTTGAGGGCACTTGAGAAATCCAGGAAGAGAATCTTCACTGTGCCACTTCCCTTGTCCAGATGCGAGTGAACTCGGTGTAGCAGATAGAGGATGTCATCGTCCACACCAACACCTGCCTGTTACGCAAACTGCAGTCTATCCTGAGCATGTTGCACTTTGGTGCCTGAGGAGAATGAGGAAAATAGGCTCGAACATTTTCATCATGTGAAGTGAGGGCCACCCATCTGAAGTCATTCAGCTAGCCAGGCCGGTTCTTTTTGGGGAACTAGAACGATGCACAATGTCTTCCATAGGATTGGCACCATCCCCAGCTGTATGCTGAGGTTGAAGATCCGTTGGATTGGTTTTCAGTAGCGTTTTCAGTAGCGCATGTCTTTAGCAGCTGGGGGCACATCTTGTCCAGACCTGCTGCTGTCCTCGGGTGGAGCTTCCTCAGCTGTCCTCTGTCCTGGTCTGTAGTGATGTCTGAGGGGGGTATGTGTTGACTGGGAGGATAAGGAGGGGTCAGCTGTGATGTTAGGGGGGAGGTGGGATAAGGAAGAAAGGTTGAAAAAGTCATTCAGCTCGGTTACCCTTTCCATTGTCCCTTCTGCACCTTTGATCTTTGTGTTGTAGCCTGTGATGGTTTTCAAACGATCCCAGACGTCCCTCATGTTGTTTTCTTTCAGCTTCTGTTTCACCTCCCTCCTGTAGTTGTCCTTCGCTTCCTTCACGCACCACTTCAGCACTCTTGCTGTGCTGCTCTTATCAACTCCCTGTCTATACTCCTGAAGGCGGCCTTCTTCCTGTTGAGGACAGCTTTGACTTGCTGTGTCACCCATGGCTTGTTATTAGGGTAACACTGTACAGTCTTAGTAGAAAGACCACGTCTACACAGAAGCTGAGGTATATCCCTTACACAGTGTGTCATCCCCTCTATGTCTTTACCATGTGAGTCCAGCAGCACATTGCACTCCGTGGAGTTGCAACAGTCTCTGAGGGCATATTCCATTACAGGAGACCACTTCCTGATTGAGTGAGAAGTAGCAGGCTGCCTTTGAATCAGTGGTGTGTGCAGCAGCTGTAGGTGAACCAGGTTGTGGTCAGACTTCCTGCGTGGGGGGAGGGGAGTCACTCTGTATGCATCCCTCAAGCTAGCATACAGCAAGTCAATTGTCCTGTTGTTTCTTGTTGGACAGTCCACAGCCTGATGAAATGCACCCAAAGTTGAGTCCAAAGTAATATGGTTAAAATCCCCAGAGATGATAATGAATGCCTCAGGAAGCTGTGTTTGCAGCCTTGTTGTAACAGAGTGAATCTTCTCACATTCAGCGGCTGCATCAACTCTTGGAGGAATGTAAACACAGTTGGTGATCACGTGACTCCCTCGGCAGATAATATAGTTGAGGCTAACGTCCAGCAGCTCCAAGTCCCGGAACACGATACCTTTTTAATGGTGACATGGCCTGGGTTACACCAGTGGTTGTTGAAGTACATGATGAGTCCACCAACTTTACTTTTCCCACATGCCCCAGTGTCGCGATCTGAGCCATACAAGCCATACAAGTTAAGTGAAAAGTGTCAGGGGCAGTGAGTTAAGACTATGTTAGTAGACTGGTTCTGCGCTGAGGCTCAGTAAGCTTAAACAAAAATACACATGCAGACCTGTATCTCTTTCAAGCTTAGTATAGGTGGCAGTAGGGCAGGACTGACAAAAACAATTTATATTAGCGTAATTTCTGCAAAAGGTAACAGGTCTTGACAGTCCCACCCACACATAGGACCTTAAGGACTCAAAAAAGGGAAGCAAAAAAAAACAAAACAGAAATGTTACCTGTAGCACCTGTAGCAGATAGTGTGTAGAGTATGTCTGGATAGCTTTACAAAACAAAACAGTTACACTGTCTGCATTGCAGTTGAGTTATATTCATTCCAAGCTTAGGTATTCAATAACCTGTATCCACATACATCATTCAGTGTTGATAGAGCTGCCTGAGACAGAACATGATGTAGGCCCCACTTTCTTTAATAGTTTTGAAAAAGATGGGATAGTTGGCTTGGGTGGATTTTATCCTCCGATCTGTAGTTAAGTGGGAGAAAAAAAAAAACAATGTTCTTTCTAAAAGAGCCTTTTAATACAGGGTGCTGAGCTCGTACTGGACATGTTAGAACATTTTGACAATTAAATATTGTACTGCAATTTCTATGGTAAATTCACTAAGGAAGAATAGAATCTGTAAGTCTGTATCATAGAATACAATTACAGTACAGGGCTGGGGGTGGTAGTCTGGTAAATGATATACTTTTCATTGATCAGAAAGTACTTAAATCAACAGAATTAATGCCAGACCGAACCGCCTGTACTGCCTTGTTTCCACCTCACAGACTGAATCAAAAACAGTCAGGCAGGCAATGACTAAGCAACAGAAGATAGCACACACACTGGTGCCTGTTAGCATGCAAGAAGCTACGAGAACAAAGACAGGAAACTGACAAACTCAGCTCTCAGTGAAATGCTTTTATAGGATTCATATTTTCATGCATCACACTTCCATATGTCCACAGTGTACATGAGGACAGAAAAAGGGCCAACAGATTTGAAATGTAACAACTGCATGCTACCTGCTGTTAGGGAAGAAGGACTTATAACAACAACTTTACCATCATTCTGCTTGCATATATATACAGTATACATAAATAAACACGTGTGTGCATGTGTGTGTAACAATAACTTTACTGTCATTCTGCATGACACTATTACTGGGTGTCTGAAAGATATGCAAATATGGCTGTTTGAATATCTGATCATTAAAGCTATTCCGACAGAGGGGGAAGATAGGCTTATCCAAAGTTTTAGCATTCAGCCACATTATTTGTGTGTGATAATGTGACCTGCTAAAACACAGAGATGACTGTCTGTGATGGCCTGTTCAATCATAAAAATTATTGGACCAGTGCTTCTAATCAAGACAAGGAATGAATGCCAATGGCTTAGCCAACATCTGATCAAAACATAACTAAGTTGACTCTGAGAAAGAGCAACTGAGTGTGTGAGGCTAGATAACAAACATATATATATGACATTAACAAATGATAATTATTGTATCACCGTCCTTTGAGGATCACTGTGCAGGCAACACAGATCTTGAGACGGATGGAGGCCCATCTAGGCAAAGCCACAATTGAAAAGGGCCATCAATCAAAGTCTGTGTTTTCAGGGGGATGGGCTGTGATGTTAGCATCTCCCTGTCTGTCATGGAGAATAAAATCTCAGAAAAGCACAAAGTCACAACACACAAACACAGAAACTGCTAAAGCGACTCCAAGTGCTTGTGGGGAAGGCTGGGCAACTGGAGAATGGAAGATCAAAAACGGTCTGTAACCTCTGTGGATTGCGATCAAATTGCTTGTTCCCCTTGTATTGAGGAATATTTTGAATCTCATTCATCTCATTTCATTCTTGTATTTACATCTGTAAAGGACAACATCATTAGGCACCCACATGCTTCTGCAGTCTGAGATGTTAGAGCATCTAGAGGATTGAAGGTACAAGTTCTGTGCCTCACTATCTTGGGGGTTGGGGGTTTGGTACTTTCCAGTTGACTAATTAAAGTCTAAACAAGTGCAAGAATAAATACAGATGGTGACTGCAAATTCATGAGCAGCTTTGGCTTCAAATTGAAAGGCTGGACAGTAGATTCAGACCAGTCAGACTCCAACTCAAACATGTACAAGAAACTGAAATAGCGTGTGTTTGCCCCTGTGTGCATGTGTAAGTGTTTATGAGGGGGAGAAATAGATAAAAGATAAGATGAAATACGAATGAGACGGATGAACAGAGGCAAATGATGAAAAACTTGCCCTTTATGATGCATGTCGATGATTTGCAATGTTATATTTAGCCCAGGCTGTATTGTAGCTCAAGTTTGAAGCAATAAACCATGGTTCCATCCAGTAACGTTGTAAATATCCTGCCAACATATTGCACCAAAGGAAATAGTATGCATTGTTTTATTTTATTAAAACTCCTGCAAAGTGCTGATATATAATCAAGAAGCAAATTACTTAAAAAGTGATTTGCATCTGCACCAAAATTATCTTCCTGACTTGGAATATAATTTGTCAGCACAGATTTGAACAAAGCACAGTGACTTCCTGGAGTCTTGCTGTTTGCTTTGGACAAACTCAGGGGGGATGAGAAGATACTGGAAACAAATGAGTTATAACATGTAAGTAAGTGAGCTTTAGATGTGGCGTTAAACAGACTTTTGCCTGTCATAACATGCAATGATACAAAGCTGTTGAATGTAGCCTTATAATACATAGTGAATGCAGACATGAGAGTGGTATTGATGTAAGTAAGTATATTAATTAGATTTCCCATATCATCAAACTACTGCTTTAGGTATGTTCTAAATTAGATTTATTCTAAATTTTCCTGTTACCTAACTGTATGTGTAACACTATCAAACATAACACCATATACAATCATCAACCAATAAGGCCAGCAGACATAATTTAGATATCCTATGACCGTAATCCATTGCATTAATAAAATTTTACTTTATACACCTTCCATTAGTGAAACAGCAGCCCATCTTTAAGTGAGTGTGACCCACAGGACTGTTAACATGGTAAGTGTTAAGTGTCTATATTTTTCTCAAACTCATTTCTATGACAGACAAGGTATGACGCAAGCTAACATCTGATGCTTGTGTCATAATGACCTCATTAAACAATATGGGCCCTTGTTTCCAACAACTGTGCCTAACTAGCCTCTGCAACATTAACAAGTCCATAAATTTTTATTAGTTTCCACCCACTGCATCGCAAGCAATTAATTGTCAGGGTGGGCGGAGTGTCCCATTACTCAGCGCACTCCAACCTTGTTCAAAACTACAAATCAAGATTAGAAAACATGGCTGATAACGTGATGATAAGGGCATAATTTAGAGAAGATATTGCTACACTGCATATAGCTATAACATAGAAATATATATTACTATTTAAATTGTATCTCACTCACCTACTTTATTTCATTGAGCAACCTAGACACTGGCCACACTTGTTTACTTTGCCTTTTAAAAATAAACCCAATCAACACACTTTTAATTAAAATGGAAACAACAGCATTTGGATGAATGCTGTGAATGTATTTTAATGTATGTATAGAACAGAGGCCACGTTGAAAAAAAACAAACCAATGCAATTCTATATGGTCTACTGCACCATGCGTGCTCTGAAATCAATGGCTATGAATGCCTTCAATATGTTGCACCACTCTTGATCGTTAAGGTCCCTGAAGACATATTTAGAGTATGAACACACACACACAAACAAAATCAATTGATCAAGACCGACTAACTGCACTATGTACAATATTCAAATAGGAAATCGTCGTACTTTCCAGGTGAGATCAAATTATATATACTGTATATACGGTTCCCCACTCCCAAATTCCCCACTTACCCTTCTGTGGGCGGTCTTGTGTCTCCTTCAAGCTCTGGTCGTCTACCAGAGGCCTGGGAGCCTGAGTGTCCTGAACAGTAATTTAGCTGTTCCTAGGATTGCGCTCTTCTGGACAGATATCTCAGATGTTGTTCCTTGGATTTGTTGGAGCCACTCTCTTAGCTTGGGGGTTACAGCCCCGAGTGCTTCTATCACCCAGGTACCACTGATGTTTTTATCTTTCCACATCCATTCCAGCTCCTCTTTCAGCCCTTGGTATTTCTCAAGATTCTCGTGTTCCCTCTTCCTGATGTTTCTATCACTTGGGATCTACCACTACTGCCTTCTTCTCCTGCTTGTTGACCACCACAATATCCGGTTGATTAGCCATCACCATCTTATCGGTCTGGATCTAAAAGTCCCACAGGATCTTAGCTCGGTCATTCTCAATGATCTTTGGAGGTGTTATCCACTTTGATCCTGGAACCTCCAGCCCATACTCGGCATAGATGTTTCTGTATACTATGCCGGCCACTTGGTTGTGATGCTCAAAGTATGCCTTACCTGCCTGCATCTTGCACCCCTGCTGTTATGTACTGCACCCTCTCAGGTGCATCTTTGGACAGTCTGCACCTTGAGTCCTGTCTGATGTGGTAGACCCTGGCCTCTGTCGATCTTTTGTTCAAGGCCTGTTCTTTTGCTGTCCCTGAGAGCAGCCTTCTCCAGCCACTGGTATATTTTCTCGATATCTGCCACTTCCTCTATCTGTCGGTGGTACATCCTGTGCAGGGGCTGGGTTTCTGCTGCCTGAGGCATTCACTTAGCAGGTCATCATTCGGGGCCATCTTCCTGATGGATTCCTGGATCTTTGTTGTTTCATCTTAGATAGTCGCTCTGACGCTCACTAATCCTTGGCCTTCCTCTTTCCGCTTACTGTATAGCCTCAGGGTATGTATACAGTACATATATATATATATATGAGTTGAAAGAGGAGCTGGAAAGGAAGTGGGGAGTAAAGGTGTCAGTGGCACCCGAGGTTATAGGAGCACTCAGGGCTGTAACCCCCAAGATGGGAGAGTGGCTCCAACAAATCCCAGGAGTAACATCTGAGATCTCTGTCCAGAAGAGCGCAATCCTAGTAACAGCTAAGATACTGCGCAGGAGCCTCAGGTTCCAAGGCCTCTGGTAGAGGACCTGAGCTTGAAGGAGACACAAGACTGCCCAGAGAGGGCGAGTGGGGGATTTTTTTATATATATACTATACTGTCATTTTCAACCACTCCTAAAAAGTAAATATATTTTAAGATCCAATATAACATGAAGAAGACAAAAAAAAAAACAAAAAAAAAAACGTTTCACAGGTCCGTGTGGAACTGATGGGGTTTTATCTCGTGTTACTAGATTTATCTTACCTGTTATTGGAGTTTTTGCTGCATAAGAGTAGGTATCCCAAGGAACATATCTTTTTCCTTATTTTGTCACTTGTCATTTGCATCCACTGACTTGAATACAGAATCATTCCTGTTTACATTTTAGCCCTAAAGCATGGGAATGACTTACTGTATGTGTGTGTAGTGAATGCATCATTTACCTGTGCCTCTAATAGTGATTTATAGCTTGCAGCCTCTAGAGGTAGACAAAAGATAGACAGTTCGTTGGCCTACTCCCAAACATGCCTGCAGCTACAGTATCACTGCTGATACTTTAACGTCAAAACTGTTAACTTACCATGTAAACAAACACTAGGTCTGTAAGGCTCTATGCTTAGCTTTTAAAATCCAAACAAATTGGAATCAAAGTGCCAGCAATAAGCAATGACAAACTGCCATGAAGAGCGCTCTGAAGTATGGGAAACATTGCCTAGCTCTACCTTTGCATGACAGCTATGTTGCTGCACTGCAGCAGCTTCACATACAGACAAGGCTGCAGCTTTGATGATGGCCATCAGTAATGATGATGTGATTTTTGTTTACCCTCACTGACAGAGAGGAGAGAGGAAGTGAATTAAAGCAAAAGAAACACTCAATACTACAACTTCAATCTTTGCACTAGCTGGGTTTCCGTTAAATGTACCACAAATTTTAACCAAATTTGTGGTTAAAATTTGAAGAAAATGCGTTTTTATGTGCGTTTTCATCCACTAACGTTGTGCGAATATTAAAAGCTAGTTCATTGAGATAAGTATCAGGGACTGTTTTTACAAAATCTACTGTCTCCATGTCTTTTATGAGATCTACAATCTGAACAACATTGTTAACCATTCATAAAAATACATAACAAAAATCGCATTTTATGGTGGGGCCTGTAATTCACCGGTAGCCCTGCGTGCAGGTTATAAAAATAACACCAGGTCTGAAACAGCCCTTTTTACTTTATGATTTATATACATAGATGTATAATGCATACATCATGAGCATATCGTATGCATAAGTGATCCATATCCCTGACAAGAATGGGCCATAGATATACATAGGTAGTGATATATGATATAATGACAGGGATTCTTAACCATACAGAATTAAATTATATTAGGTTTATACGTATATGCAGACATCCCCCCACACCGCCACCACCCGGCTCCCATTGCGGCCTCATAGAAGCAACAGCAACACAAGAACTTAGTGGTCGCACTGTCATAATGACCATGGGTCATTAGCCATTTTCTCCTTTGGCGAGCAGAAAAGGCAATCCTGGAGGTACAAAATGACCAGTAAAGTGGAGTGTAATGAAATTTGATTTTAGAGTTATTAGATGATGAGAGTGAGAGAGAGGAGAAAGACAGGAATACAGGCAGAGAGACTAAGAGAGAAAGAGAGAAAACTAGAGAGAGACAAACGGTTTCCCTAATTATATTTATGCCTTTCCTGAGCCCTTGCTGCTCAGTTTGTTATTTCATTCTCTGTGAGTATCTGACAGTACTAAGGAGGGGTACAACTAAAAGGGATAAGTGTCTCATCATATCAAATGCTCTATTACTTTACACACATCGCCATTGAATCATAGATAAGTAATGCCAAAAGGAAAACAAACTGGACTGTCAACTCAGTTCAGCTGTAGTGTCAGGAACTTAAGTGGTATTAACAGCCACTGCCATGAATAAGGTTTGGGGATACAGATATGTTATCTCTTGCACGCTACATGTATATGTCTAACAAGGTGAACAATGACAAGGACAGCACGACCGTAGCTAAAGATGAAATCTTTCGAAGCAAATCAATCACTCACTCTGTGTACAACATTACTTATTATAGTACCTATCTTGCATCTTTCTGGCTGCAGGTGAGGACTATGCTGATGGTAACCATGCCACTCTCTGGATCATTAAAATGATTACCCTTGCCTCAGCTGTTCTCTTCCACTCTAAGCTCAGACAGACAGACAGCCAGAGGAAATCAGTCTTTTTTTTTTTTTTTTTTTTTTTTTTTTTGACGAGGTCTGTAATGGGGAATGACCTGTAATAGACCTTGGCTGTGAAGTAATTTTGTCATAGTGGCAGACTGGGGTATTACAACTTTGGTCACAAGACGCACACTGTTTCAAGAAATCATTTTACTCCATATGCCATCATAGGAATGGCTATAAATCTTATTAACACACTTATAAACACTTTTTTTCTGAACTTCACAAATACCCCACAATGACTACTGAATTCAATAAATTCAATTTACAAATGTTTTGTTTTTGATGAATATGTTATTTTATCCGATTCAATTTAGCCCTGACAGCGGAAAACACATATGTTCTCCACCAGTACGGCTAAAGAATGACTTTAGCATGCATGCTTTACTGGTCCATAAATGCAGAAGCATGAGACTTAGCTAGTGTGCGACCAAGGAGCAACTATCTTTGATATAAAATAAATCTCATCTTTGAACACATGTAAAATACATGTATTGTAAGGTATAGTACAACCCTTTTTTGTCTAACAACAACTGAACACACAGCATAAGATAAAAATGCGTTATATAAAGCGACTGAATACACATATTTAAATATAACTTTAAAGTCACACTACTATAACTGACGTCTTACAGACTAGACCACTGAAACTTACACTGCTCATTAAATGAAGACTGATTTTTTGGGGCCTACGGTAGGCCTCATCTTGTGACTAGTTAAGCCAGGAATTTTTCCACTTTTACAATTTCCAGAATAAACTCTGCCAAGTGCAACTTGAATCCTTCTGCCTTTGCACAGAGATAGTTAACATCGCTGTTGGGTTCCCTAGATGTCCTAAAATAGCACGATGGAGCAGCATTTTTGGCAACTCATTGGGCAATGAACATCGAGTGAGAACCTGGCATGCTTCAATAATAAATTAAGATAATGTCTGTTTAGAACACAGTTATTAAAGTGGCCAAATGATTAAAACTGAAAAAAAAAGGCTCTACTAATATTGTTTGTCATAAATTTGATCAACAATTCTGGTACACTATATGGAAAATGGAAGGAGAAAGACAATTTTAATTTGTATTGCTTATGTGTACCAAATCGTTTCCTCAGTCTTTTAGGCTCAGCTGCAGGACAGATGAAAGAAAATATGTATACTGTTTTGGTAATTATGCCACAATGAGTATGTGAAGGATAATTAAAGCACAGTTGGGCTTGGGCTCACATGGGACAGTTAGGGAAATGTTTGAATTTTCAGGCCCACTGAAACCTCTAATTTAGCTCCTCTGTCTAATGGCACTCCCTCTGTCTCTGGAGCCCTCTGAGGGGTCCTGCTGGAGTAACTATGATTAAAAAGAAAGTAATCTTTCACCTGGGTAGATCCAAAACAATCACAAAAGCCTGCTTAATTATAGAGGGACTCGAGCATGTGACCAATTTAAAGCTATGGGCTGCCTAATGAAAGATTTTCATTTCAACAGCCCACGATGAGAAGATTTCCGTTAATATCTGTGTTTAGCAAAGGTAGCAAGACCAGATATGACAATCCCCATTGTCCACCTGACAAACACATTTGCTTCACTCTATCCCCTGGAGCATGCCAACCATATCAGCTGGCAGGGAGCTGATGGATAACAGACAACCAACAGTTCCTGTAATGCTTTTGTCCTCTTCTTCCTTAAATCCGGATGTTTCCCCATTTTTTTTAATCACTACACAGCAATGTGCTATTAATATTTCCGTCTCTGATCCAATACTTCTAGCCATCATTCTATATAGTTCCAAACACACGTTTAACATGTGGTACTGCATCACTTGGACTTTTATTTTCCAACCGCTGCACCTTCACACTCTCCACACCACCAGCCAGTCACTCTATGGTTAAACACTCTGCCCGCTTAGCCCTCCCAGCTGGCAAAAGGCCTCTTTTTCCTCATTCCTTCCTGTTTTTTTGGGGGGTCTCGCAGCTCTGTCACAGCTAGATGCAGCTCAGCCATCACAACATCAAATCAGAGTAAAGAGCAATCGATAGTGTGCTGTTTAATGTTTATCAAAGCAACTGACGTCCATCTGTGCACAAGCAGGTTCACAACTGCAGTGGTTAACGGGGGACTACACATGATTACTGAGTCATGAAAATGCGAGGGAGACTGCTCGAAATACAGGTAGGTGCTTGTTTTTAATGATGAATTAAGGTGAAGCAGGGTAATGTGAAATGTGGGATACATACATAAAGGGAAAGTGTAGCGACAAGTCAACATTTTAAATCAAATCAAAATGTATTGACTGCAGACACAAAGAATAGTTTTGCATACAGAAGTTAATTATTTGTTTTTTCTCTTTTTTTGTTTGCTGGCTTTGAAGTCGGTGTCTGCGGGGAATCACTTTGTAAAATGAGTGAAAAAAAGTGCTCAATATATGATAACTAGTAGTAATAGTAGTATTTTTTGGTATAATTCTGATATGATATATGCCATGCCGATAAATGTACTCACAAAGATACAGAAATCTCCGTCTCTCTCCTGTACCAGCTTTAGACGTAGGATTACAATGGGGTGTCAATATAAACATTAAAGATATGAATATCGTTTTGTATCACCTTATGTCACACAGGAACAATAGTGCAGCAGTGGCTCTTTGAGTAACACAATCAAAGCAAGGAAACAACTGCCATCACAATGGTGGGTTGCAGCAATACACCAGCCCCTGGGTCCCTGTCAAGTATTATTAGTTGCTGCAGTATGCTGTCTACTGTCAGACACCCGAAATAACCGCATGAGAACAGTTAAATCTGCTCTCCAGCATGGACTCTGCACGTTGTTTTTAAGCTCCTGCAGATTTCTCTGTGAAAAGTTCACAACAACACTGTTTTAGCGTGGAGGTGGGGGGGTGTGTGCACATGCACACAGCTGTCCATGCACCGTTTGTTAATAGATATGCCCAGGGCTCTTTTTGGATTCACAAATAGGCTTTAATGCAAGATGCAGAGAAAGAGAGAGAGAGAGAGACAGAAAGGTATGACGCATAAAGATACTCATTTTTTCAGGCGAAGCATGACCCACATGGTGTGGACCACTTTCTCGACAGCAGACAAAAAGCAATCATTATTTTAGCACTAGGGCGGATTAGCAAGGCTTACCAGGAATTTTATCACCCTCCCATAATGTGCTGCATGGTATTAGCATAATGCGAAAAATGATTAGACACCCTTTATCTCTGAATCAAATAATTGTTATTATTACTTATTAATTGAAGCTATCCTATGCCCATGCCCTATATGTGGAGCTTACCATGCCGTTTCATTAAAATAAAAATGTTTTTTGCAATCCAAGAGAATCAGGTTGAATACAACTGTTTTCATCAGACCATCTGTAAAAGAGCCCCAAACGCTCTTCAAGTATCATTTGAAGAGCCACCTACACTCACCCACAGTGACCCAATTACTGATCAGATTTAGATGCTGTGGCAGTTTTGTTGCATCT
>KV751317.1:19119109-19140341 GCA_001698575.1 Mola mola
AGCGGAGAGATTTTTTTAAAGAAATCTTTACTGCTGTGTCAGTGTCATTGACATCACAACCTCAAAACAAAAAATAAAGGAATTTTACTATAAAAACAAGATAGGCAGTATTTTATCACCGTATCACTGCAAATCTGCACATTTTCTACTTACACATTTTCAAAGACATCAAAATAGGTGGTAAAACAAGGGCTGAAACAGACAAATGAACAAGGACACTGATAGCCAATGTTTGCTCCTAATTTCCACAAATTATCAAAACAATACATTTGGCAAAAAACTGAATAATAAAAATAGTGCATTTAATGGAAGCAATGGGGGCAATTTATCACTGTCAGCTTAAAGGAGTTAGTTAATGCACAAATGCACAAACCTACAGCATCACGAATACCAGATTAGATCAGAGGGAGATATCTGTCTAATGTTGTCCAAAATAAGTATTCATGCTCTTCACTAGCCTTTGCGTAATCCCTAGACAAATACAACATCAACAATGCAGCCACGTCTTCTTCCTGACAGGCACTCATCACCATCGCCTATCTTAGCTGACTTTTAATGCAATAACAGCGTGATTGCTGGAATTAAACAACACAATCACAATTTTGCTGGCCTAAGAAATGCAAAGACAGATAGCTGCCAGTCTGCACATGGCTGGTTTGAGAGTAGAATCAGGGTTGCATTTCACACACTTGTTGAAAAGCAGCAAAATCAAGGAATAATGACTTATTTACTGTATTTAATCATTTATAAACAAGTGAATGTTTATTTTTTCCCATTTTTATAGCTCTTTAATTTCTCTACTTCAGTGACACATCTTGTAACTTTAATTGTGAGGTTGTATCAGTATCCCTGCTCTCCCCATTATCTTCTAATTTGTTACTCTCAACTGGTGCCAGACATGGTCCTAAAATTTTACAGAATGGTAATTTTTTCAGCATGCCCCTTTATAATCCTATAGAGATTGAAGCGCCCTACACTGCTACAACAGTGGGTTTGGTAAAGTCCAAGAACTCCTGTCTATCATCCTTGTGGGTGGCACATTGAAATCCCATTCACACAAGTTTGGGATTTATTTCTATATTCCAGAGGTCAATTTAGCTGTGCAGTTCTTGCTCTTTCTTGCCTTGTTGCAATTTCAAAACTGAAAATTTGAAATACAGTCATGAAAACAAAAGAGAAAACAAAACAACAGGTTGATAATAATGAAAGTCAATGTGGCAGCTGTAAATATGTGTTCCTACCGTGAAATGGAGATGGAAGAGAAATCAAAACACGCGCTAGGTGCTGTTTTCACCAAATGATGTAATGAACAACATGAAAGTCAATAGAAAAATATCTGCTAATGGAACACATAATCATTTGCATGTCTTTCAACAACGCCAAGATGGAAGGTAATAAGAAATTGTTTTCCCCCGTCTTTTCAACCCCTTTTATGAGCTTCAAATGCTGAGCTTGGTGTCTCTCAGTGATTCCCTGAGCTTAGCTTTCATCACTGCCATGCCGTCCATCTGACTGACCTGTTTGAGTAAAGGTGAGAAGCATCGTACCTTGCCCAAGGCCAGTTCCACCAAAAAGAAATTATTAAAGAGGATGGGAGGGATATAGATCCACAAGCAGATGATCTGCAGCATCGCTCTTCACTTTCTTCCTTTCAGTCTCGTTTGCTCACTCATTTACACCTCTTTGTTCATACTTCTCTCAGCATCTTTCTATCCACAAGATCTACAGAATCCTACAGAAACCCTGTATGACTGCACCCTATCTGGCTAAAAGACAGAAGCTCACCTTCTTTAAACTATAAAAATCATAACTAAAACCGCTCAGCAAGTGTAAACTTTTACTAAGGGTCAACGGGCATTTAGACAAAAATTCTTTCATCTGCCTCCTTATCTTGATTTATCTAAAGGATAACAGAAAATACTTGTGTTACTTTTGTACAGGTCAAAATGTATTTATTGCTTTAGGAACGCTTTTAACGTGAATGAATAAATAAATGGCTGTGAATGAATGGTTGCAAATGAATGAATGAATAATAATTCTCTCTCTTCTCTCCCCTGCAGCACTGCATCTTATATACAGGCCCTTATACACGCAAACCGTCTTCAATCCAATATGCAAAGTTTTGTCCCATGTCTTGTCTTTTTCCACTGTCTCGGTCATATGCACTTGATGTATCACTGTTAGCTCACATGTCTTAAATCATTTGTAAATAAAAATTATATATATTAAAAAAAGAATAACATTTTAATATGCTATTGCACAGTACGCGATACATCTAAATATTATTAATACAGTACTTTTAATAGTAGCAGTATCTGGATTATTATTATCATTCGTAATAGTAATAGTACTTGTAGTAGTAGTGGTATTACACATTCAATTTCATTGACTATAGTAAGTAACATTAATATTATTATTATGAACATATAAAGAGTTTTAAATAAACCATTGAAGTGCACAGGGATTTGCATCGGTCTTTACACCATGCCAGCAGTCCGCTATGCATTTGTATGAAATATGGCACCCTTTACCAAATATTGATTTTCAATACTGTCTACACTGATGCTTGCTGTAGTGCATAACAGAGGAGTCATGATTAACTGTGCTGATGGTAGCCTCTCGGACAAGAGTTTAAACAAGAAAATGAGTTGACATATTTGACCCAAAGCTTACAAATATATCATTTCCTTTGAATTAAATCTAATGTTATTGCAGCAGACTTTGTGATACATGAAATGTATATATTAAGCTAGCATGTTCAGATTTATACACCTTGGTAATGGTTGACAACACATCCTGTATGATCAGATGCAGTGATATCTTTTTGTAACTTAGAATTTATGTATATGTATGGGGATATTTGCTTTATCTGCAATGTATCTGGATGTGTCCTATCTTAAACAGGGCCACAGGGGATGGACCCTATCCCAGCTGTCATTGGATGTGGTGTGGGGGTTCCAGAACAACTCATGGACAGCCTGGACAGCTTGCAAGTTCATCGAAACGGCTACATACAGAGACAAACAGGGCAGGAATTCACATTGGATTAAATGCATGAATGTTTGGACTAAAATAAATACACTAGATAGCTGAAAGGAATAAAGGGTTAAAAAGTAACTTGCCTTTTTTCTCCTAAAGAATTTGTCAGAGTTTGTCGCTACTATAGTTTCAAGGTATGTTTCTAACATTACCAAAGGTGAAGAAGACTGTGATGGAAATCTAATTACCTCAATTAGAATTTATTCCAAAGTATCTATGCACTGTGTCTGGGGACAGAAGGAGGCTAATTTTTTTTTTTTTTCCAATAGAATTTATATCAGAATGCGTATACACATACAAAAAGAGAAGTCCCCTGGTTGTTCCTATTACTGCTGCGGTAATGCAGTAAGTGAACATGAAAGGCCAGGGGAACAAATAAATAAATAAATGACACAGGAAAAGAGGATAACCTCCATGAAAATGGTGCATTTTAGCATTTTTGATGAGAAAAGAAGAAAACAACCATGCACATTAAAACAAAATGCATCCAGAGACTTGAGGAGCAGTATCCTGTGCATCTATCCTTAAATGGCATCACAGAATAATACAAAGACGGGCACAAAGCCAAGAGACCAAATGATCATTGATGGTGATGTAGATATATCAGCGATGAGGGAGAAAGACAAAAGACGGAACAAAAGAAATGGTCTGAGAGAGAATGAGATAGGGAGAGATTTAAGACAGAAGACGGATGAATGAGGCAAAGCATTAAGAAGCATGGGATAGTATGGCTCAGCTGATTGATTTATGTCACTTTTGGGGTATCAGGGAATATGGATGAGCAAAGGCTCTGGGGCCATTTGTTATTCAAATGTAATGAGATTATTGTGACACACCAATATATTACTGCAATTAAGGCAGAAGTATTGGTATAGTCAGGGAAAGGACAAGAGTCAATTTCAATCAAGATGGGAGTCTAAATGTCCCAGGATTGTGTAGCACATGAAACTTTGACAAACCGTCTGACAGTTTTCACTGACGAAAGCGTAAAGATGAGAAAACTGTTCATTTAAGAGCTCTTAATGAAAACTGACATTTAATAATCAGACTATATTCTACAGTCGCCGGTGTAAAGGTTGGTCATTCTGCCAGCATCAAACAATGACAGGTTGGAATTAATGAAGGAACCTGTGCTGTTACATGTGCGTTCATATGGCCTCAAGCAACACCTAAATACAGGAGCTAAACCTGACCTTTAGGTGAGTACTGTGGAGATGAAGTATAAACAATAACAGCAGTAAGCTAGGTCGGCACTCAGCAGACCTTGGGCCGCAGTAGTCTGATGCCATCCACATTAAGGGAAAATAAAAAGGAAAAACAGGGAATGATTGTCCAGTTCAAGACCATTGGAGCACAAAAGAGGCTGTATAGCTTATGTTCTATACATATGGTGCAATAGCCATATGGTTGTTCCTGCCTGTGTGTTTGTATGCATGTGTGGGTGAAAAAAAAAAAAAAAATGGGGATAAGAAGTTTTTATATTGTTTTGTAATTTTTGTGGTTTGTAAAGTTTGTTGTCGTTTCATATTTGTTTCCATGAATTTCAATAAGATGATGTGATGTGCATGATGCACTATGTCTATACATTCCTGACAATGATTTGCTCGTTGAATTAAATTGACATCCACTCCGTTTTGAATTTTTGATTTTAATGTATAATATACCTGCAATTTCTTCCTAAATTCTGGGGGGGGGGGATCCCTGTGATGCCATTTGTTACTGTCCTGAATTATACTGAGAATGGATTTTTTGAAGGTCAAAGTATTTTATTTTATTTATTCAGGCGCACTGTCGTCATCATGTGGCATTACCTTGAACATAAATTTAGCTACGGGCTATGTACTTGTAAATACCTATCAAACTAATCCTTAATGGAACTGGGTGTTTCCTGGATTTGGCAGATTAAGGGTATTTGTTTGACTGTTGGTAAAAGAAAATAAAAATGCACTGACAGTGGCAGAATAAGCACTTTTGGCTAATGTGAAATAAGAGAAATGTTTAAATGAGTACATGGTTGAGAAAATTAGTAAAGAAGCTGGACTGTATTTGGGTTTGTACCTGTAAATAATATTTAAATTAGGCTTATTTTTGTTTTTAAAAAGATTAAATATAACAACATTTTAAATAAGGTAATTTACCTCAGCTCACTTTTTTATTTTCACTCTCTCTCTCTCTTTTGCAGATGGCTCTGAGAATCTCTTACAGTGCAGAGTTTCTAGGTGTTATGCATGAAAAAAGTAGGAGGAAGGTGATTTTGTTGTGGGTGGACGGGCGTTGGAACAGAGCTATCACGGGATAAGATTCACTTTTCCTTAATCCAAAGTTGTTTTTCTTGTTCTTGTTATTGTTGCACCTGACCTTGCCCCCTGGCTTTTGTAAGAAAGGTTGTCTCGGGGAGGCAAAGTTTTTCTTCGTACTCCTCTTTTTTCACTTAACATACTGCTGTCTATCTCTCTCTCTGCCCCCACCCCACAATACTATTTCTTCATGCTTCAAGTATTTGCTATTGTGACTTTAGATGTAGCGGTTTGGACAGCTTTTAAAGCTGTTATAGTGCTACACATCACAGAGAGGGAAAAAAAACAAAACAGGTAACATTGGGGATGGATTTCAAATAGAAATCATTCTTCAAGCTTTTTATAATGCTTAAATTTTCTAGTTGCATGGTGAACTAATGACTTTAAGCTTTCTTTATGGACTATATAAAACATATTCTATCTCAAATATGTTGCTAGATGGAACATTTTCCATGTTATTATTTATTGATTTGGAGAGGGAGAGATGTGGAGATCAAGTGTGTGTGTGTGTGTGTGTGTGTGTGTGTGTGAATGTGTGTCACCAAATGCTGTATCTAATCCCATACTGTGGTTTGCCCCAGTTGCCCCTCTTCTCTTCCAAGACTAAACGGAACAGGTGGGGAGCCGGAACCTCTTGGGGCTGGCCTCACAACCCACTGGTTAAACTACACTTAAATTGGCTTCTTCTCTTTCTGCTCTGCACCAGTAATTACCCTCCCCAGTCCCTGCCAGGAACAGGACAAATGAATACACATGAATAAATAAATAAACAGAATGCAAAAGAGTTAGGTTTACAATAATTTGTACCTATTTCTTCAAACTGGGTGTAAATGGATGAAAATTAGTGGGTTTTAAGAGCTGTTTTTAAAAACATGAACATGCCTACCATATGTACCATATTGGACATTCAGTAACCTTGGCTGAAAACATTGTATTGGCTGAGCACCTCTCTGGCATATCACTGTGTTCTATCCACACTTGACAATCAGAAGAAGTAACAGTAATCTTCACTTGTTTTTAGAAAAGCTATGGTGTTAGGAAATTAACATGAAAACTGTAGCTGACGGTGGAGCAATTTGCAAGATACTTGGATTGCCCCTTGTAAGAACAACACAAGTCTGAATCACACTATTACTTGTATGTCTTTTTAAACTGTCAACATACCCCAGTCTCTCAGGCTATCCATTTTCTCCTGTCTTAGTGTGCTATTAACTTTGATGGGGTGTGTTTAAAGGGATCTGCCCATGCTGCTGACACCCTGCAAAAGGCTCTGAGATTACCTTTGTCACCTGCTGAGATGTGACAGACCTGAGAGTGTACATGTTGGTAAGAAAGAGAACTGATAAATTCAATCACTTCAAATCATTTAGGAAGAAAAATGACCTGCACCCAGACAACTCACATCTTTTATATTGTATAATTTTGTGTAGTATCAGAAAAACATAGTCCTTTGGGTTTACAGGATATAAAAGATTTCTTAAAAAGCTGTGTGATGGGTTTTGATCAGAAGCATTAAACTTTTA
Source organism: Mola mola (assembly GCA_001698575.1). Classification (NCBI taxonomy): domain Eukaryota; kingdom Metazoa; phylum Chordata; class Actinopteri; order Tetraodontiformes; family Molidae; genus Mola; species Mola mola. Next base: position 19,125,969 of record KV751317.1, read on the forward strand.
TTTTTGTCTTATTTCACTTATAGGGAAGAAGTCTCCTGTCATTATTTTAATATAGTAGTGATAAACACTGAGGGGGGTGGCAATTACTAAGATTCAAAAACACCTATGTGTATAGGCTCTAACTAGGCTCATAAAACCCCAGGATGTGTAAACAAATAGCACATCTGGTATGTAAATTTTTGCAGCTCTGGTTTTCGAATTTTAGTCTAAATGCCTTGCCTGAAACAAAAACAACAAGCCGAATAATCGTGTTTTGATCTGCCTTGTGTCCTGATGTCAGCAAATAATATCCATATTCATAGGGGGAACTCACAGACAAAACGCTTCTAAATCAGCGTTTGCATCCAAGCAAATAATTCAGCTGGTTTGAGAAAGCTGAAAGGAGATTCTGGCAATGTTGCGCGGAATGGAGGGATGGGAGGGAGTTGCCATACCACCTAGGCTCCACAATCTGCCCGTCCAGACTGCTCTTTGGACCCACTTGTCCCTCAACTGGGATATAATATCAGGTGATATTAGATGACTGGTACACATGTGAGATATTTTTTTCTTGGATGAATGTCTTTCAACACATGGCCAAAAAACTGGAGTCTCACATTTATTATTGATATGGGGGATTTTCTGTTGTTAAATCCATTCATATTGCTTTAATAGAAAAAATTATTTGACCATATCACAAACTATGGCAGCATTATAATTGGAAGCTCAGACACAGAGATAAGACTCAATATGTTTGTTCTTGGTTTAAAGACTAGTAATGCATTAAGATGAATAACATGCTTGAATATGTGTGTGGTCTAAAAGCTTAACTGTGACTCCAAAGCACAGTGAGCTCTGACACTGGTAGTGCTAGCATTGAATTAAGAATACCATAACTAACTACATTAGCTGTCCTGTATAATTGTACAAATTGTGATGATGCTATCACTGATTGGTCAAATATTTTGACAGCAATCTGGTTTTTGCACTTGTAATCTTGCAGCTAAATATAGCCAATTCAAATAACATTGTGCTAAAAATGCTCTTTAAGTAAATCATTACTGTTAATATCCTTTGCTTGCAATGTGCACCAAAACAACATGTACTCTACCAAGAGTAACACACTAATAGAGTAATCTATCACAGCCAATGATATGTTTGAATTTATCTGTTCTGTAGTTCTTGAAGGGAGTGAACAAAAACAAAGCGATCAAATTTGATTTACTCAAGGACATAGTGTTCAGAAATAATTGATCTTTTTAGGATAAAAGAAAAGAGCAAGAAGAAGAATAGAAAAGATAGACAAGAGCCAAAGGATACATGAAGCACAGGGGCTTGAACACATTATGTGATTTACAAATTCTGAATGTCATGCTATAAACAAAGTCAAAAAACTTAATGCTTAAAAAAATGGGGGAAGAAAAAAGGTTAGACTTTCAAATTACAAAGCCGCCGTAGGTTCAGCTGAGGCTAACAAATCTGGCTTGCCTCAGCCCCTCGTCATTTTGTAAACAATCACAGGGAGCATGTGGTGCCCAGCCTGTTGCCTGGGTTACAGACTGCTGCAAAGTTCAGGCCCATTAGTGATGCCAAGATGTCCACAGGTTGGCCAAAGGTGTTCAGTATATCCTCTTCCCTCAGGGAGGGACAGTGTGCACACGGGAGGTGGACCTTCTATGCCCTTTTCTTATTCTATCAGCCATGATCTGCCAACAAGGAATCCTGGAATGCCAACTCCTATAATCTTTCTGGAGAGAATGTCACTCATTCACTTACTAAGTGACCTAATGTGATCTGTTTCAGTCACTTCCCCTGTCCCTTGGTTTTGGCCAGCAGCTGTTAAACTCTGAACACATTCTCCTTGAAATCATTCACATACTGTACATAGTAAGGCACTCTACTTATAAAGTCATCTCAATGGGGTATTGGACATCACAATGCAATCACTTTCAATTAACAGCTAAAGGGCTACATTCATTTTGAGAGGCGACAAAAAGAAGTTAAGTCACATCTCCGGCTGCAACCCAAGAGCACATTTTCTCAACCATGCTCATCCACTCCTACTCATGTGCACCCACCCATACTTGGGGAGCAAACATTTCTACAGATATATGGCTTGTGATGGGAGGAAAAATAATTTAAAACATATGTGATGTCTTTTAGCTGCCAAAAAATAATAGATTGGTAGACATAGTCTATTTATTCAGTGAGAAGCTCATAGGCAGATTTTAAACATTTTCAATAAAGTGAAATGAGAACATCCTTATTTTTTTCAAAGGTAAACATGAACAAATCATGTAATACAATATGTGCATATTAATTGAGATGTTTCAGCAAAAAAGGACACTTTATGTTTTTATCTATGTGGAGCTTGAATTTCTGTGTACCACCAAAATTATAAGTTAACTGTTTTAGGTTTTTCATTTCATAGCAAACATAAGTTTACAACATTACAAGATCTGCAGTGTGTTCCAATATGAAGTAAACATTTAATGTTACTAAACTTGGCCCCAAAATCTCAACTTTGGTAGGTTGCGTGTGTCACCAGACTTGTCCAGAACTGCCCCCCCTTTCCCTTTTCTCACTGCAGCACAGAGGCAGACAAAGTCCTCCATCACCCTGACTTTGGTATGATGGCTGGATCTAAGGGTTGCAACAGGGTTGGTGGGGCGGGGTCGGCAAATAAGGGAGGGGTGGATATAGCTGAGAGCCTGGCCAGACACATCTCCCTTTAGATCAATCACATTTCCCCTTTCTGTCCTTGAACCTCTCTCTCCTTTTGTTGCTTTCAAACTACTCTGTCCTATTTAAAGATAAGGGATATGTGATGAGAAAGTGTAAGAGTATAAGAAACACAAATAAGATGGGAAACACACTGAGCTTTAGTTTTTTTTTTTGTTTGCTTTTTTAAATTGTTCAATATAAGTGTGTGTAATACAGCATGTGCCAGTGTGTTCACTTGCATCCATTCCACTTTTCACTTGAATGACATAAAGCAAATAAATATATAAATTATACTGTAAAACCTCATCTTAAGGTTTCAAATGGAAGCCTTAGTTTGTATTTGAAGCTGAACTCACCTTACCTCTATTTGTGACAAGTGTTGGTATGGGAAATACCTATCAGGCTGATATCATGAAGTTATAATGTAGTAATTGTACAAAAAGTGATTTCAGTTTAAGTGAACGAAATTTTTCGAGCCTGACATGATGTGAGGCTGATGGACCATACTGTTCATGTGAAGAGGCTTTCACATGAACAGTATGGTTTCCATATTATCAATATTAATGGAACAACAAACTTGTGTGAAATCTAGCCGGTTTAACTGTACATAGTGCTGACAAGGTTTAAACATTTGTATCCACTGCATTGCTGTTTTAAAAACCTTTTTTTTTTTTAATCAGAGTAGTCTTAAGTGCTTCAGTTGAAGGCATCCTGACTTCTTTTTGGTTTTGAAGATGTTTCGGCTCTCATCCGAAAGGCTTCTTCAGTTCTAAACATTGGTGTTCAGTCGTTGACCTGCTCGACTCCGCAGTGCAACAACTCATTCATGAGTTACACCTTGAATCCTTTGACCATAACAACTCAGATGAATGAGAGGGGGGGTCATCAATGAGTCACACCTCAAAATGACTCATTAATGAACCACAACTTACTTGTCATCCATGCATACACAGAGAGGGTCAACGACTCAGGTGACCACCTCCAAGGTTTAACGACCCTAAAAGAGGTTAAATACTGGGGACTCCCCACTAAATGTTTAGAACTGAGGAAGCCTTGTGGGTGAGAAGTGAAATGTCTTCAAAACGAAGTCCAGATGCCTTCAACTGAAGCACTACCTCAACCTGGATGACAGAAAACCTTCAAAAACGTATTGCCTTTTTCATCAGAGCATTCTAAAAATCTTAATTTTAGAATTTAAAATTCTGTATTACTATATGTATTAAAATACTCAAAGGTCAATGGGCTGTCCTATATGAAATATCACCATTATTTGACCTACAGTAGTTTCCTTCCATTCAGGTTTCATCGGTCAAAGACCCCCGTGCTAACTGTATAGCAATAAGGAGCAAAACTAATGAATAAATTGCCACATGACCATCATTCCCCATCAGGCATCAGTGATTGAAAGCATATTAATAATGTTGCAGTCATATCAATCCCTTCCCAACATTTTAAATTTAAGCTGATTGCCACTGAGAATGCTTTGTTTTCACTTAAATCAACTCTCCAAAAATAGTAAATTTGCAATATGTATCTAGTCAAATTGCATATTCTGTTATAGATTTTTAGTCTCAAACCATCTTAAATACAATATCGTTAACTAAATGCAATCTTGTACAATGTTTGTACACTGAGGCACTGCATGTGATTGTCCACATTAAATATCCTTAGAGAATTAGTCAAGCACACAGGAAGTTGGAGTGAAATTTGAATCTGACATGAGCATGAAAAAGGCATTAGTGAATATGTTAAAGGATCAACTTACTATCTCTTTCTTGTTTGTGTAAAATTCTTGAATCCCACCCCATTGATTGATCATTGTAATCCAGGACAGCGCCCTGAACTGGGAGTCAAAGAAGCTACCCAAGCAGTGAGCCAGCCAGGTTGAAATTGATTCAAATAGTCTCCTGAATCAAATAGTGTTCAAATCCTCTGTGCCATGCGGCACGATAATACAGTTTTCTGTTTGATGCCAGTGCAAAGTGAGACAGTGAAAAAAAGAAAGAAAGAAAGAAAGAAGCAAGAAGGTAATGTTTTTAAATAAAAGCATAAACAGGATATCTTGTTAACAGGATAACTTAAAATTGATTTTGATTAAATTTTCAGCAGAGGTGGAAAATGGCCTGAGGACCAATTGATTAGATTGTAGTGTCGGTCTGTACATTGTTTGGATCCAGGATTTTTTTTAAAGGATTCTTTGCCATTGTGAGATAATCAGCATTGTTGCTCTTAATTCCAGAATGTTCAGCAGTGGTGGATGTCCCTAGTTGATAGAGTGATTTGATGACAGAGAAAAAATATAGTGGCATTTTAGAGGTGTTGATGTCAACAATTACCTATGACTCCAGCACTCATGTAAACATTTTTTTTTAATTAGATCTAAACTGAAAAACTGAAACTGAACAGAAACTTAAAAAGAAAGTGTGAATTCCTGTAGTTCTTTCATGCCATTTATTGCCCCAGTTAATTCAAACCAAAATGAGCCCTCAAATCCCTAATTAAAAACAGTATTTAATAAACAAACTCATCAGCATGCATTGTAAGTGTGTATATGTACCATCTTATTAAATTAAAAATTGAGTCCCCTCATCCAGTCACCAGGGTGGTTTTGACTTAATTGCAATGAAGACAACCATGACGCACAGGAAAAGGAAAATTTAACAATAATTTGGATTTTCAGAAAATTAACTTGTACATTTAACTCCATCTCTATTTTTAACCAGACAGAATTATATATTGTAAAACTGTATTGTAAAAAACAGAAATAAGAGAAGCTGTGAAGAAAGGTAAAGCTATAGACTGAAAGTCAGGAAAACATACGGAAAAAAAGTTCAGGGACAATATTAATTGTTTTACTTAATTTTGTGTGATAGTATTTTATAAAGTGTAATAAGGCTGGATATGTTGCAAAAATATAAGAATCATCAATGGAGTCGCTTGAGAAAATCAAGCTTCAATCCCAGACCCACTGTATTCGAAGCAGTGGTACTTCTGTTAAGCCTTTCTTTTGCACACCTGAGGACTGTAACTGACTTCACTTAATATACATCTAAAATATTGGTACAGCCTCATGCATTCCCAGTGGCAGAAATATAACTAAGCAATTCCTTCCCACAGTAGCACACTTTAAAATTTGAGTGGAATATAATTCCCAAATGTTGGATGGGATACTTCTGTCATCCTAAAATTCAAACCTATGTCCTTTCCTCACACACCAACAGTGCCTCTCTATCTCTCTCTACATAAGATATGGAGAGAATGTGTGGCTATATACTGTATATACAGCTTTGACAAAATGATCAAAGTTCAGTTATTTAAATGGAACACAAATTCACCACAATTGAATACAGTCATTATATGTAAAGGAACAATTGCTAGACTTGACACTTGGATGACTTAAACTTTCATGACAAAAAAGGCCAGTGGATAAAATGTCTCCATCACAGACATCAAGTCAGGAGATGAAACTATTTATCTTGGTTTCCACTGATGAAGCCCCACATTTGTGGCAGCAAAGACATAAACATTATTCTTCCATCATTCTCCAGTTAACATGATGTATTACTTAGACAAGGGCCGGCCCTGTGTGTTTCATTAAGAAGTAAAGATGTTAGAATTACAGTTAAAATAGAATTTCTGAGACTGAAGAATTTTTGAGTCGCTGAGTAGGTGAGTAGGTAGGGACATCACTGTCAATGAACTTGTCAATGGTTTTATTTTTTATGCGAAAGGTTCTATGTACATATTGCTGTACAGTTAGAGGATTAATATGAGTTTTTTAATGTGTGAACCTGGATCATTAATCCACCTTATATATATTTAATACCAAATTTACAAATAAATAAACAGATAAAGAAACAATTTCTCAAATTAATTTTGAAAAAAGCAATTTAAATGCCAGAGTGGTGCAGTGGTTAGCACTGTCGCCTCACAGCAAGAAGTTCCTGGGTTCGATTCATGGGTCAGGGCGTTTCTGTGTGGAGTTTGCATGTTCTTCCTGTGTCTGCGTGGGTTCTCTCTGGGTACTCTGGCTTCCTGCCACAGTCCAAAAACATGCAAACTTGGGGTTAGGTTAATTGGTCACTCTCAATTGCCCGTAGGTGGGAATGTGAGTGTGGATGATTGTTTGTCTCTATATGTCAGCCCTGTGATGAACTGGCAACTTGTCCAGGGTGTCCCCGCCTTTGCCCGAAGATGCTGAGATACGCTCCACCACACCCCCCATAAGAACAACGTTTCAGCAAAAATGTGGATAATGCTAGGTAAATTCTGAGGTGAGGAGTCAGTCAATTGGTATCAAAGAGTACTGAGTTGTTTTGTTTTTTTTTAAATTTGTTTGTTTTGTAAATAAATGCAAGATTAGCAGATGCAAACGCACATGAACATACACACAGACACAAACAAACTCATGATCTCATCCTGGCTAAGCCCTGGCCGAGATGATAAACATTTCCTGAAGCTTATTTTGGTAACCTTCTACAGATTCTGTTCAGACATTGTTGCTGGAAGATTTGTCACTTATGGGCAATGTGTTATATTCCTGCATCAGTAAGTTAAAACAGCAGTCCACAGAGGTGTTTCCTTTGATTGTGTTGTGCATCATAAGTAGAATGGTTGTCAATTTTTGGGCAATGTTGACTTGGAATATTATGAATATGTAAAATATTTCCCTGTTGTCATTCGTCAACTGGCATAAAAATGTACTCATTAATGAAATGTCATTCATTGTTTTTGCAAATACTGTGATTTGATAGAGGCAGTAGATGAAGCAACTATGCATACCTGTAATTCTGGCAGCTGCAAACTAGTCTGGAAGTAATTTCAATCATGGATTGAAAGTGAGGAAAACAGTTTCGAAAATCCTATTACCTTTCAAAATGATCTTTTCTTATACAAAGAAGGACACAGCTTGAAAAAAATTAAGCTACGGGTATTTGACTGAGAATAAACGAGACTCAAGATATTCTGATGACTGAACAGCAGGCAATATTCCCGATAAGAGATATAACTATCATTGAATTATTTTGTGACTGACACTGAAAACCTGGTTGGAATAGGATCTCTAAAGAATCAATTGATAAAAAAAGCAACAGGTTTCTCTAAAACAGGATGATATAAATGATATGCTAAGTGTGCCAAATCCAGATTGACATTCAAAGCACTGCTTAATGAAAGCTTGGTTGTTGTTGACAACAGCAGGAGACTTTTTGGAAAAAAAACATCTTTGTCACAACCAGACCACTAACATGATTAAAAAAAATACTACTCTTTTTCCTAAAGTGTTTAAAAATGAGGACAGGTCTTGAACATCAAGACTAAGTGAAGAATGTCTTTTTGCCCTTTCAGATGAAATCCACGGTAATATGGTGGCCTATTTTACAATGGAAGCCATTACAAACTAGAATTCCCACTTATTAGGTGTATGCCTATGCACACCAATTAAATTGCAGCTTCAATCCATGTCTCTCCAAACTCATCACATTTAGCAAGAACAATCATATGAAGCTCAGTAACAGCAAGATAGATGAGCTTGATTTTTGGTTCTAAAATGCATTTAATTTATCTTCATTATTGTATCAGACATTTGTTTGAAATTGTTTCAGAATAACTTAATAGTAATAATACAATATTTAATAGGTAACAGTTGAAAGTTCTTCAAAAGAAAGGTTGAAAGGTTTTCTGACATGATGTTTACAAGAATGGCATAGACTGGAGTTCACAGTGTCTATTGATGAGGTAGAGGTATAAAAGACCATTTGTTGTCTTTTCTTCTGGAGAAAAAACATCTGAACGTTTATTACAACAGATTCAACAATTTTCAAAAAATAATACCATGAAATATACCCATCAATCAATCCTCTGTGGCACAAAAGGGCTTGTTAATATTTCCTACCAGAAGGGCACAGCCACAGTGGTCTGTGTGTATTAACGCACAATTTTATTCAATGATTTGGACAAAACTGCATCAAATTTTAAGTAGAAATATTTTCTAGTTTCACCTCTAATGTCCTTCAGCTGTTTTGCCTCACCTTCTGTGATTTTTGGAAATTCCTAGTGAAAAGATGGCTTTAATTGTTTCTGAACTAACCACTGCTGATGAAAACTTTCCTGGACTCAGGAGCTGGTGAAGAGCAAACCGTTCTCTTACAAAGGTAGTCAATTATCAACGTTGTGGCACAAAAGGAAACACATGTATTTGTGGAAACAAAAAGCACCCTGTCATCTGTGTCATGTGGACCTCATATGGACACTTTCAATCGAAAAACACCGCAGCAGATATACCATTACCGTAAAATTACCTGTATTGTTATATGTGCAAATAAGGGGGTGGTTTCCACGGTCACCAAAAGAGACAAAGAATTATTTTGTAGTAAAAAAAAATAAATAAATAAAAAACTAAAAAAGAATTATAGAAATGAATGTAAAGAAAAAGTGCATCCGAAATAATTTGACTGACAATATCTATTCCTTGTTTCATCCCAAATAAGTTGACTGACAATATCTATTCTTTGTTTCATACCAAATAAGTTGACTGACAATAGCTATTCTTTGTTTCATGTTAAATTAAAAATTAATGAATTAATTAAAAGGACAACAAACAACAAAACACAATTACTGTTGAATGGTAAGGGACACAGCTTGGTTAGACAAAAGTTGAGAATGCTTGTTATGACAGCTTGTTAGACAAGCTACAAATACAGGTATAAAAGTCATGATGAACACTTTTGGCAAGTGCCAGAGAGAACAAAACTAATTCCAATTACCACCTACAACAAAATCACAAAGAACTATCTGAAGAGTGCAAAATTGAATATCTTGTCAAGCAGCTGTAAAAGAGTCTAACAGGTGTCCATTCATCATCATTTTCTCTTGTGAAAAAAATCCAAGCACCATAACAGAGGCCACTGCATGTTGTTTGGACAAAATTCCTGCATGAATGGGAAGAGAAAGCTAGGTCTCATAAACAAAAGATGCCATATTCCATTACAATACTACCTGTCCAAAGCTGCATTTCAAAAAAACGTACCAATCATGTGAGTCAAGTGGAAAACTATACATGTACTACATATCTTTAGTCTAAGACAGAGGTCTACATGAGCCTTATGGTGCATTTTCTCAACAAAACCAAACTGATAATCTGATAATTGGACATTTGTATTGCCCAAAAACACACTAAAGTGAAAATATAGCTCTTGGATTGCATACTCTGTTGGCCATCTGGGATTTGTATGAAGAGTAATAAGTGACTATTGTAACAGTGTCAGGGAGGCCTCCAAACTAAACTACAGGGTCAGGTTTCAACTTTTTAGCTACAGGCTACAATCTTGCTATTAATGAATGTTTAAATTAATGGAGAATAAAATTAAGCATCTTGAAACAGAAAAGTCTATACTGTAGTTTAATTGTAAATTATTATTGCTTAATAATTATTTAAAACTGCACACTGAAATACTTATTTATTCCTCAAGTTGTATCATAATTGTAATATTCAAAAATCTTACCAAAAATCGGATATATTTTCTTGATATCATCCAATCTACTCACCATTATAGAATATGTTAATTAAAACAAACCAATATGAAAACATTATTTTTTTCCGAATTGGTTAATATTGTCTCTTTATTTGTATCCAAGCAACCATTTCCCTTCCCTCTCGGATAATGTAAGCTAAGGCACTGAGATTTTCCAAATGATTACTTCATTCTGCGAGGCTTTGTGTATTGATTCTAGTATTTGCAATTGATATCAGAATTAACATATTAACAAGGACAGAATCTGCATGGCAGTCTTCCAGGGGGTATAAAAGGGAAGTGCAAAACCTTTCTTAGACGGAGGTCCAAGTGTTTTCATCTTAATATTCCAAATTTAAAAACTGTCAGGTCAAAGTGGTAGAAGCAAGCGTGACCTATAGCATAAGTCACTGTTTGTGAGCCTCTCACTTGCCTCTGCTACAATTTATTCCACTATCTCTTGTCTATCATATTATATATTTTAAAAGGTAGCAGGTAATTTTTAATAATCAGCAATTTCATCTTAGGTGAACAGAAAGCAACACCCACAGACAGACAATTACAGTGTATTAAGAGAATGACACAAGTGAAATAATCAGCATAACCAGGTAAAGCTGGAGCAATAGAGTCATAAAATCCTGTCTGTTACTGGTCCGTAAAGAATGCCTGAAAATTAACTGCTAAACTACATTAACTGCTTGTTCTAATTTTTAGACTAGGGGAGTGATACATATTTTTTTAATTACAGATCAGTTTCAGAGAAAATTATGTACTGCAGAAACATCTCCCTTTAAAGCTGTGTAAATAAAGGCAACCTCTCCAATTGAAAAAAAAAAAAAGTGGCTCTTATGCAATAAGCATGATACCTTTCTTCATCCCCGAGTTATTTCGGGGAAAGTGTGCCTTGAAGTTAAACGTCTTTTATGAAAATGTGTTTTGAAAACTGAAAAAACACAGACATGTATTAATAAATGCCTACTTAAAGTGCAACAAAAAGTCAGTATTCCCCCTGGGCCATTTGCAAAACACTTTGCTTTCAAGTTTTAATTATGGATTGGGCAAAAAGGTGGTCACAGCAGAAATCAAATGAAAACCAATATTTGTATTGAAGAGAAAGCATGTATTGCAGTTTTGATTCAGATTTTCCACCTGCATTTCTCTTCTACATTAGAGGTAATCTTTTTCTCACTATACTGTCCTCTGAAGATATCTTGGGCTATAATTATCTCTGGTTGTAGCAATAGCAAGAAGTAGCCCTAGATGACTGGTTTCTGCCAGCAGACTTCCACTCTTCATGGCTGGACATCAGACAGCACCCAGGTTATTTACAGTTCTTCTGATTGAGACTATGACTCGATTGATGACGAGAAGACGCAGCGGTAGTAGGCTAAGAAGCAGAGATGGCTTGAGCATCAGTGGTAGGCTAATACGGCATCTAGAGATGAAATATGTTCACTCCCAGACAGCTGGGCTGTATTCAGCCATTGCTAACAAACTTACAGATAAAAACACATTAAGAGATACTTTAGAATGAAAAGGCAGCTATCTGAACTAAGTAGTGTATAGCTTAAAAACTTGAAAGTAATTGTTAAATGAAGACTTAAATGCCTATACACTCGTCATCACAGAAGGAAGAAACACTTTAAGAGTGACTGCAGCGAGACATAGTAGACACTGTAGATAACATGATAACATTGTTTTTGCAGTTGTTCATAAGACAAAACAGCCGTATGGTACAGTGGCTTACTGTTCACTTTGCAGCTTGTGTACAACATTATTGAAATTTATAATGTTCATCTTTTATGTTATTGCAGCCATTACAGACATCTGATCAGAGACAAATCTCTGGCTATCTCAAACCTGTAAAAATAGCTATGGTGAGAGGAAGAATTTTCCCATTTTTGCTTCAAGGGTTTGCTTTAGTGCTGACTCAGACCATGCCAAATTTACAGTGCTGCTTTTTTGGGAGGAATAATTAAGGAAGAAGGCTGTTGGGATAGTTCTTGTGAATGATGCTGCAGACCTTGATAACGACCCATAGCTGACATGATCACAGAGATATATAGTATTTGCACCTTTATTACTCTCACAATGGTGGTCATCAGTGTGTGTTTCTGCATCAAATATTTGATTCATATACTCCAGTCTCATACTTTGTAATGTATTCTTTATTCTAGAAGTGGAGGCACGTTTTTGCATAAGCCTGCTATTCTGGGTTGCATTAGATCTATTGAAATTGATGCATGAATAAACTTGAATTTGGCATAATAAACCATTTTGGTCTGAACTGACTATGCAAAGAAAGGGGGCTCTGTCTGACAGGACCACCTGATCAGATAGACCATAAGAGCCCAGAATGGCTCCATTCGGTATTACTAATCTATTATATATGCAATGCAAATCAACAATACAAAGACCCTGGTTTAATCTGCTTTCATAATGAACAATGAGCATCAAGAGAGGAACTGGCTGTCAGTGTGAAAAAGGTCAGGAATTCTAAATAGTGGATGCAAAACACTAACAAAAAGTGTATTTAATTAGGGCCTGAGTCAAAGCAAGAAGTACCTTTGAATTTGTTATTATGGCTTAATGTTTATTAATGTATTTATTCTCTTCCCAACACCACACTGATTATATTATACCAAAGAGGGGGAGACAGCTGGAACCTATTTCAAATTGTATTCCTATTCTGCAGCAACACTGACTGTATATATAATTTGGACAACAAGCTCCTTATGTCAAGCCAAAATATCTTGATCGCCCCCTGGTGGTGGACTAGAGTACACGTCAAATACTACAACGCAATGTTTTAGCCCACAAGGGCTTACAAGAAACCACCAATTCATATACACCAGGATAATAGTTCAGCTTGTACATCATCAGACAACAAACAAAGTAAAAGAAATTACTAAAAAATCTATTGTCTTTAAGGTCATAACCTTATTAATGAGGGAAAACTTCTAAACTAACAGAAAACCTGGGCTTTGGAGACAAAGCTAGCAAAATTAAAATAAATTCAAATTAAAGAAAAAAATTGTGGGTTTTTTTTTCATCTGGCTTTCATTATCATCGCAAGTCGGCAGTGCTCATATCCAGACAAGAAGTGGATGTGTTGTATCAATATTTGTGTTAATGTGCAGCACAGACTAGTGGAGAGGATGTGTTAGTTACTGTGCTTATGGCCTTCAAAAGTAAACATAAATTTAACTATATACACTTAATATGCAAAAAAAACGTTGTACAATGTAATTTCCAAAAAAGAAATATGAAAGATAATATTGGGTACCTTACTAGTACCATATTAAAGACCTAATCATTATTTTGGTAACTTACCTGCATATACAGCACGTCCGGCAAATTAAAATGCACAAATCCATAAAGATAACTTTGCAATACTGTTAATATATCCAAAGATATATTAACAGTATTGCAAAGTTAGATGTTCAATATTGAATGCTGCAGTGTCCCATAACACTTGCCCCGAGAGTGAAGCTGAATCAGGCATTCTGCTAGTGCTGCTAGTGAACAAACAAAACAAGCTAAATAGAAAGCATCCCCCTCCATACAAAAATGAAATAGCTGCTTCAACTCTACAGAGATAGTTCACCCCCTACTCATCTCGATTGAATCTATAGTCTGATAGGCTCTGGCAGGCTGGATATTCCTTTATTTTAGACTTGGCCCCAGTGTGGGAGATTTATATCCACTGAATATAAAAGAGAAAGGATAAGCTACTTGAGATCATTGTAAGGACTGCAATGGAGTGTCTAAACAAAAAGTAACCAAATGGGATTCATGACAATCACAGCTTTGACCTGCAAATTCACAGTACTGCCACTGAAATTATCTTACATAAGAAGAATATCAGATGACACCCAATATGTATCATATATGTGAGAATAAATATTAAGCATTATTGGTTTTAGCTGCCTGTCTTTTAAGGATTATTTTTAACAGAAGAGTAATCCAAACCTTGACTTTAATACATGTAAAATTCAAAACTTAACTGTAACGGCCCCCCAAAAATAATTCACATAGATTTAAGTCAAAAAATATACTATATATATTCTGTCAAAGTTTAATGTACATGCACATATATTGCACACATGTGTATTTGCAATTGAAATATGAATAATTTTAAAGCCTCAACCCCAAAGGA
>KV751317.1:19140376-19159939 GCA_001698575.1 Mola mola
AACCTTTCTGATTTCCACTAAAAAGTTAGATCTCATACTGCATCATACTGCACACAGAAGTCTTTATGCTTTAAAAGAGTAGAGTCCTGTATGGCCTTAATCATAGTGCCCAATGCAAGAACAACAACAATAAATAAACTAATTTTTTTTTAACTGATATTTTTCACCAAGCACCAATTGTGACATCACAACTCTAAATGACCCCTACATGTGCTTCTCAAACGACAGAGCACTGACCATAGTCTGACTGATTTTATCTTAACATTTGGATAAATAAATGTAATTATTTTTCAATACAAAAAAACATGTCTTTTTCCTCACAATTTATAATAACCAAAACGAATTATCAATTGTAAGGACCTGGAAGTTAAGTTAAGCTAGTTAAGTACAAAGATTAACAAGGCCAGTTATTTCCTTTGTTGAGAACTGCAGCACCTAGCTTCTCAGCTCCAGTAATGCACTCAGAAATCAGTCAAGATTATGTTTTCATCAGTTCTATCTTCATTTTGTGGGCCACAGCTGGCATGGGTGTGAATCGTGTAGCCAAAGCTAACGAACCAACTTGAAAGTTATAGAATATCACCCTCTGTTCCACTCAACATGGTTGCTTAAAAGTTACAAATAAAGCTAGAAATTAAAGATAATCAAAAGTAAAATGTTGATGTTTAGTGTTTCAATACTCACACCCTAATGCCACCAATAGTAAAGTTTGGTTTTTTGTGTTGGTATAGTACAAAAAAAACTGAGGGACTTACCTATTATGGTCAATTCACAAGTCCACGTCAAACCGCACATGTGGGAAAAAGTAAACACAACAAAGAAAAATGAGCAAATCTATACACAGCATCAGTGTTCTTAAAGCCTTGCTTCACCATACTGATGGTGTTCTTTTGGTATCAATGTAGTGACGTATTTTTTCTACTTGCTGATTATTGTCTTTATAGTGTTCCTTCAAACATCCAATGCTTTGAATTGTTTCCATTTTTTATAACCCCCTTGTGAATGATATTTTTAACAATGAGATCCAATGCCTGCTGTAAGCTCTTTGTGGCCCATAGCATTTCAAGTTATATGTTATCAAGAATATAACTATAGAAGGGTCTGCATTATGGCTTGGATGACACCTCGACATCATCGACATCACTGATTACATAACTATGTCTATTTACATAACGTGTGTCTATGAGTCGCAACAAAGTAAACGCAGCGCTGCTTTTTGCAGTCTCCTGTCCATGCTCTGGCGGCTTCTTCTCTTGACCTGTTCTCGACTGCAGGAGTGTCTCCCTGCAGGGAAGAGTGTGAAGGTTGGATGTCCCTCCTTCCCATTGTGGACACCAGGTGTGCAGGGAGGGGAAGCTCTACCTACACCCA
Organism: Mola mola; assembly: GCA_001698575.1. Taxonomy (NCBI): domain Eukaryota; kingdom Metazoa; phylum Chordata; class Actinopteri; order Tetraodontiformes; family Molidae; genus Mola; species Mola mola. Next base: position 19,141,748 of record KV751317.1, read on the forward strand.
TCATGTCCACTCCACTTCAGCTAAACATACAACTGTCTTAAAGCTGAACATGCAAACAGTACCTACATTAGTTAATGTAACGTTATACCAGGCCTCATTTAACACTGGCATTGAGCTGTTTTCTATCAAGTGTTTATTTTGACAAGTATGCAACGAAACTGGTCCAAAGTCCACTGTCACAATCTGTAAATCATTTAAGTTATTTTTTTCTCGATAATGATGCAGGATTATATTTACCAGTGGTTATAACTAATTAATTACTCTAATGGTATCGTCTTTCTCTAGTGACAAAAATATGTCTTGATGATTTTAAGTTCTTAATGAAAAATACTGACTCTTCAATTCAGTTTTTATTAAAAGTCTAACTAAATTTTGTTGCTCATATGTTAAGAAATTAACTCTTGTTTGTCTATATAGTCTTTTATGTGTGCTTAAGTATATCTTCTCTATAGCACATGTCTTATAAAAAGCAATGCCACATTATGAAATTAATTGGCACAAGGTTTTAAAGACTTATCTATTTACAGTCTTTTGAAGATCAAAGCATGATATGCTTACATAGGCATACTCATAATATCAACTGTAAACGAGAATACATTTAAAAATCGTTCCACAGAATTACTGTGACTTTAGCCTCAGACTTTGCAATATATAGGATTTGTCCTCAAGCAAGAGAAAGAGGAGGAAGAGAAGAAAGAGAATATGATAACAAAACAAAAAAAAATACAGTGGCAGTAATACTGCAGTAACATCAAAAACTTCTGTTTCTAGCTTTTGTCTCATGGTGGCTCTGCCTCTCCAGCTCTTGCCAGGTGATGGATGAGTCTATACATATACACTGTTTACTGTAACATTATTCATGAAATGACGAAATTAAATCACCTCATAGCAGTATGCTTCTAGTGCAATTGCAGTTCAACATCCATGTTTGGCCAGACGCATACTGTATATTAGATTCAGACCCATACCTTCCAATGATGGAATGGAATGTGTCCAGCAAACTATTTTCCATAACAAAAAGCTGTCTTTGTTTTTATCATTATCATTATTATATTTATACATCAATTTATTTATTTTGCAGAGGAGTATAAAGACATCCTTATAAGCATAAGGACAACAAAAATACTCAAAGCTTATTATCAGGAAGAACTGATGGGATTATGGTGGACTACAAGATGAACATGAGAATGGGATGCCCCCCATCCTGACTCTTTCCAGAAAGAGACTTAGTGTAGAGGGAAGTCCCCCATATGTCTGGACATTTCTCTTACATGTCTCATTGCAAAACACAATGAATTCTTACTCCAATGCCGAGAACCCATCTGGTTCACAAGAGGTCTCAGAGCTGCTATTATCAATAAAGCCAGCACCTTAATTGCCATTTTACAAGGCAAAGACCACTTTTAGAGAAGGTCACAATTTCATTATGCCTGACCTTTTAAGTGCTGACAAGAGACAAGCTGGGCAACAGCCGTGGCCTGTAGCACAGGAGTACTTTATTCTGTATTACATTTATTAGATTTAACATAGGATAATTATATAGCTCAATGACCAAAGACAAGAATTTAATTTCGGTCAATTCCAGTTAAATGTCTATTAATCAACCAATCAAGCGAGGAAAGAATGCATCAATTCATTAATCCAGCCATTGTGACTTGAAAATGGCAGAGTAGAAAACTGCCTGTGTACAAAACTCAAACAAACTACAATAGAAATATATATGGTATCAAAAAGAACAAAAAAAACAAATTAAAGGATGAATCTTATATATCAACCGTTTGTTATTACATTTCCAACCTCAAATGTCAGCTCTGAGCTTGTCCAAATCCAATCATGTAAAATCATAACATTGTACACTGATCCACCACAACATTAAAAGCACCGGTGACAAATACTGTGTTAAATAAGGAAGTTATCGGTATTATCACACAAATTAAACTGAGAGATATAAATAACGCAAAGAGACTCTAAAATAGGCTGATAAAGCTGTAATGCCTTAGCAGTCACAGACCTGTATTATCCGCACACAGTTTTGGATTGAAATAACAGTTTGATATAACTTCTGAGTCTGACTGTCCAATAAGCCAAAATATTTTACCATCAGACGATACCCAAACAAAAATGTTAACATGTTTACAAAATATAGCAAATTATATTTTATATTTCAGTCTCTTTAAAATGTTCATATTTGTATACACAATGCTTATATTCACATTTTTTCTTGTTACATCAACTACCTATGATGTTTTTACATCATACACATTACTACTTTAATAGTGGCAAAGTCACATTTACTCCTACTACATGCCCTAAGCTGCCCCAAGTCATGCCATGGGGGGAAATGTGTTTAAAAGATCACAAAGGAGCTAACAAGAAATTAAAGTCCCCATGCAGACAGAGCAAATACTACCCCTGCTAAATCTATTTAAAGTATTATTCTTAACTTGGAACACTGCGTTTTCAAATTTCTAAAGTATTATTCAGCCCATACATCAATTAACATTATTGGAGAAATGTGAGGCACTGTTCAAAAGTTAAGGAGTCATTTTGGCTGGGCCTCTGAAGCTCCAAATGAAAGTGGATCATTTGTAATGGAGCCAAATCATCTGGTATGATCCAGTTATCACTGCAATGGTTCAGTGAGCACAATTGAGATGGCTCTGTTTATCAGTTATATAGCTCCTGCATTGTATTTGGCCTGTGCACAGCCACAGCACCACCCGCTCCTTCTCACTCGTTTTCACACTCTCTTTGGAGTTCCTTTTTTGTTGACAGCTAAGTACAATACTAAGCAAGATATACTAGGTAAGCCTCAACAAGGACGTGTCATATATCTTCTTAATGTCATTTTTCTCTGAAACATTTTCTACATTCACATTTCCCAGTCAAACATCCATCACTTCAGGCTTAGCTTTAAGGTCAATACGGAAAACCAATGTCTCATATTACCGCTACTTCTATCTCACATATTTGTAATATAGTCATTTGTTCAGAATTATTTTAATTTTGAGCACAAACAAGCAAGTAGGATCTCTCAGGTTGTTATGCTTAAAACAGTTATCACTTATATCCATGTATTTATAAATCAATTTAAAATTCTGAAGTTTTTTTTTTTAAACAGCAGCCCATTTCACTAACTGCAATTACAGCTTTGTTATTCTGAATTTATTTCACAATTTCCACCCAAGAGAGTCAAACTATCTACAATGTAATGCATGCTGACATCTAATACATGTTCATTTTAAGAATTTTACACTAACACATACACACACACACACACACACACACACACATTCGGAATCTAACTTGACAAAGGAAAAACAACTTCAGTACTCAAAGCTAAAGGAGCTTATGTATATCTACCAAAAAGAGCAGGACATGACAACCCAGAGACTTTATGAAGGCTATGGTTATTCCACTCCTACTTTTCTCACAGCAACGCCTGATGTTTAAGCTTTGGGCTGAGATATTACATATCTGCATGAAAAATCTAGTAGGAAGTTGTGAGAAGAACAATCACACAACCTCAAGGACACTACAAGACAAAACTATTAAAATGCAACCATAATTTCAGTAAAAATGAATCAGATCACACAAATTAAAAGAACTTATTGACTGTGGAGCGTTACACAAGACACATCTGTCCAGAAAGATGCAACAAAAATGTATTGCAGACGTATTGATATGGTTAGGAATTTATATTAGTACACTGGAAGAAATCTAGAAACAGATTAAAAAAGAAAAATATATTTATTATTGTTTGGTTTTAGCCCATTTTGTGTTAGCATACCATCTCATGAAAAGGTTAGAATAGATCAATTATTATAGTTTATTATTTCATAAGAATTATATTGCAAGAAACTTAGGAGAAAAAAAGCATATTTAGTGCTTATATTGTATGCTGTTTTAAAATAAAACAGCAACTTGAACATTTTAATGTTCTTCAGGAAAAAAAAAAATACATAGCTGTACATTTATTACTCTGTAGTTGAATGCTTTTAATTGAGAACATCGGTCTTTCATCTTCCAAATATATTCAACAATGCAAATCATAACTCTAATTTAGAGTTCAGCTCAACCCATTTTTCATTAGAAATTACCTTTTGAAGGTGTCTCTGGAGAGCCCTTGGTGAGAATGTCAGACACCATGTGAACAAATGCAGTCATAGAGGATGACATTTTACAGACCCACACTCTGTCGACAAAAGAAACTATGGGACTTCCATGTTACAAGCCCATGACTTTGTATTATTTTAGAAGAAACCATACAGTATGTTTAAGTTGGAAAAAAAGCAGCTGGAAGCTTGTCCAAGCAAATGACAATTGGGTCAGAGGTGAGAAAAGGGCAAACAGAGTGTGATTATTTACTTCTGGTTGTTTGCCCGTGAAAGTGTCTCAAGCTGAGGGGTTAATAACTTGGCATGACCTCAGATCCACACTGAGAGACCACTCTCAGTCGCTCCTCCTTCACTGTTCTAAACTTAACTCCCTCTTCATAAAGATTCTGTAATTAGATCATCAGTTTGCATTTAAAGTGGGTATCTCAATAGCCATGTTTACATGGACACAAATATTCGGAATAAAGGGCTGATCGGAATAAAAATGCTTCATGTAAACACATCAATTGGAAGATTCTGATTAGATGAGGCTCATTCGGAAAGAAATTATATTTCAATCGAGAGGGGTGGTTTATGCCGATCCTTATTCCGAACCGTGTCCATGTAAACACTTATTCCGATCGAGACTTCCTGTTTGGCTAAAATTACCCTCATTGTGCATGTGTGCCGCTCATGTCCTCCCGCCCTCTCCTCCTGTAATGCAGGAGCATTATGCATTGCTGAGCCCGTAGCTTGATCAGGGAGAACAGTAGAAAAAAAAGTTGGGCTTTTAGAACCTGCGCAAGTCCATTTTGTAGAAGTATGGAGTTTAAATTGGAGGGAAAAGTGCGAAAGTGCAAAGTGTAGCCACATCGGCATTGTTTACAGTACGGGCAGTAAGACAACTTCTTCTTTTGTGGTTATTTTAATGAAATTACACAAATCTGCGCGTGTCAAAATACGGTTACTCTGATTAAAGCTTGGTGCATGTATACGCACTTCATAATCAGCTTATTTGATTTAGTATCCATATAAACAGGGATTCGGAATTTCCAATCCCTCAAATTTTTAATCTGATTAAGAAATTTTGCATATGTAAACATAGCTAATATGAGGACATAATATTGCAGCTTTTATATTGTCATTAAAATGTACTTGCCTAAAATTAAGTAAAAGTCATACATTAATTATTTTTTAAGATCAGTTGGTTTATGTCGAACCAACAAAAAACCACAAATCAATTAGGAGGAGAAAGCACAATGATAGCTTTAAAAAAACTGAAGAGACTCAGTTGAATCACATGAACAGACTAAACCTGATCACAACAAGCCAGCTAATTCATGCACCAGTAATCACAGCAGGATTGGTTTGTTTTTTCAAGGTTTTTCATATTTGCTCTCTGCAGATCACGAGTGTTGTCAACTTGGAACTTGTTAAAATCTTAATCTCTCTGTTTCAACTCTCTTGCTAATATTCCATTGCCAGTGGTTGTAATGAGTGCTAAAATTTTCATACATGCATACAAAACCATGAATAACTCTTGTTGCTAATATAAATTCCCTTTGATGTACAAAGAACATCACTTGTCACTTGTGTTCACTAAACTCCAGAAGCCCTCCAAAACGAGCTGAAAAATGCAATAGCTAAAAATGACGAAATGTTTTCATTGTTGACATATGTTTATTTTTAAGTTAAACAACACACATTGCTCTTTAAAGATGAAAATATGTTCTCTCTCTCTCTCTCTCTCTCTCTCCCCCTCTCTCTCTCTCTATATATATATATATATACAGTAAATTGCATAGGGAAAAAGCAGTGTTGTACTTATTGAAATAATAGTGTTAAACTGTGCATGCTTTCCACAATTAAGGGGGTGAGACATTTTCATTCCACCCCAGAGCGAATAAGCACAATTTTAATTTAAGAAGTAGCAAAAATGCTTCACTTCACAATTGCTGCTTTTTCTGCTTCATATTGCTAATGAAGTTAGCACTGTAATTAATGAGATAAGCAAAACAGACTTTTGATGAGGCTTGCATGTGTGACTGTGACTGAGGGCCACATTCTAGACACAGGCTATATCGAGAAGGCTACAACACTGAGGTGAGTAATCACCCACAGGGAGTTTTTATGAGAATCCTTCCTAAATATGCCATTAATGGGATCTCTACTCTCACTACATTAACCCCAAGGTAGGTCACAAGAACTCCAGTTTCTCCCTAGCCATGTCTTTCCATCTCCCTTTGCCTCTTGTTTCACCCTTCCACTCTACTCATTGTCTTGTTCTGCTGGCTTCTTACCCACCCCCACCCCCCCGATGCTTTGCTTGTTTACCAATTGTTTAGCTACGGGCTCTCCATGTTGCTGAAGACTCTGGTCTATTGTCAGTGACAAGACCTAGTGGCCATTACAGCAAAACAGAGCAGTGAGCTCTAGGCCCTCACTCATTAAATAAAAAAAATGTTTATAAAAAAAAATTCATTGAATACATATTTCTAAATATTTTATCACAACACAAACCACACAACTAATGAGCGCTACTACTAACAAAACCAAAAAATACAGTTTTAAACATGAAGTATTTATATCCACGGTAATAGCTTTCATGTCTTTAAGCAAATACAAATAACTGCATTCCTGTTTTAAATACTACATTGTGTGTCTTGTAAAGATAACATTTTTATGCTGCATCTCTGCAAGGTTTTGCACCTTTTGAGACAAATATTGCCCATGAAGGCTACAACTAATGTCCTGCCAATCTTTATTCCTACAGTATCTGTATAAACCAACTTGTGTGCTTTTATGCACTGAGTTAAGATAAGGCCATTTGTATACATTTTTAAAGGTTAGTGGAAGATGATGATTGTAATTATACAATATATAATTGCATAAAACTTTTTAAAAAGTCCACAGTATTTGATCCAAGTATCGTAACCAGCCACTAGGGGTCACAAACCAGTGTATTTCTAGTGCCGGTCCCAAGCCCAGATAAATGGTGAGGATTGCATCAGGAAGGGCACCTGGCATATAAACTGAGCCAAATCAAACCCAGAGAGATAATCAATCAAACCCAGTTGGAGCCTAGGTTAATGACAACTGCCACCAATGCTGTTGACAAACAGGATATGGTCAGAAAATGGGCTTCTGTTAGTCGAAAAACAATACAAGGGAAATGCATTATGATACAGAGAGAGAAGAGGAAAGTCAAGAGTGTAGGATTGAGAGTAGAAACTGTAAATGTTGGCAGGATGACAGGCAAAGGTAGAGAGCTGGCTGACATGATGCAGCCAAGAGAGGTAGATGTTCTTTGTGTGCAAGAGACCAGGTTGTAGGGGAGCAAGGGTAGAAGCATTGGAGCAGGGTTAAAACTGTACCATCATGCTGTGGATAGGAAGAGAAATTAAGTAGGTGTGATCCTGAAGGAGGCGTATGCAAAGAATGCTGTAGAGGTGAAAAAAGTGTGTCGGACATGGTCATGAGTGTGAGGCTGGAAACTGAAGGTGTGATGATGAATGTTGTCAGTGGTTATGCCCCACAAGTTGGCTGTGAGATGGAGGGGAAAGAGAAATTCTGGAGCAAGTTAGATGAAATGGTAGAGAGTATTCCAAGAGAGGAGAGAGTGGTAGTTGGAGCAGATTTCAAATGGGCATGTTGGTGAAGGGAGAAGAGTTATATGGAGGTGATGGGCAAGTTTGGTGTCAAGGAAAGGAACCTGGAAGGACAGATGGTGTTGGATTTTGCAAAAAGAATGGAAATGGCTGTGGTGAATAATACTTTCAACAGAGGGAAGAACACAGAGTGATATGTAAGAGTGGAGGCTGGAACACACAGGTGGACTACATTTTGTGTAGACGAAGCAATCTGAATGAGATTGGAAACTGCAAGATAGTGACAGGAGAGAATTTAGCCAGACAGCATTGGATGGTCGTGTATAGGATGACTCTGGTGGTGAGGAAGAGGAAGAGAGCAATGGTGGAGCAGAGGATCAAATGACGGAAGCTGAAAAAGGAAGACTACTGTGAGGACTTCAGGGAGAGATTGAGACAGGCTCTGGGTGGTTGTCAAGAACTGCCAGATGACTGGGTAACTACAGCAACAATGATCAGGGATACAGGTAGGGAGGTTTTTGGTGTGTCATCTGGGAAGACAGGGAGGCCACTGTGATTTTTCTCTGTACGTCAAAAGAAGGTTAACTTAACACATTTCTTCCTATTTTTCTTTCTTACTTCCATGTGATACCATGTCCATGTTAGAGAAAAAAAAATATCAAAAGAGAAACAGTTCAAACATATATACATAAAAAAACAACTTTTGAACTTTTCATGACATTTAAAGTAAATTATATTGTTCAAAGAACAAGGTTCATACTGTATGTAAAATGTAACTTCCATAAATACAATACATTTACCAAACAAACTTGTCCCTTCTATGGTTTACTTAATCCTATTTACTCCATATGGACTGTAACTGCTGAGCTTCAAGCCTTACAGGGCAGAATAATTTATGTCCCACTGTATATGCCTGAAAAGTGGCACATTGATAGCACTGAAAGAGCTTGTTGAATTGGTACAGAGAGGGGAAGGGGATAAGGCACAGTAACTGCATTAAGTGAGGCTATGTGCTTAATAAGATGTGTAAATCTGCATTTGTAGGATGTTTTTTAATTATTTTAATGTGCAATGTAGAGTGTACGGTGCATTCTGAGTCAAATGTGTAATCATGTATACTCTATTTGCAAGGCTCACATGAAATGGTTCACAAAGGCTTGTAAAAAAGGCAGACTAAAATGAACACATTAAGTCTATTATAACTTATATCTCACCTAAGATAAAAGCACTGTAGTTAAGATGAAAACATTTCACGCGATATGACTACTTTAACTTCTTTAACTTTTTAAGATGAGAGAGGACTGGAGCGTGTATACATCCGCATGCAAGTGAATCTTCTGTGCAATGCGCATTGAACTAATTTTTCACAATTTAACAAAAAAGTAAATAACTTTAAATACTTTAAATGCAGACTTTTAAAATCAGATTTTAAGATTTTGCATAGCTAGCAAATGTGCTTGTTGTTGTTGCATCCACTGATTTTTCTCACCTACAACTGAGCGCCTGGAAAACCACACCTTGTTTTCATTTGTTTATGAGTCAAGATATATAGACTCCCACAGAATCGTTGTTGCCTTTCAGCCACAGAACTGTGTTTGTAGATGCAAATGCTGAAACATTAGCGCAACTCTGCTAATACTGCTTTGTGTATAACCTCTTTGTGCCAAGTAGTTTATTTGACTAATTTTTCAACAATTTTAAGGAAGCCTAGGAAGCCTGTTATTCTGCCATTGTTTCTTGTCTGCTGAGTATTTTTGTTGTTTAGGCCTTGGAGACCCTAGGAGACTTGGAGACTCTATTCTTTGCTTTGTGTCATCTTTTGGTACTTATTGTTAACCAAACCTGGCCAACTTTGTCCTATAGTGTCTGAGTAGTCTCCTCTGATCAGGTTTCTATACATTTTGTGGCCTTTAAATTTGGGATGGGTCAACCTGACAAACTGTATAACATAAGAGCATCTCATGTTAAATGAAAGGCCTTGTGACATGTCACATGACATGGAATCAGAGGCAATCCAAGCTTTTTTGCAGCTAGCAGTGGGGATTTGCTCTACAAGATATGAATGAGAACAACCATTTGCAGAATAAGAACAAGAACATGAACAGCTCGCTATGTTGGGGTAATACATCACTGTGACAGTGAGAAACTGACCAAAAATATCTCTTATAATTTGGCCCCTTCTTTTCAGTATGCATAAAACAACATTCACCACATCTTTGAACCAAGAAATGGAGAGTGCAGGAGCAATATCAGTTTTAAAAAAATCACCTATTGCACAGTCAGGTTTTCAAAAATAGACACTGTAAGATAGAGATGTTGAAAATTTAAAATAAACCATAGTTAAGTTAATCGTGGATGAAAATAGTCAAGTTAATTTGTGAAAATCAAAGCCTGCACTCAACTACAACTTACACATACCTTCTGTATGTGTTTAAAGTATTGCTTCGGAACACCTTTTCCATTCAAATTCCTCAGGAACTTTCTTTAAACAGTGGGCAATGGATTGAGCCACACAAGGATACAATATAATAGTATTTCACAATATTTTTTATAGGGGAAATTATCTGAGGAAAATATATGGGGGAAAGGCCTTCATATTTATTGACAGACTTTAATACATTTATAATTGTGATTAATTTGTACCAGTTGCTCAAAATCTATATTCTAAGCAGTAAATAAACCAAAGTAAATATAACCAAAAACCTAAATCTTATGCTAAATGATTCGAAAAATATAATAAAAAACAGAATAGACTTTTGCAGAAACTGTTGGTTTATAAAAACATCTTATCCATGCAATAGTTGGGATGAACAAAGGACTGTGGAAAAAAAAACAAAACACACATGGTTGCAAATTTGAACATTCCTGAAGGGATTGGTTCAATTTCAACACCAGCCTAGAGAGTTCTCTTGTCCTAATTAAGGCCAAGCTCACTGCAGTTCTGAGCTGTGCCTCAGACTATTTCTAGGGTTTCACTGTGCTGCGAGCCAAGGCTCTTCTAAGGTTAAACTATCTGAGAGTTTTAGTTTCACTGTAAACAACAATCGTCCTCAGGCTGATTTTCATATACTTAGTGTTGTAAATTCTCACATGCTCCATTGATGTTGATCATACATGATTGAACTTGGTTATGTGGTAAAACCATAGCTTGGCACAAAGGAGAGCGGTAAGAGGCGAGATAGAAAAGCATTATAAATGTTTGGATGTTCAAGTTAATATCTACACATATTTAATTATAACTTAATAGCCTCTGCATGTGCAATGTCTTTGTGTGAACGTTGTAAGTTTTTGTGAATATCTGACCTTAAGAATGACTTTAAATAATCTGTTTTTAAATATCTGACAAAATATTGATCTTGTAATTGTAGTAAAGCTACAAATATGAAATGCAAGCACAATTCCATGTCAAAAAATAATCAATGTTAGAATCACTATATTTATTTATTTGTTTAAACAAAACCATATTATTATGATACCCTAGTGTACGGATCCAACACCCTTACATTATATTCTGCCCAGGTGATGTCAGGATAAAATAGTGCAAAATATCCTTTAAATCTTTCACAGACAAAGAGCTACATAAAGTTAAGTTTTTGGCCTTTTATCCTCTCCTTTCCCCACTTTCAGCTGTCTCATTCTAAGCAAGAACTGCAGCTGTTACTTGGTGATGGTGATGCAGAGTGGCATCATTAGTATCTTTTTTTAATATTAAAGTTTTGTGCTTAGAAAGTTGTGTTGCTCTAGTTCTAAAAAAAAAAATGAAAGGAACCCCATCTAACACCACAAGGTTTCTGTATTGTTTACAGTGAGTTATTGTTTACGTCATGCCTGTATATGTATGTGTGTATTTGTGTCTGTGTTTGTATGAGTATGTGTGAATAGATTTAGAATTCAAAAGACAAGGAAGGAGGACAAAGTAATAACGTACAGTCACAGTTCAAAATCAACCACAGGCAGCATTTCCACATACTAAAAGATTAACACACTCAGAAGGCTCTTGTTCTGGCCCCATTTTACAAATCCTCTCATGCAAATTAGGTCAACACCATTTTTGTATTCTCTGGGGAAAGAATAGACTTGAAAAATAGCATCAGGTGGAGGGAAAAAGAAATACTTGTTACTATGCCTACGATGAGATAAGGTAAAGTGTTGGCTTTTGACCTTTTGTAGTTTTGGGGAAAAAAACAAGAACAACACACTCACACACGCCTTTTGTGATTTACCCAAACACATTAATCTTAATTAAAAGTAGACCCAATGTGAAGCAGTTATGGTTTTACACAATGCGTCTATCGAACACTATCAGGGCAATAAGTAAGCTTTTGAAACACTATAACCTAATGCCAAGCTGAGTCCTGGCTTCAGGGCAGGGGCTTGCAACTTCATTCCACTATGTGCCAGCTTGTGATTTTATTTTCAACTGGTACAAATATGTATTAATATAAAGTACCTACCCATCTAATCTATGATTGGGAATTAACAGTATGTTGAAGGACTAATATGTGTGTCTGGAATTATTGCCATTTAGTTTATATGCACACAAGTTAATTCTGAAATGAAAACAAAAAGACAAAAGGCTTTGTTAATGTGATGAGTAATCTTCAATTTTCATAGTAATGGTCTTCCTTGGGGCACAGTAATGAAGTGAACAATAATTTTTTATTAGACAACAATGAAACATCACAGTATTATCTTCTAATTAGCCAAAATTAAATACCAGATATGAGAAAAGAAGATACAAAATAATCCCATGTATAAACGCTGATCTGTGGCTGTCTATGATGGGAATTGATATTTATGGTATTTATACAGAAATTACTTCTTAAGTATTTTTTAATAAATACTTTTGTATTCTAACTCAAGCTCTTTAGATTAATTATAATTGAGTAGATCACTTTGGCAAAGTAACAGTCCTAATTTGATTGAGTTTGATGTCTTGTCATTGAAGCTTCACCCTTTTGTAGTGACCGACAAAATTTCCTGCCAGGTTGGACATTCTCTGATCATGCTATTTGCCATCCAATATTCAAAATTAACTTGTAATTCTGTGCATTTTCACTAGGCAATTAGTCTGTGCTTACTGGTAGCAGCCCCTTAAGGTCCCATTTCATCTTGAAGGCCCTTTTCTTTTTCTCTTTTAATTGCCCAATGTTTTTCATAGGCTGTCCTAGATTCAGTCTACCAGGCCTTTTTTGAAGGATGCTGTTTACCACCTATGGGAAATTGAGGGTGGTTACTTAAGTAACTTAGCTTGCTTCTGTAGATGGGGATGGTTAAAAAGATAAGATTTATCATTGTTCATAGCATAGGGGTGCACATTTGTTGCATATGTGTTTGATTAGTGACAACTTTTTCCATGAATAAAATTAGGCCTTATACAGGAAGATTCAGAACTTGGATACTTTCATGCTTAGGTTTTTGAAAATAAATCCGTAGCACAACATCAAATATAAAATTGGTACTACCAGCTCTTTATGCAAACTAGCTCACATACAAGATCAGTAATTTAAGTATATTTCATATAGTATTGATTTAAGTAATACAACTATCTTAAAATTTGATTTGTGAAGAAGGCCTAAATAAAGGCAGAATATAAAGCCTGAAAGTTTTGTACAGCTTATTTCAGCCCTGGCAGACATCTTGTTGTTAATCAAAGAGATGATATAAAATGATATTACTTATGCCATGCTACAAGTAGCTCTGTCTGTTTTTTTCCTTTTGATTAAGGGCCTTTAAGATTTCTTTTTCCCGACATACAGGTCTTTAAAATATGTTGCATATTATTCGCAAGTTAAAGTTTGTAATTTTTTTTAAGTCTACATTTTTGCTGTCAATAGTTAATAACAGTCTGTTTTCAAATAATAATATCAAATGCAGAGTTTTTTGAGAGGCCAATAGGCAGGCACTGATACTAATCAGTTAATTTTTTTTTTTAAAGCAACGACAAGCAGAAGAATCATTTTTTAAAGTATGTTTGTGTGTGTCTGCGTGAAAGAGACAGCAGAGAGAGTGGGAGGTCTCTGTAGAGAATCCATTTCCTGTACTGCTGTTTTACTCAAAACATGGGTAATTGGTTAGAGTTGAATTAAAAGGATGTTAAACTGATTAACTTGGTTAAAAGCAAATACAGATAAATACACATAAATTTCACTAAAGAAAAGTTGTTAAGAACCTGTTAAAGCAATCCGAATCCAGTAGCAGCAATAATCAAAGACAATATTGCCATCCAGTGTTGAATACTGTAAAGTTTTTTTTCAAATAATAATATATTTTCATAATAATCTATACTAAATTCGCTTGAAATTTCATTTTCAAATTCATTAGTTCTAAGAGATAGACATTTGACTGTCTGTTTGACCATTAAGTATGTAATAAAGCTTAAAAAAATCAATAATGCATTATAAAAGAACAGGCAGGAACCGGGTGTTGATGGGGTACATGATTTAACAGAACAAGCAATTTCTTTAAAAGGTCAGTGAGCTATATAAAGTCTGCTCAAACAGCACAACCCCCCAGTCATTCTTCCATTACACAATAGTCACTCATATTTTACAGATACTTTAGAAAATTTTTAAACAAAGGAAATGAAAAAGAATTGTACACCTTTTCTTTAACTAAATAATCGCTATTAGTGATAAGAAGATGAGTTTATGCTATTACATGGATCCAATGGGTTAAATGAAATCTGAATCTGCGGCAGAGTACCAGTGTAATTAAAACACAGAGGGAGACATAGAATCGACATGATACATGCTCCATCTGTTTGTCTTTATCGCGATAATAAATGTGTAGGGGAGCTTTAAAATGACTAAGAATCACTTAATGAAACCCAATTAAAATAATATGTATTTATTTCTAACTGAATAGACACAAAAGTAATTGAGAAAATATTCTGAACAATTCAAAAACATTTAGATTCTAGTACTAGTCCATTAATGATGCTCTGCTTTGAATTAAATTTTCTGTTAAATGTGAGTCAGTTTGAGGTTCTGAGGTGATCTCAGGTAATCTTCTTCATTATAATAATTACACAATTCTCAGCTTAATTAATTTAAAATGTAGTGCCACCATCAACCTTTGCCCTTTAAATACTTTAGTTTACTTGTTTCTCTCACATCCCATGAATGCTTCATTTAGATTGGCATGTGGGGAGTCTGGGCATATCTGATTGGCATCTGTGGTAAGGCATGAGACATTATCCTACTGAGAGGGTGTCCTGTTATTGCTACTGGCATTACCATAGGTAATGTAACCACACTTCAAATTAACATTCACACAAATGCCAGGACCCAAATTTTCTCAGAAGAACATGGCATTGTAACTTCACTTCACTTGTCAGCGGTTTTAATATTGGGGTTGACTGGTGTATGCACACATAAAAGGCACCAAGTTTACACATGCACAGAATCACACTTTTTCAACAAATTGTATTGTGCATACTCAATTTCCCAATGGCTTTTAATCTCCTGCATCCACAACCCTTAAATATGTAGCAGCTAATACATTTAGATCCTAAGTCCTTGCCTCCATGTCTGCTCTCTTAAGGACATTAGGGTGGATTCCATAGTTTGGTCTAGCTATCAATGTCAATCATGTTAGCACTGCTCACAGCACTGAGCCCTTGAGGGGGATAGGCATTGGCAGATGGAGGGAAGAGAGGAGAACGAATGGTGGATATCTAATGCAATAGACTTGCCAGATCTGAGAGCTTTTTATTACATTAATATGTTACTCGGTAATTCTATCTCATCTCCTAATATTACTTAGCCTAAAAACCCAATTAAAGTCTCATATATCTGATCACCTCAATCTGTGATGCTAACATAAGGGCATTCACAATGCCATGTAATGGTTGCTTGCTACCGCCTACAGAGGATTCTGTTTCTTCTCCAGCCACAGAGCAAAGCATAATTGGAACTGAGTGTTTGGCATGCAGGATTCAGTAGCTGATATTATAACTACGTCTTGCATAATTGGTAAGCACACAGACAAAACAAATTCTGACACTGGGGCATGTTGTTATCAGATGCATGTGCTGTTTCACCGCTAACTTCTTTAATACTACATGGTGAGAAGCTGGTCATTATTAAACCTCAAGATTAAGTCAAAATAGTCCAAATAACCTTTAGGTCAACAGCTTTTTTTTTTTAGCCTTGGGATTTAAGATCTGACAAATATGTTATGTTATGTTATATTATGCGAGATTACTCTGACCACTCCATGCACAGCTTTAACCAATATATGGAGAGGGATTTAAAGGTGTAGGAATATGGGTTGAGACACCTCTGCTTAATCTGTAGAGGAAACATTTTTACACTTGTACCCAAAAAATAACATGCATCTCTATATCTTTTGGTGAAACAAACTTTAAAGCTGATTGGCTGCAGCAATAGAAGACCATGTCAGATCCTACTGATGTCAAGCTCAAAACAGGAAGCTGAAGCTACTGTAGACATATCAAACCTAAATGAAAAGTAGTGAAGGGTAACTTGAGGTAAATTGAGGCAAATATTTAAATACTAGTCACATTCCTTGCTAATATAATAAGACAATACATACTGTATAGTCTTATTAGTCTGATTTGGGTTTTCTTTCTTTCCTTTTAGACTTTTTAAGATGCTACCCCATTCACTATGGGGTTAGAGTGGTCTCAAAATTCACAAATGTACACAAAAATATTCCTTGTCCAATATAAATGTAAAAAGAATCTACATATAAATAAAAAAGGTTACCACATTTATATCTGATGCACATACAAATATTTCTTGTTTGAAAAATATATAAATAAATTCCATAAATATATGTATTTAAAATAATTAGCAATTTTCATCAGAAACATTTTATGTACCGACTTTTATTGACAAACTGCTGAATCTGCATTTATAAACTGCTTGTGGTTTGTGAACATAACATCACTGCATTTGAGTACGGGTTTTTTAAGACTCTTGAAACGTCTCAATTCACAAATGCATTTTTTTCAACAGTGATTATCTGTAGTGAATGAGATGTCTCTCTATTTTCAACTGTGGCTTGCCATCATTTGATTGGCTGAAAAGAACATCCCCACATGTGGGTATTTTACTTTTCACCCCTTTCCATTCCTGCAGTTTAAAGTCTCTTACATCAGATAATGTATGAATGGTAGCTGACATCCGCCTCCCCTAATTATGTTACTTACATGGGGTTGGTATGTTTATTTACTGATCGGTGAACTTTTTTAGCTAAATGCATTCTCATCTCAGTATCATAAGTGCATCACTATAGTATTCCTGTACTGCACCTAACAGGTGGTGGATGTCAGCTAACATTCAAACATTATATGATGTTAGAGAATCAAACCTGCCAAGTGGTCAATGTCTGCAGTCTGATCATGCAGGCAAGTTACCTTTTTATTTTTATCAGAATTCATGTATTTTTGTGGAAAGACCCATTTACATTTAAATCCTAAAATGCATTTGTAAATGTGTGACTGATTTAACTCCATAAACAGTAAACTGTGTATGAATGGACTTATATATGTAGTAGAGGGAACTGGTGTAAAGTTAGATGAGAAAAATGTCTTCTCAACAAGTGGCTTGAAAAAGGTTTCACAGCAGGGATGCTCTGTGAGCTTTGGTCCACCCTAAGGCAGCCTGTCTGGCTATTTAAGTGGACGACATTCACTGTAGGCGAGTTGCTTCTGTTGTCTCCACTCCAACTTGCTCTCAGACATGTTTAGGAAGAAAGAGTCCTCTTTGAGTCCCCAGGGGGGTTAACATAGACTTTCAGTTTTTATTTCACCTGGACCTTTTAGTCAGTCCTCTTCAGGGGCTATGTAATAGAGCTAGCTTGTATGGCTAAGAAAGCTAAGCTGTTCAAAGCGAGTGATGTTGGTGCAGAGTGAATTGCAGCTTGTTGTGTGGCACATTAGGTGTTGACAGATGGGAGGAAGGGCAAGGGATGCTGTGAGGAACCAGTGATTTATTGCTGGGCCTGGGACACTTAACAGGGTAAGTGCTGAGTCTGGAGGAGCTATGATGTGAGGGCAATTTGTTAGAAATAGGGAACACAAAGTGGACAACCAAACATAAGAGATGAGGTATTACAAATTCAGTAATTGTTAAAGAAAGGAAGATTTTGATTAAGTTTGAATGAAAACAGACCCATATGTATAACAAAATACATGATAAAAACGAAAACAAAAAATACAGTATATACATAGTCAGTATATCATATGCTTCTCTGACAAACATGACATTTTTAGAGCCAAAACCAGATATCAAAGGGAGAGAAAGTATATAAACAGTTGATAGAAATTCCATTCAATGTCAATTGTATTTGATCAACATTTATGTAACCATCTTTCTTGTCTGGTTGTACAGTAAACACTTTCATTATGCTACAACTACATATCTAATGTTTAACAAGTTAAGTAATTTGTTACTGTTTGAGCATACCTGAATAAAAATAAACTGGAAAAATTATAGTGTGAAAGGACACAGTATAAT
>KV751317.1:19161950-19172283 GCA_001698575.1 Mola mola
AAAATTCCCCACTCGCCCTCTGTGAGCGGTCTTGTGTCTCCCTCAAGCTCGGGTTCTGTACCAGAAGCCTAGGGGACTGAGGGTCCTGCGGGAGTATCATAGCTGTTCCTAGGATTGCGCTCTTCTGGACAGAAATCTCAGCTGCTGTTCCTGGGATTTGTTGGATCCACTCTCTCAGTTTGGGGGTTACAACCCTGAGTACTCCTATCACCGAGGGTGCCACTGACGCCTTTACTCCCACGTCTTTTCCAGTTCCTCTTTCAGCCTTTGGTATTTCTCAAGCTTTTTGTGTTCCTTCTTCCTAATGTTGCTATCACTTGGGATTGCGACATCTACCACTACCACCTTCTTCTCTTTTTGTCGACCACCACGATATCTGGTTAATTAGCGAACACCATCTTATCGGTCTGCATGTGGAAGTCCCACAGGATCTTAGCTCAGTCATTCTCAATCAACTTTGGAAGTGTTTTCCACTTTGATCCTGGAACTGCCAGCATATAACTGGAGCAGATGTTCCTGTATCCTATGCTAGCCACTTGGTTATGATGCTCCAAGTATGCCATACCTGCCTGCATCTTGCACCCTGCTGTTACGTGCTGCCCTGTCTCAGGGGCATCCTTGCAAAGTCTACACCTTGGGGCCTGTCTGGTGTGGTAGACCCCGGCCTCTATCGATCTTGTGTTGAAGGCCTGTTTTTGTGCTGTCCTTGAGACTAGCATTCTCCAGCCACTGGTATATTTTCTCAATATCAGCCATTTCCTCTATCTCTGGTTGGTACATTCCATGCAGGGGCTTGTCCCTCTTTGATGGTCTCTTTTCTTCCTCCTCCTCACTTGTTTTCTGCTGCCTGAGGCATTCAATTAGCAGGTCATCATGCGGGACCATCTTCCTGATGTATTCCTGGTTCTTTGTTTTTACATCTTGAATAGTGGCTCTGACACTCACTAATCCTCGGCCTGCCTTTCTCCGCTTAGTGTACAGCCTCAGGGTGCTGGACTTGGGGTGAAATCCTTCATGCATGCTTAGGTGCTTCTTTGTCTTGATATCTGTGGCCTCTATCACCTCCTTTGGCCAGGTTATTATACCAGCAGGGTATCTGATGATGGGCAGGACATGTTGATGGCTCAACATCCAAATCTTGTTTTGAACATTTAGCTGACTTCTCAGGACCTGCTTTACTCTGCGCAGGTATTTGGCTGTGGTGGACTTCCTTGCGGCCTCTTCATTATTTATATTTGCCTGTGGGATCCCACGGTATTTGGAGCTGTCCTGAACATTGGTTAGGTTGCCTTCTGGTAAATTAACCCCTTCAGTTGTCATCATCTTGCCTCTCTTTGATATCATTCGGCTACACTTTTCCAGCCTCAATGACATGTCTTTGTCATTGCTGTAGCTCCTGGCGATGTGGATCAGTGAGTCAATTTCTCGCTCACTCTTCGCATACAGCTTGATGTCATCCATGTACAGGAGGTGGCTGATCATTGTTCCATTTCTGAACCGGTATCCGAGGCCACTCTTTGTGATGATCTGACTGAGGGAGATCAGCGTTGAGCCACATGCCTACATCTTGGCTGCAATGATGCCTGACAGGAGCTTCCATGTCATCCAGAGGCATGTTATTGGCCTGTCGTTGGATGACATTGTTCCTTCTCGGGGTCCTTCATGGTCAGGATTGCCAACCTTGGGTCAACCATTGTGTGTGGGTCCCATCTTTCAGCAGCTGGTTCATGGAGTGCAGTTAGCTTCTTTAGCCAGTAGCTGTGGATCATGTCAGGGACTGGTGCTTTCCAGCTCTTCTCCTCTTTCTTGGGTGTCTGCTACTATGATTATTACTAAGTCTTGTACCTGGAGATGGCTTTGGTCCTCTCTCAGGTCCACCAACCACTGAGCATTGGTGTTATGCCATGCCTCGTTCTCCCATATGCCATTCCAGTACAGTTCAGTATTACCCCTGGGTGGGTCCATCCTCATCTAATTACCCACCCAATGACAGTTCACTTTGGATGGTTCAGTGGTGAATATCCTGTTTATTCTCCGGGCCTCCATGTCAGCCAGGGCTGTGAGCCTTTGTTTGGCAATCTCCAGTGCCTCAGTTATGGACAGTTTGCTGTACTTCTTCGGTACTTTGGTGGTCTTGCCCTTCTCCAGCTCTGATAATTGGATAACCTCTCTCCATGTTGCCTTGATCTTAGCTTCCAACCTTCTTCTCGATGGAAGGTACTGTTCCTTATGGCTCACATTCAACTTATAGGCAAGCATCTCTAGGATTACTGTTGCATATATCAGCTGGTTGGTCTCAGCGATGGTCTGGATAATATGTAGTGCTGCATTTAAACCCGCTAGAAGACATTCCGAGGGTATTCTGCCATTAAGCCTTGGTAACCGTTCCCTGGGGCTCCAAGTATCCATGTTAGCCATTATCTTCCTTCTCAGGCCAGCTGCCCTTGTGCTTATGTCTTCCAGGCTTCTTGTCATTGGGGTTTGGAACCCAATCGCTAAGCGTGGGGGTGATGAAATTCCCCACTGACCTGTCATCATGGCTCCCCCTTATCGTGTCATCGTTGTTGTACCTCATCGATCTCATACACTGTAACACTGAGTTACGAGCTGTTTCTTCGTTAGCTTGGATGTAGGATTTTGAAGCATCTATAGGTCCCACATCCACTGCATGTATCCCCTCTGACTGGGTTGCTGGTATAATAGCACAGAATTAATCTTACGTTGTCACTCCTGGTCCATGAATGTATTGTTCCAGTAGCCCATTTGTCATCAGGTTGCCCTGGTTCCTCAACACCTGATGCTGACCTTGTTGATCCGAGCAACATCCAAGCCCGTATGGCTCTCTCAATCACGATTGCACTCATGGCAGGTAGCATTAAGGACCTTGCCAAACATAGATAGAACATATAACAACATTGAAAGATATAGACATAGATACATACAGTGTATGTATATATATATATATATATATGTGTGTATATGTGTGTGTGTGTGTGTATACATACATATACACATACAGTACATAATTTGAACTGATTATTTCAGTAGCCTCTGAAACCTTCATTGTCACCTGCACTACCAATTCAATGAAAAACAGCAAAGCCACTCATTTATGTGTAAAAATTCTGAAACTGTAACCAGCAGGTTACAGATCTTTTGGTCATTTTCTGAAATTTGACCTCAAGTTTCCACAGATAACAAGGCTGGCACAACCATGTGCAACATGGCTTGTATAGTTATTTAATGATTATTTTTTAATATTTAATATATGTATAAGTTATATAAGTTGTCTAGACCGTATTGTAATTTCTAGATTCCAAAATTCCCCCATGAGCATGCCCCCAGTAATAGTGGCAAGAAAAACACTTGCCAGGCAGAAATCTAAACGCAGACTACATCTCTTGTTGAGCAGATGTCTGCTTTCTCTGATTTTGTTGAGAGAGAAAAAGAGCAGAGAGTTAGACATACAGAGAGCGAAGAGGTGTGTTAATTTTTCCAGTGTAACAGGAACCTTGTCGGGACATTGACACTGGATTGTCTAGACTTGAGACAATCCACATCTAGACTCTAGGGTCAAGGTGAAGACAAAAAGTGACAGAAATGTAGCCAGTGTTTATCCTGATGCTATTTTTATCATTTTGTTAAATTGGCAAATGAAAGATAAAAGTAGAAAATAGATTTATTTCTTAACACCCTTAATTAGCATTATCTGTATGTGCATTGTGTGGATGCATATAAAGAGATTGGTAAATTGATTTATTTTAAATAAAGTTTTTATTTGTTTTTTTGACATATTTGTAAAAAAAAATAAAATGGTGAAAGGCACAGCCTAGACCAAAGCTATGTGAGAATTATGACACAATACCTATTCCCCTGTGACATAAGTCATCAGCGCAGTAACTTTTGATGACCCCCACCCACGCATACCTAATTAGCTTTAGAAACCACTGTCAATATAAATTTTGCATCCTTGCAACATTTCCCACTGTGCCCTTTAGCCAACTCAGAGTGATGGACAGTGGAGCACATCAGAGGATCAAGGGGATGGAAAGAGTATTGATCAAGTCTGTTAGTATAATTCTGTTTTTCAAATCTTTTTATGACACGAGATCATTTAGCACTAGAAACACAAATGAAATTCAAAAGGGTAAGACGTTTGTGTTGTGTAGTGGTATTTCGGAAGTGTAGTTGCATGGTTTTACTACATAGTCCCTGTAGTTTATTGACAAAGAGGAGAGACACTGTAGGTAACACCTGGCTCTGATTGTTTCAGAATGAAGCTTCGCACATGAGACAAGGGGGATTCAGAGAATGATTTTTTTTATCATTTATGCAGATGTAATTCTTGACTGACATATTCACAGGGGGAAAATGTCTGAGTGTTAAGAAAAAAAAATCTCCTACCAAATCCCTACAAAATGGCCTTGAGCCCAGGGGCTCAGTATTGACTATGCCCTCCATTCCCTGCAACTGACTATGCTGAAGTGTTCAGGATATTTGTCTGCCCTCATGTCTGACTTTTATTCCTTGTCCTAAAACTTTCATTTTCACTTTTAGGATAATGGCAGCACATGAAAGATATGGTCGGATGTTAACAACATAGGCACATACAAACATACATGTTTTATTGTATGTGTGCATTAAACCAATTTTTTGTTCGAGCATAACTCAATGAAATTCTCTAAGAGTTGTATGTGCAAGAGAACATCAGTCTTTCGCTAACGACCATCCTATCTTACAATCCTTGCTTAGTTTTATGTGCCGCGTACAGCTAACAGTGAGATTAGTGTGCTCACCATCACACTCCCTAAATCCTTCTCCATGCTGCTCGCAGACCTGCCGAATTGCCCCCTTTCACCTGCTGTTTCAGGCTTTGGCTATATTCTGCCCAGGCCCCCTTGACCCAGGCTGGTAATGCATTACTCCACAGATCAATTGATAGATTGGCCCTGTCAGAGCTGCCGTAACTAAATCAGCTGCTCCTGATGATTCAGCACCAGCCAGGGAGTCAGGCCTGCTGTCACCAATCACAGATCACCAGCAGCTGAGACAGGTATGGACATTCTCCTGTCACTTGAACCTAATTTATTGCAAGCTACCACATTGATTAACCTTGTGCTGTGGTTCAAGCTGCCTATAAAAAAAATTGTGTGTGGGAGAGGGGGCTGGACTGAAATGAAAAAGGAAGAGAAAATATAAGGAAAAGTGAATGTTAACATTTGTTTACAATTGCTTCAGCAAAAAGTTGTCTTAACTTAAGGGGGGAAAGGTCACCAGATTGTTCACAAACACATGCATACACATAATTGTTGTGTTATCATGTCAAAAAAGGACAAAAAACTAATAGACTAAGCAAATATCAGGTATTCCACTTATACAAATATACATGCATTTTCTGCTCAACCAGCCTCTTTAATAACATTTAACTAACTAAGTTGCTGATTGTCCATAAAAATGCATGTCTCCTATTATGTATTGAAGGGAATATAATTGTGAATGTTAAAAATGTACAATTGCCCAAAAGTGTGTGAAATATGAGAACTGAGAAATTGCAGATTTGATTGACAACAAATGGTAGCTTCGTGCAGCATTCAGACACACATTCATGAAGAGTGTAAAACAACTGCTAGATGCTGTACTGTAAAACTAATATTTAAGACAGAGTATCTGTAATTTAATAAGGGCCTTATATAATATCATTCCATGGTTTATATAAGTACAGATTGTATAATTAGATTGAAGATTAGAGACTAATACACAGGGCATTTTGCCAACAGGAATTTATAGACAAAATTCCACTGTAGGGATCAATAGGCAGCTGGCTTGCCAATTGGTCGATGGCCACAAATTGATACATGTTGGATCAACCCTTAGTGCACAATGGTAGCAGGATACTTCTGCGGGATTCCAATGAATTGTCATTAAAGAAATAGAATGAATGAAACCTGAGAGTGGAAATGGGTGGTGATCAAGCACTTTGTTTTTGATTCTTCAAGGTCTAATTTTAGAATTGATTTTTGATTCAAAACAATTCTCAAGTCGCAATACTTAGGCCCAAACTGTCTTAACCCAGTAAAATCAGTGGTGAAAACTCAGCAGCTTATAATGGAATACGGTTTAAGCAATATTTGACAAAATCTGGAAAAAAGGGGACAGGGTCTTATGAAAACATGTTAGAGGATTGTCATTTCCCACTGCAAGTATTGCTATTGTATTAACACCTTGTAAGTTTTTTCAGATCTTCTGTACTTCAGGGTGTAATGTCAAATGTGTACTCTGAGCCCCAATGAGTAGACACATGGGTATATTAGTCATTTAAACAAAGCAATAACTCTCTGACAGTTGAGGCCCATTAGGAATTCAGGCTTGCCTAGTAAGTGACCCACTGTGGAAGTTCTGCGCTTTCAGTGATGTATGGTTCTGTTCAGGGCGCATGAGAGGTTGCCATGTTGATTGTATTTCAATGGAAGTTTACATTACTGTTTCCTTGAGAACACTGAACAAGACAAAACTGACATTTAGGGTTTAGGCCTATTAAGATTTATCTTAAAGCATTCTAGTTTTCCAAATTACTAAGCACTGCAAAACTTAAAACAAAGATGTGATAAAACAGTTCTATTAATTTATTTCAAAGGGTAACTTTAATTCATCCATCCTTTTATTTTTTGTTATTAATGATCTAAGAGTATGTAATTCTTAATAATAGTGTACGCTCTGTCACTAAAGTGTTATTCTTTGTTAGCAATGAATTATGACAATTTCACTGTTCAGTGGTTTTTATCGATGTAGTATTTGTTAATTGCCATGGAGTGCCCCACATTCATGTTTTTATTTTTTAATAAATGTCATTTAACATTACAGCCACTATTGTCTTTTTCTTTTTTTTTTTTACAAGCCTACCTTATATACATACTGTTAGCAGGTATCATATTTAAAGTATTCAGCCGATAATGGATGAATATTCAGTGGGGTAAGGACGAGTAGCAAATATTGTGGAATTGAGCCAATGCCCATCAAAATTTGGGCTCATATAGCCTCATCCAGAAGTGTAGCTGAATTTGGCAACTCTTATTTGAATAAAATATATGGTATCCAAGTGCATATAGGTTCTCTTGAAGTGGAATATGAATACAATATAATATATATAATGTAAAGGAAAAAAATTCACAAAGTCCAAAACAAAATTGAATTGTTGCCTCAGAGCATGGTATGCAGCTAAAGGCCTTAAATGTATATTAGTGTAGGTATTGAAAGTTGTGTCAGGTTTTACAAGTGTCTAGAGGCTTTTTCTTTTTGCCACATAGTGATCTACATAAGCTATCGCTGTAATGAGGTTCACTAGAGCCCTGTGTGTGTCTCTCTTATCAAGGTGCTGTTGAAAAAAATGTAGGCATATCTATCTTTATAAAAAATGTATGTTTCGATTTAATTACTCTATATGTGTATCGTCTTTACATGAGTACATAAAAAACATTTATTCTGTAAAGTATCAAATTTATTACTAGAGGAACATTTATACTTAATTTTCTTTCCTGAAACTGTCAAACACTTTGTGAACTCTACTTTATTATGACCCCTATAGCTTACTCATTAATCATCCCTTAAAAGTTTGATCATTATGATGGAGATATTGCCACAATGGTTATACAAATGCGCCTGATTAATTAGTGGTATGCCATTATATTTTGACATAATGATACATTTTGAGAATCCAATATGCACCTATATATTATTTGCCATTCTTCTCATTGGCAGGTCTCATGAGTGTTGGAGCAGGTAAAAGTATCAATATGCATCTGGATTTGACTGTGAAAGAAGATATAGATGTATGTGTGTATGTGTGTTTCAGGAATAATAAGTGTTTGTTAAAACAGAATCAGGTCTACATGTTGCCATATTAATATGATTAAAATCTTGGCTTAATTGTGGCCTCGTCACTCAGAGATGATTTTTAGCAACACCTTACTTTCAATGGTTCGTTTCCAAATGCCTACAGGTGTTGCATTAATCCCAACAAAACACTAAAGAGATCAGTAAAGACCATTCAGTGTCAAAATTTCAAAACTGTTGGAGAAAAAAGAAACATCAACTTGTTTGGATGAAGCTGAGGCAGAGAGATAGATTTTTTCTTTTTATGTAACACTTGATATTTGATGGGAGGGGAATTTATAATGAGAGAAACTATACTACTTTGACAGTAGTTAAAGTGGATAAAAAAAAACAAAACAAACTTATCTGTAAATGTACTGGCAGAGAAACAGAAAAAAGGGGAGTGTGGTGGGGTCTGAAGGAAAGTTTAAAGGAGATAGGTGTGTTGGTGTAGGTGCACAAATGTACATGTGGGCATGTATTAACTAAAGAGTATCAATTTAAATTTCATCAGAGAAAAAACTCACATTGTTCATGTACTCGCTTAGCAAGTCCTGAAGGGCCTGTCGAACTGCATTGCACTCAGCCACGATGCGTTCACGGCGGTCGTCACGTGTGCATGAAGAGTCGGCCATTAGCGCAGCACCACTGATGATGCTCTCCAGACGCTCCTCCAAAGAGGGCCGGAAACGAGCCTCACTGAATGTCAGGGGGTCCAGGATGATCTTGTTCTGTTGGGAAAATAAAATGGGTAAAGGCCAAGAAAGTGGTGCAGGCCCCTCTGGGCTAAAACATGACCGATGGGGGACCACACAGACAAACTGTATCCCATGATGACATTTCATCATACGCTTTGATAATATGTTTTAAGGTCATTTTATGACAGTGCTATGTCGAAGATCTAAACTAAATCTTAAATGGAATATGTCAAATGTAGGTGAAAGAGCATTTTAATGCATACATTAATGTATACAACATACTGAGAAAATGAATTGATTATTGTAAATACATCAAAAGATGTTTGCTTAAAAACACAAAATGCTAGCACTGTGTTTTAATGGACTGGATACAAATTGTATAACTGAATGTGGCTGAATAATTAGAAAAACAAAATCAATCAAAATCATTACTAAGACAGGCAAAATCATGAGCACATAAAGAAGGCCAGCACATGATAGCTTGACTCAGAAATAATAAATTTAAAGTGATATTCCACCCAAAAATCTGAAATGACTGTACCTATGAGTTAATTCACCCAGACTACAAAATTTGCTAGTCAGTCTTTTGTGGCAATAGATTTAAGAGACAAGGTCATGTTCCAGTCTTCAGCCATATCCATAGAAATCAGCACTCTGCCTAGTGCTTTGTCATATGTTCGAAAGAATTCAGAAAGCACTGCAATTATAGCCAACAAATATAGTTTTTTTTTCGAGTTTTCTGTGTGTTTTGGCGTGGTGAGGCACATTAACTTATCATTATTTCACAAGAATACTGTGCCATTATATTTTAATGTTGACTGATCTTTATTGATTAAGTTCAGAGAGATAGAAATACCGATGGACTAAAGAATTTAGACACCTACTCTTGAAGCAGGTCTCTGAGTTCAACACTTTCCTTTTAGGTATTGCAATTAGTTTATCATTTATTCAACTAGTTTATCAAAGATAACTAAATGAGGGCCCAGCTAAGGCATTATAGTGTTAACTGGCTTTAAAAAAAAATACAGATTCACCCATGACTCACAGGAAAAACCTTAACATGTGCTTTGTGACACTCATTACAAGTTTTGCAAGTTTTGGATTATAATAAGAACAATGTTTTGTCTAATCTCAGCCTTGCTAAATGTGGAGTGAGGTAAGGTTAGACAGTACAAGCACCAATTTACTTTTCATATTCTGCTTGGAGGAAAGGGCAGTAAATACAAGGTTTTACAAAAAAAGAAAATTGATGGACAAAGAAGAAAGAGACTGAGGCTGCAAAAAATGAATTAAAGATTGGAAGGTGAGATACGCACAAGAATAAAAATTGCATAAAAAAATAAATGCAAAAAGATAAATTTATAACATAAAAATCTCTAAAAGAAGGTAGATGATAGTGGTTCAATCTAAAAGTCAAGCAAACAGACTTGCTTATTTTTTTTCTTATATCTAAAGTCTTAAAGTCTTAATACTAATGTCTAAAGTGTTAAGTGCTTCAGTTGAATGCATCTGGACTTCTTTTTGGTTTTGAAGACGTTTCACTTCTCATCCGAGAGGCTTCTTCAGTTCATGTGGAACATTTTCAAAACCAAAAAGAAGTCCAGATGCCTTCAACTGAAGCACTTAAGACTACCTCAACATGGATGACTGAGAACCTAGACAAACATACTAAAGTCTTAAATTAGCTGGGAGCTTGCCTACAATAAACAAAATCCCTTAGAGTGAATGAACTTAAGACCCCATGACATAATTTAGACCTCAATGGC
>KV751317.1:19173172-19229225 GCA_001698575.1 Mola mola
CCCTCTCAGCTCTTCCTGCTGGAAACAATGTTTTCCAACTCGCAACAACAGCAAAATTGATGAGTGATGATGACGTGACCTGCACAGTTGGCAAATCACTCTCTGACCTCCCTCTCTCCCAGACAAACATGTTAGTGTACTTGCTCCCTCTAACAATAATAATAATAATAATGTCTGAAAAGTGTGTCTAGTTGTGGAAAAAAAATAATCATACTGTCAAAAAAATTGTCACAAAATGCAAAAACTCTGGTTGGTCTGGAGCTCTGATGAAAACTCATTTTGCCTAGTTTAACTGCACAGTGCTGTTATCCTTGAAATATGTTGACATCTACATCAGTAATTAGACCTCTACAAAGGCAAAAACGAACAAAGCTCCATACACTACGGATCTCACAGAAGGAAGACGCAAAGAAAAAAGGAACATTAAAGGACACAGAACATTCTTTACTCCACTCAATTGTTATTCTGCACAGGATGTCAGATTGCAATTATCACTGGGAGTTGGGACAAGGCATAGAGAAGAAAGAGTACCAAATATTGCATTGAGAAAGGCTGAGAGGTTTCCAAGGTAATTGGCAATGGCTGAAGACATCCTCCAAGTATGTCAGAAATGGGCCTGATGTCAGCCCCCTCAATGAGTTTCATAGCACTAAATTATTTTTTTTAAGCTCCTTTTTGTCTTTGAACCTCATTATCAGTTACTTTGTAGCTTGCTTTAAAGGCTTGCTTTAAATTCTAGAAAGTTTCTCTAGCAAGTGAATGCAGTACTTGATGACCACACTTGAAAATTAAAATGTTATGTATGTGAATATTCTTTACATATGAATGAAATCTACATAAAATCAACATTTTCTTCCCATAATCTGTACATTTACGGAGCACAATGAGCCTCTAATCAGTTTGATTGTCAAATAGGGAGCCATTGTACTGTTCAAAGGTAATTCAGTAGAGCACATTTGCAGAGACAGAATTTTGAAAAATGATATCAAAATCTTTAAATCTTCCTTGGATAAAAGAGTAAATTTACCTTAGCATTATGCTATGTCAAATGTGCTCGGTGCTTTTTTTTTATTACTGTACTGCACAGCTAGAATGCACTGTGAATAGATTTCCAACTGTTTTGAATGAAAACCTACAGGATTTTATAGGATAGAGGTTTTGTGTAGAAAAAACACTTACACAGATCTTGTGCCTACAGACTGATTAAGGTTAAGATTTTTATCTCTTAACTCTAGGCCAAGCCTCTATTTCAATGTGAACGTTGTTTTTGACAGTGTATCAGGTCCAAAGGCATCCTTATGTTTGTCCTGCTCAGGGTGAGGCTATTAGTTTGACCTTACTTTAGGGCATTAACCAGTGAGACAGGGCGCATTGTCATATCAGCCTATGTCAAATATGCCTTTCAGCGAGGGAAGTTCAACAAAGTCTCAAACATACCACTGAATGCCTCTGGTGGCCCTATTCCAGGGCTAAAGGCCCACTTGGTTGTGGCTATTATGCTGTTTGACAAAGCTCTGCCCGCTTTGGCCCAGGAGGGGCATTAGTAATAACCCACTATCTGATTGATTAACCTAATGAAGATTGCCGGACTCAAGGTTAGGGGCTGGCCTTCTATCGCCACACAAGCAGCTGAGTAAGGCAAAGACAGCGTTAACAAGGCCCATTTGAGTGTTTGTGTAACAATGGATTACTTTAATCTCTTTAAAACTACTAATTATCAATTAGAAAATTAAGAAGGTTTAAATTAGTGCAACTATGACTGTGTGATCATATGAGTAACTACATTGAATCTTGGCTCACACAAAAGAGCCAAGAGACAAAAAAAAAAACAGTATAATAAAACATGTTTCAATTTTCTTGTAATTCATATTTCTTAATCATCAGATTTATAACACATACCAGGAAATGTCTATCTGTACTGTACTTTGTGTATTCTTTATTGATATCTTGTACCAACAACTCCTTCCTTTTACAATATGCCAAAGGGCCAGACTGTGGGCTAATCAATAACGTGCACTAACGTTTACATTGTCAGTGTAGTCCTGTGGCCCGACTGTTAAAGCCTGTCGTGAAACCAAATTTCTTTTCGTATGATGATAAAGTTAGTGTTATATTGAATGCATGTAAATTGGAAACATTTTGGATTTCATTCATTCAGTACTTCACTATAACCTTTAAAGATATTAAAGTAATCCAGTTACACACTTGTTTACCTGTCATACATTCACTCACCTACCCAGCTGATAGACCTCAAGAACATCAAATATTTCAGATGTCAACCTTTACTATACCTTTATATTATAAAGGAGGCTAAAGTGTGCAGTACCAAATCTTTTATATGCAAAACATAAAGCAGGACAACATCTGAGAAAAGAAACCTACAGTAAACACCTTTGCTCCTTACAAAACATAATCTACTGAACTGTGAATACTTGAGAGAGAAGAATAATATAATATACATGCATATATGCATAACCTCCATAACATGGTCAGAGGTACTTTAAATAAGGCTCATACAGACACAGTGAGAAAAAACACGCGCAAGAATACACAAATTCATGATTAAGAGGAACACAAAATATGCTCTACAGTTTTAGCCGAGAAGATCATTTATTTATTTATTTATTTAAATTGTAATTATTTTTATCAACCTCGAAAAGTTATTTCTTAATTAGAATGTACAGTCCCACAAAAGAATAAGTCCCATCAAACCACCAGATTTTTTCTTTTTTTTTTTTTTTTTACAAAGGGAAACTTACAGCATATGGTAATCGCTTACAGTATGTACACCAGTATTTAGGATTTCAATCATTTCACACTTCAAACTTGTTCAAACTTAGTGAACAGCAAGCTCAGAGAAAACTCTAAGTAAGGGAGAATGGAGGAATGCACACCAGTTATGGAGAGAAGCACACCATGAGCTGTTCATGTATGGAGTAAAGAAACAGTCAGACACATTTACCAATATTTTACCTTGACATTCTTCAGTAAAAATATTTCAGTATGGTCATTCAAATGACTGTGCAGGAGCATGACATAAAAAGAAATATAAACCTTTACTTTTGGAAAAATGTCCATGTCAGCAATCATCTCCTCTTGGACCCAAGGGCACTGTATGAATTATTAAGTTGAGTGGTATTGTCCTTTTCATTGCTGTTGTGCAATAAACTTGCGTTTCTATGGAATGTAGCAAAATGTCCTCTGAATTGTAAATTTACCACACAAAAACCTAATTAAAAATCATAAAATAAGGCATTCTTAAATTATTTACAAAGAAAAAACTAAGTCAATTTGAACAGTGGAGGAAAAAAATAAGAATTAATAAAATTGTGTGACCAGCTGGAAATCAAGCTAAAAGTACATATTCCTGAAATAGTTAATATATGGTCCAGTGTTCCTGCTGCAGCCACTTTTAAAACATTATCAGAACTAGAAAACAATTGGAGAGTGGAACAATCCCCTCCCACATGTCAAAGCACAATGCTCATGTTAAAAGTATGATGGTGTCAACATGCTGCTTTATATTAAGTTGTAATTCTGCAGCCTTATTTGTTACCTTACATTGTGAATTAACATTACCCCATCCTGAAAAAAATCCTTCAAAGAAATCCTAGATCCAGACAATGATCAAAGTCAACACAAAAATCTAATCAAGTGTTCCTTAGGTCACATCCCACTTTTCCTGAAAATTTAATCAAAATCTGTAACTTTGAGTTATCCTGCTACGGTACAAATAAATAAACTAACAAACACCATCTTCCCTCTGAATCATGTTTAGCCTACCACAACAAATCGGTATTGCATGGCAAAGATACAGAGAATCTGAACCATGTATGTGTACTATCCCAACTGATACGCATATATAAATGTTTACTGCTTATTAACCTACAGATATTGAAGCAAGAACAGCTTAATACAGCAATTTAAATACACAAAGCATTTTTTTTTATTCTGCTGAACATTGTATTACCACTCTTATTTGCTCCATTGTTTTGAAGAGTGTTTGATCGGGAGATAAATACAGCTCACGCACACTGTCATAGATGTATACACATACACACAGGCACAGACCAATGCTTGTTCAAACTCCCAAAATATAGACGGGGATTAGAATACAAGATAATTAAAACTGCACTTTAAACAATATAGAAGTTGTCCCCACTGCCAACAGGGACACACTTGTCAACATCCATCCATCCTTACAGTGTATGAATATAGTTGATTAGTTGGAAATGAGGTGAAAGAGAGGGCAGAAGAGAAACAGACATCCTCTGAAACAAGACGCACCCACACAAAATCAGACTGAATGATTTGAACGTTTTCCAGAATATTTTCTTTGTTAAATATACTTTTTTTTACATGTAGAAGTGTCAGTTTTTCAGGGCACTAAATAGTTGACCTTGTACCCTGCTGATGTATATATGTGAAAGATGGATTTTACCTGCCTGATGATGGCTATTCCTATGGGATGCTATTGAAGTTCCGCATATATCAGATTGATTAGGGAAAATAAATAACTATTAGTATTATCAACATTTTTACATATAAAGTAAAAATGTAGTTCTCTTTGGGATATATTATCTCAAAGCAGGCCTGAAACTGATATTCAAATACAAATTGTTTGAATGTTTACCTCATTTGTGCAGTCAACAGTCCATCTTCCCATGCCTCATATGCCTGTCCTATTGCAAGCATAACTCACTCCCCTGTGGGTTTACACTGCTTGACATCTTGTTGCTTTTTCCCCCCTTTCTGTGTTTTGCCTGGATACATTCGCTCAAAAACTATAACAGTGATAGTATACAAAATGACATCCCAATTCACAGCAGTTTCAGTGGGAGAGCAATGAATTTTGAATGAACTCTTCTTCATGGCTTCGGCATATCACTCATGCCAGGTCTGGGAATAAAACCTGAGAGTATGACTGGATCCAGTTTCTTTAGAATAAAGAACTCTTCAAACAAAAAAGCAAGGTAAAATATATTTCTGGCTATCTTATTTATTATCTTTATTTTCTCTCAAAAGTGACACTTATGATAGTACAGGTACAATCCAACATGAAAAAAACTGTAGGTTAAATAATGAGTGTGAGCCTAAACGTTTATTGGTGTAGCAGATGCCCAGAGTCATAAATCATACAGTACAGTAGCATATTAAGGACAACAAAGCTACTTGTCTGCCCAGGTAATGGCAGCTGGAGTAGTGCCCAGTCTCTCTGGCAGCAGTCTGCAAATTTGGACCCACATCAAGTGGCAAGGGAAGCATTTCGTAGGGGCGACTTCATGTTTGAAAAAGGGTTTGGCAAAATACAAGAAAAAGCGTTCAAAATTGCACTGCAGTGGGTGCTGGCATGTAAATACTGGAGCTGTTCCAATGACTCTTTGTACTCAAGAACACTAAGCAAAGAAATAAGGATTTGGTTTAAAATGGCACTGGTCATTTTTTTTTCATCATGCTTTTTAAACAGTCTTATAAAACAGTTTTATTCAGAAATATTTATTTTTATAAAATTTATATTCAGTGGCTCTGTCTTAGTCTCATATCCAAAATTACAAACTGCTAAAGTTATTTGGTTTGTTATGAGTTCTCCTAGACTTACATCCATTAAGGCCAGTGAGCAAATTGTATGTCAAATGAAGCTGTACCTGCTAGTTAAAGCAGCCAGAAAATTACTTGTATTATTTTTAAATCACAATGAACTTACTATTTTATTTTAAATTAGGCTGTCTGTCGACCAGCGATCACACTGGATGAAGGGTATTTTAAAAGCCTATCTGTTGCATCTCGTTGCTGTCATATAAATATATGTCAATTCACCCCATCTTAACCAACACACCATCACCAGTGTCAAAGATCCAGTTATGGTCCCCTAGTGGAATATCTACAACGGCTGAAATTCATATGGTTTACTGCCACAGATTTAATTAAAGAGTTGAGTTACAGAGTCCATAAAACTGGTCACATTGTTCTTTATTCAATGATTAGCCATTCTAACACTAATCAGCAATGTTGTTATGATTCTCCAAGGGGAAGCTGCCAAAAAAGGAGGAACATGTCCTATATATCATCATTTGGCAGCAATGCCAAGTTGTCTGAAGGAGGAAACATACTGGGGGTCATCAGCAAAGGCACACCTGCTGTCTTTCCCACTAATTTCATTTGATGTGTTCGGAAGATAGGTGGAATCAATTCTTTCCTGGAAGTCAGTCTGCTCCACTATACCTGGGAGTCCAGTTAAGAAGAACATAATGATGCCTTGGCAGGTTACACAATACAACAAAAGAGTACAGGAAAAAAAATAAACAATACACAATAATAGGATCAACTAGTCAAGCTATCGTCGGAAGGCACATGATAATGACAACACAGGTTTCTGCTAATGTATCAACTCATTAGGGACCTCATTAAACTCTGATTGCTTAAGACAATGTCTACCTTGTCATTAACAACTACAGGAAGTTTTGTTGTTAAGTTAACTCCTATGATTAAATGTTGCTATTTGTTGCTATTTGACAGGCATTTAACTGAATATCCTATGTGGACCTATTCCGCTAGCATATATCATTTAAAGAAAATAATTATTCAGTTCCCCTTGTTAGTTGTTTGATTTTATATACAAACTAGTGCTATTTTAGTTTTATATAAAGTATACCAAGGGAGAAACTCATTATTATAAGTGGTAGTGATTATACTGAAATACGAACCCATTAATGGGTGTTCTGAAAAATTTGAAGCTTGTGGAAAAGAGAGGTTGAAGGTCCTATTTACACCACAATGTTTTTGGGTGAAAACGCAACACTTGAGTTGCATTTTGGCTGTCCGTCTACAGGAGAATGGCGTTTGCGGTGTTTGAAACGGAACCATACAGAAACAAGCACCAGTTTTAAGATTTGAAAACGCCCTCGTCTCCTTTTCCATGTACAGTAGATGGGGAAAATGCAACATTTTGAAAACGAGCATGTGCACTAAGGTTGCGGTCAATTATTTTCACTTGCTGTATTAGCCACGTTTTTTTATTGTGCGGAGAAAGGTGTCGCTATGCATGTGTATGTTTTAGTTCATCACAAAATCACACCACAAACTACTGGCCTGGCAATTGTAGTACAGCGTTTCTGGTGTTTCCTGCAGTCCCGTGTGCACAGGGAACGTTGCCTTCACTGTGAACTATTTGAAAACGGCTACTGAAAATGAAACGAACCGTAGTCATGTAAACGGGGCCTATATAAAGTCTGGCCCAGGTTTTGTGAGTTTACGATAACCTTAAGATCTTATGGCAGAGGGAAGTCTCTCCACTCAATTTCTTAATACTTGTGATGGTCTCACAGTTTAGCTGGGGCAAAGATGTCAGCAAGTTTAAGTACTGATAGTGTCATACCTGCCATTGACACACTACCTTCAAAGCAAGACAAGGGGGAAAAGTTGGAAAAAAAAAAAAAAACAACATACTGAGTTTTCTCACCTTCTCTTCACTGGGTCATTCACAAAAGAGCACCTGAGTTCTCAACACACATGATATAATATGCTTACATATAAAGTTGTCTTGGTCCAGAGCTATGGTTTCATACGTGATCATTACATTACACATCCGCAGTCGATCATTGACTTTCATGACATTACTCTCTTAGCCACAGGGCTTTTCTCTGCTGGTATAAACTCCAAGCTGTGGCTGTCTAAAGCATAGTGAGAGAAGCATTAAAGGAAATTGCATGATCTTGGAGTGTGGGGGAAGTGGGGTATAATGTACCGTCCGTCCAGTACAGCACATGATACAGGCAGATCTTAGCCTGTTTCTTGTACTTTGGTAATGTCCATATCCACAAACCCCCTAAAAATAGTGAGAACAATTTTAGGAGATCTAAGATCTAGGACTACAGGCTTACTAACTTTTCCACTTCCATAAAACATAATGCCCAATCACCTTAAAGAAAAAAAGAAACATTTTTTAAGCAAGAGGTTATTACTGCAATCATTCATTCTTCATGTGCTAATAACTATCTTTTAGTCACGGTTTACTTAAAGTACAATTAAAATGTAAGTGTGATTAGAAATTGGAATTATGCTATTAACATTTTAAACTGTTTGCTCTATGGGGCAAACTAAGGAGAAAATGTGTAAACAAAAAGGGGGCTTTATTAATTTAACTGCAGAAAGAGAAACTGTTCTTTTCATGCGCTGTGGTATCCGACGGACGCTCGTGTGTCTTAAAGATAAAGATCACTCAGAGTACTGAACTTCAACAGAAAAAAAAAAAGTTACCAACAGTAGTCACACTTTCTGTAGGCAGCTGCAGGAGCTGTCATGGCACTATAAATTACAGTAGACACACATTAACAAGAGCTTTTACATTCAGTGTATTTGCAACTGCACGACTGTATAAATAACTGATGGACAGTAATGGGAAAGGGCATCAAGACTGATTTATTTCTGTGTCTCTTACGCCTTAATAGCCTGTGGGTGAAATTCTTATTGGATTACTCCCAACAGAGGTCTCTAGAGGTCAGGAGTTGGTTGCATTGCTTGTCCTTAAATTCAAACTTAGTTGTAAAAACTAAGTTGTGTGTTCCTTAAGTGGATAATAATACAAAATCAAATGCAAATGCGAGCATCAACTAGTCCTAATGTTAGAAATTATTTAGCATTATTAGCAACTGTCAATTAAATCAACCAACTTTTCATATTACTTCTGACAACACCTACCATCACCGTGCCAGGTGTATGCGCTCTGTTGTATCTGTAACCACATACTGTGAAAAAACGTGGGTGTCTGGGGTGTCTTAAAATTTTTAAATGCCCCTGCAAGACATACAAAGTAGACAGTGAAACTATATTGGTGGGTCAAAAAAAGGGCTGAGGTGGTTGTTATGGTAGTGTGATTGATACACATCGTACGGTTTTAAAAGGTTTAGGCGCATGTTTTGCTATAATCCTTTGGATTATAGACATAGTTAAGTGTACAGGGGTCAAATTAGAAAAGTAGTGAAGAGTGTCATAGGATTCTTAGATAACTCAGTTTTAGTGTAGCAAACTTGAACATCAATATTGGCAAACCAAAAAAGTTAGGGTGGATTTTTATAAGAACAGGCAGTCTTCCTCTTTTTTTAAGGTATAAAAAGTAAAGAGCACTAAGTTATGTAAGAAGTAAGTGCATATAAGCAAAAAATTTGACCGATGGTAAATTAGAGACCAGGTTGTTGTATCGAACAATCCTTTTGCATTGGCCAATCCCACTACACTGTGACCTTTGACCTCCTAAAATGAACCAATTCACCCTAAAGTCCAAATCTGGTTCAAATCTGGTAAAAATATTTCAATGTATTCTTGAGCCATTGCGCTCAAGATTTCAGGTCACAGTGACCTTGCAAGACCTTTGGATGTTTTTTGTTCAAAGCCAATAATCAATGGCTTTGATTTAAGTTTGTTTTACGTTCACAAGTGAGGCCCACATAAAGCCCCAGTTACCTTGACCTTTGACCTCCAAAATCTAATGAGTTCATCCTCAGGATGGACATTTGTGAAAAGTAAGAAGAAAATGCCTCAGTGTTCTTGAGATACTGCGTTTATGCGTGTTTAAAAATATGTGAGGAATACGTAGGAGCTTACTTTTTTAGACCTAGCCAGTTGAAAGTATGACACCCGTTAGGACAGATGTTATTGTTTTATGTTATGGAAAGCTTCTGTGTTCATGTAGATATCACAGGTATGAATGTGCATTTTGTGATGGTTAATATCACTTATATTGTAAAATGGCTTAAAAATATACATTTCGTCTAGACATTGTCAACACGTGATTACCATGTTATCATATTGGAGGATTTTCAGATCGCGTCTATATTGTATTCTAAGGATGAAGAAGAGCATTTGGGCTTGAAACTTCACTGCTTTGTGGCTGTCCCAATAAAGCTCACTCAGAGGGAGCTACAGTGTGCACACTCATCTCTAAGATACATGCTCTTGAACCGTTCCTAGTGGGTTGCATCATCTCCGGTACGGCAATAAGAAAGCAAACAATACTGAGATCAGATAAATCCAGGTCCAGTGTTATTTCATTTTTCATCTAACAGATCTATAACATGTATTATAAGTAACTTGCTGCTTAGTTGAAGGAAGGTATTTTTTTACATTCTTCTATAGGTGCACAGTTCAAGCAGTCTCTCCATTTCTGCTTATGTGACATACTGTAAATGTTGAATAGGAAAATCATTTGTTCGACATTGTGCATATACTAGACCATATTGCCGCTGATGTACCCAAGTCCACTATAGTAATGTGTCATAAAAACTTTTAACGCATGATTTGTTCATGGAACATGAATTGCAATTTGTTTATCACACTACCTGAAAATACAAATACAGACTTAAGCCTGCAAAATAACACACCAGATTCTAAGCCTTACAAACGCATCAAGAGACCCAACGCTCTGGAGCACATATAAATACACATATCCCTCATAAATTGATAACTATGCATCCATATGGGGAGCTGTTTCCATTTGAATATGAATGCAGTTCTCATTTCCTTTTTACCTTTTTCAAATCCTAGCAAAGCCATAACCCCAAACGGTATTCATGTCACTCTTTCAATAGAAATCATTCTGCTAGACACTGCATTTGTCTCTCCCAATGCCCCGGCCCCCTTCACTCTTACCCTTTTGTCCAAACCAGCTATTCGAGATAGACTTTTGTGAGTTTAAAAAAAGCCATCCCTCCATAAAAGAAATTCTTCAGGACATGTTTCTACTTAATATGCAAAAGAAAAACAAGATTCCCTATTTTCTAAGCAGGATTTTTATTGTCCTATATGTCAATGCAAAAATGGACCTTGTCATGGTAGACAGCGGGCAGGGATTCTTTGCAAGAAAAACAACTTCAGAACAGAGTTCAATTATGTCACCAAGCCTCAGCCATAAGTCAAATAAGTCAAATGTTAATGTAATTTTGATGAGGTTGTGCTTGAAAACTTGGATTGTATGGTTCAGTATGATCATCTATTAAAATGTCCTTCATGCTGCAGAGCTTCAAACCCTCAAGCACACCTGAATACTTAGCTTTTTGTTATGTTCTGTGCTGAATTTGATCTTTAGACAGTACAACTGAGGGTTTAAACCAAATGAGCAGTCATACAGACAGTTCAAAAAAGCAACAACTTAAAGCATAAAGTACTTTCAAGACTTAAATACATTTTCTTGTGGAGTTGAGTGCTGCAGGTCATGTTACAGGTATGGATACATTAATCCACAATTGATTATTCAGAGATTTTTTGTTGTTGTTTAATGGACAAAATTTAAATACAGCAATGAGTATGTACACTAATATTTTTCTAGAAAGAAAATGCAGTCAACACCTTTTTTAGACATCATAAATTCAGGTAAAGTGATTCAGTGACTAACAATGGATGTAAACAGGATTTGTTTGTTAATAACACCATCCAGAAGGGACTGTTAACATTTGCTCAGAGACAATGGATGAAAATAAGCTCTACCTCTGACTCATGTTTAAATGTGATAGAATATTTTCTACAGCACTGTCCTCATTTGGAAATCAGGAAAGTTTACAAGCTTGAGATCAGTGAAACTGCATACTGCTTTCACAGTACAGATTCCATTCTTGTCAATAATTCAACATCTACTGTCATTTGTTTGATGATCTATCATTTGTTTGGGTTTAATATAAATTGCTAAATGAGACGAGATGTATCAGCACACCATCCACCGGTGAATATGCAACTGGATATTTACCACTGTGCCAAGAGGCAATGGGGATGGGGAAATGCAGCCTGTGGTATTGGCAAAGAAAAGGGGAATCGTTTTCAAAAGTTTTTCATTTACACTGTTCATTCATTCATACAGAAGCTCACAACCTTCAGCCAAGGCTTACTCACTATTGCATGCCACTAAGGCAGAAACAAAAATAATAGCACAATTTAGATGAACACACTACAACAATAAAATCTAAAACACTGGAAAAAGGATAAAGAAAAAATGGGTAACAAACGAGATAACGACATAATGCCAGGAAATCAAAAGTTGGAATTCGAGCACTCAAATTCATTGCTTCAAAAGCTGTCTTTACAGTGAAAGCTACAGTAATCTGTAGCATTTTCTCTGGCGATTCAGGGCATATTTTCTTTTAGATGTTTTTTCTAAAACAAGCTGAAAATTAAAAATAAAAATTCATGACTTTAATGAAAATGTAAACTTCATGTCCTGAGAACATCTCCTTGTACTTTGGAGAAGTTAATGTTTTTGTTTCAGTCCGAGAAAACAAAATGTTGCATCAAAAAGACTTAAAATATGTAAAGGGCTAAAATAATGAGTACTGGCTTCAAGTAGGATCTGTGAGAGGCTGGCTCTGGATCATCACTGTGTGCAGTGGTACTTTCTGCAACAGAACACTCCATGTTCTCAGAATGACAGTTAAATTGGCCTGTCAACTAAGCTAGACTCATAAGCAACTTCACAGGCGCATTAGTACTTACTTCCAAATGCAGATCTGGGATATGGGGCATCTCTTCCATTCTGAAGGCCACAGGGGGAAATTAAAGACATTTCTAAGTGCTGCACTATTTAAACAGACAGGCTTGGCTATTGGTTGATTTTCCTTCCCTCTGATGGAAATCCCAAATGGGCTGCTTAAGCATTTTTAAGACAGAAGAAAAGTTGAGGTGAAAAGAAAAAAAAGGTAAAGCCCAGTGTAAGAAGGGAATAAAGTTCTGCTGATAAATGGTAGCACACAATTGATGGTATTTATGCAGCTAAACGAAGCACTTCCGTTAGCTGCATCAACATCATCTCCAAAGAAGAGAATGGACTTTGATAAGCTCCTTCATGATGCGAAGATGCTACTATTTGGAGAATTTGTCTGTACATCCCCTCAGTGTCTCGGGGCTATTATTCTCAGAAAAAACACTGTCTTTTATAAATTGCTGGATGCTTAACATTAAGAATATTTAAAAAGGTTAAAGCTTCAATCCAAGGAGCAGTGAAATGGAACCTCTGTTTAATTTTGTCCGTAAAAACAAACACTGCTCTTCTGTACAGTTTGACTTTTGGATAGAAGCTTACCTTAGCAACATAGAGACTGAATACCAGTGAAAACCGGACATGCAGCTCATTTACTGTACTTTGTATAATCCATTTGCAGCAAACCTAGCCATCATCACAGTACTCTGAACAACAGCATGGGCAGGCATATGCATATACACAAGCACAGAGTAATTGAAGAATATGTGCGGGAGGAAATAATGCATTTTATAAAGTCATCATTAATTGTACAAGAACTGTGGCTTTGTGTGGCTAGCAAGAAAATCAAGATTGGCCTGAAACAAGCATACTATCTCCTACCCTTCTCATGTGCATTTACTTGAATACTATGACACATTTGATTAAAGGACAGTTCATTCTAAACCTCGCCTTTTTCTCCTTTAGGCAAAACTGGAAAATCCTCTTCAGTACAGTCAGTCTGGTGTGAGTGTCTGCATATAGTACATATTGCATGTGCAAGAGCTATCATGCCCCCCGTATTCATGTACTTGAACAGAGCTGAGTGGACAAACTGACAAATGGGGCTCCTACAGAAAAGACCTTGACCAGAAAGCTAAATATCTTTAAAAAAAAAAAAAGAAAAAAGTAATTTGCTAGACCCACACAAAAATCGCCTCAAAGAAACCAAAGAATTTTATGCTGTAAGTGGTTCAGTGAGGTACTTTGGTTTTTGCTGCCATT
This sequence comes from Mola mola, assembly GCA_001698575.1. Taxonomy (NCBI): domain Eukaryota; kingdom Metazoa; phylum Chordata; class Actinopteri; order Tetraodontiformes; family Molidae; genus Mola; species Mola mola. Next base: position 19,186,893 of record KV751317.1, read on the forward strand.
TCAGTTCAGGGGATGCTCACATATGGAGAGATAGAAAATATTCTAACCACTCTTTTAATAATTAATCATCTTCTAAAGTGAGACGTTCAACTAAGAATGAACAGTGTGAATCTTGCTTGTAACATGCAATAATACCAGAGAAATGAAAGCCAAGCTTCAAGATCTGGGGACACTCAAGGATTATGATGAACTAGCTGATGCATTATAATTACCTTAAGTCATTTCAACATGTTTTCTGCATCAATGAGACATGTAATTTAAATCACCAAAGTGCCTTGTCTGCGCATTATTCAGTGTAGCCCGGCAAGACTGAATTAATACCTGGAGAATTAAAAGAAGTGTAAGGGCCGATTACAATAGGCCCAAGGCTGTAAGCTCCTACTGTAACTACTATGGATCTGACTCCTGTTTACCATTGGCCCTCCCCATTCTCCTTCTGCCGCCTTCACAGAGCCTGCCTTATTGCCACCAGGGCAAGTCAGGCAGTGGCTAATTACTGTACAGCAAACAAACAAACAAATACTTCTCTATATTTCTTGTCATGTCCTATTACCTCGGCTTAGTTCCCAATCCATATTTCTCTTGACAGGAGCATCTGTCCATGGAAAATGAGGCAGTGTTTTAATTGGCAGGCAGAGGATATCGTAATTTAGAGGTGTACCTCTAGGCTAAGACATGGCTCAACCAAGGTGAAAATGACAGTGGGAGTGGAGTTTTATTGAACACAGTGGTCTTCTTGTCAATAACGCTGCCACTTGGCACTGTTCAATGCGCTTATTAATGTTTAAGTCTGCGCGCAGCAGTACACAATCATGCATGTGTGCATATTCATGACTGACCTTCCACAGCAAATATCAGAGGGTGTGATTATCAGGATATATTTTCTTTCTTCTCTGCCAGTTTTTTTTTGTTTTTTTCAGCGACTAAAGAATGTGTTGATCACCCACATGTTCAAGCGCCGAATCAATGTGAGTCAAGGAGAGTGAGAAAAATTGGGAGAAGCAGAGACAACGCGGAGGGAGAAATGCGCAGACTCTGCGTGTGTCTGAAAACGAGCGCGTGGGCAAGAGAGGAAGAGGAAAGCAGCAGAGAAAGTAGAGTGAGCACAAAACGAGACAGCAAAGATAGGCACAGATTGATATAGCAATTACATAGAAAAGAAAACTATTCTTCAGTTAGGAATATATCTACATACATTACAGCCGAGGTGGCTCTCCAACCAGTGTTTCTCTGAGGTTGGCTCGGCAATGTCTCATAAATAATTGGAGAACGCGAAAAGGGTCATCTCTGTGCACAAGCTAACAATGTATTCTACATGTTGCTCATAGCACCAGAGTAACAAATACATATTAGAAAAGGAGGAATGAAAACAAACTACCAAAGACAAGAACCAAATGTCTATCTTTACATGAATAAAGAAGGACTGACACACTAATTAGGTCTAAAAACGTCTATTATATTTACTGAAATGTCATCACGTAAAAATGATTCATGTCACTGCCACTTGTCCCTTAACGAAAGGACACATTTAGTAATTTGAGAGCTCCTTACACTTGGAAGAAATGCCTTCTACTCTGAGATTCAAAGCACTGGCTTTCAAGCATACTTTCTCTAAGCTAGCAAGAAAATGTATTTAAAGTTAGCCTATAATGTATGCAGAGTGAGGACTGACATATTTTTGTGCACTGGGACTGCAGGCCCTGGAGTGTGTAGAGGAAGGTTTTGCATGAAAATACAACGACGCTATTAAATCACTGTGTGCACGTAAGCACACTAGAATTTCAAGCACTTTTACTGGCACAAGACATAGGAAACAATGAGAATAAAAGAGATGAAGGAAGAAAAAAAAGACAACACAAATAAAACAGAGTAAGAAAGACGCTGTAAATCTACCTGTTAAAACAAACTGAGTTAGAGGAAAAGCAGATGTAAGTGAAAAAACAATGTTAAAATGATCCAGTGCGGCCTGGATCTCTGCTGCATGCCAGTGCGTGAAATGTGTTTTGTGAAATGTGTGTGTTAGTTTGTCCTTTTACTTGTGGCTCCATGTGTCTGTGTACTTGTGCGTGTGTGTGTACAAACATATCAACTGAGCACCATTCTCTGTGTTTTTACCTCACATAGCTGCAGGTGCATGAGAGCTGTGATGACACAACAGGTCTGCTCACTGTGTCGTCCTCTATTTGTGGGTTTGCAAGAGGAAAGCATCCAACAGGATAGGGTCATGGCTATCTGAAGTGAACTCTGAATTCTCTTTGACAAAGCTCAATTCAAGGTCTATGTACATTAAAACTTCAGAGAACAGCATTTCATTACCGTTACAAAACCATACAAGGTGATGAAGGCCTTTGGTGTTAGAATGAGCCAGACTAAATATCTGTTTCTATGCACTTGCAGGAAGAAAGGATAAAAATTGAAAAATATGGGGTGGGGGTTAAGGTAGGAAAAGAATGGGCAAGTGATGAAAGTAATTAAACATTGCCACTCACCTTTGACTCCCTGTTTGCAATGATCCAACTAAAGCAGACGTGACATACAAAGGACATATAATGAAAAAAAACCTCAAAATTCAAAAAAATGCAATAGTATATTCCTGCTCAAAAAGAGGCTAATTTAATTTGCTGGTTAATGGGGAAGGAGTGCTAAGGACAAGGTAATTAGTTTGATGCAATAACAATTATGTTAAAAGACACCATCTCCATCCTCTCCTCTTAGCTCAGCTAATGGAGGCAGCAGCAGCTACAGCAGCTGCAGCAGCGTTACAGAAAAAAGACCTCGTGTAACTCAGACTTAACTTGACTGGATTTTGCCTTGCACGTATATTGTGTTTTATCTAACAAAAAAGATGTGTATGAGAAGTACTTACTTTGCAGCTGTTCACAAGCTGACGTCTTTATGTGTGAAACTTCAGTGTAAGTGCAAGACAGTGGAAGAGAGCATTAGAAGCATACTTTTAAAAAGGGCTGTATCAGGTGCTTCTTGCTTTTGAATACACAAACATAAGAAGGCTTAAAGACAGAGGAGAGAGTTTTTATTTCTTATTTGTGCATATTAAAATGTGCATGGCAGTTACTGAGTGAAACGGAGAGAACTGCAGTCTGTCTGTTCCCTGTCTGCATGACAGTTCTCACAGAGAATAAGAATAATTTCTAGATGTAGATGTGGTGAAACCAGCTTACACCAGGCAGGCATCTGAAGTAAAATAAAATGAAAAATAAAACATTGTACAAGATTTGCAACAATGAATTCATAACCCAGCTGGTCTCTTATATTTTGGTGTTCCTTAAATCTGACAGAATTGCTACAGTGTGTGTCTGTGTGTGTGTGTGTGTGTGTGTGTGTGTGTGTGTGTGTGTGTGTGTGTGTGTGTGTGTGTGACCTAAAAATCTTTGTCTGTGTGCTATACTGTGTCTTCACCCACATACCCTTAGGGCCTTGACTCCATCTGTTCTCCCACTGAGCAGATATCCCCGAACAAAGACTTTCATTCCAACATGACAGGGCTTTACCTACATAGCCAATTTAAAGGTAGTCATCCTCCAATTCTGTGCCATCCTTACCAAAATACCAACCTGTCTGCAATAATAAAACCTCTCAGTCCAGGCAGGTATTAAGAAAGAAGACAATAAATCTGAATGATAAGCTATCTAATAACATTGGCCATGATAGGCATAATGCATATTAATAACAACATCTGTGCCACTGTATTTGTCAGTTAGGTGCTAAAGAAAGAAAGAAACAAACAACAACAAAGCTGGCTACATGTTGTGTCATTTTAAAATTGTTAGTCCACACAAATAAATCACCTTTTACTTTTGGTTCCTCCATAGCACCTTTGCAGTGTGGCAGAAAGGTTTTTAAAGGTTAGCCAATGTACTCTATCTGTCAAATAATGTAAATATACTAATATTTAGCTAAGTTTTTTAACTACTACCGCTACAGGGCGTACCGCCACCTACTGGGCCGGCATGCCTGTTGTTGCCTAAGTATACAGAGTAATATCTGGGGAAGGATGGATGTGTGGACAGGATCTAAGTTTCTTAAAAATAATCTGAAAACTTAAACTTTCCCAAGTTGTACACAGCATTCTCAAAATAAAATCCCCGAGTATACCACATATGAGAAACTCTCTGAAATATTAAAGGTGGAGGCAGGGTTCCATTTCGCCTCTTTATAGTTTGCCACATGACACATAAATTGAGCAAATCCTTTTTCTCTTATTTAGATCTTTTGTTTTTGTGTCAGATGACACAAAAGATGACTCAGATGACTCAGTCTAGACTAATTTTGAGTGTCAGGTTAAAAAAAAAAAAAAGTAAAGATGAGGTCATCCCCTCTTTCTTGTCTTATTCATAAGTTGCCCTTTCACTCAAGCTGTAGACCTGTACCTGCCCCCTGCATTTAAAAACCTTGTCCAACCTTTCGTATCAGTACTTGATCAGAAACTGCAGAGGCGATGCATTAACCCTCTGTTCCATTTTCATTTTAGTGACTTATGATCCACAGTCCTCTTTCAAATCATCCACAGTCCTCCTTCACTACCATTTAAGGGTCCATGCAATGATTTTTTAGACATATACACAGTATTTCAACGTGACTGATCCGCTACATAGCTGCATCTTCATGTGATCAAATTTTCCACAACATTTTGGTGGAATTGTTTGACTCAATTGTGACAGAATAGAACATCTTGTCTCTTTCATATGTATTAAGGAAACAAGCACCATCATACTACAGCTTGTTAACAAAAAATAACAAACAACGTGAAAGGGCTTTTTTCTTTCAGAGCCTGTGTCTGAGTCTGTGTCTGAGATGCATCCAGGTCTGCTATCCAATCCGAGAAAGAGTAACAGATCAAAGCAGACGTGGGACAGGGAGCAGCACCCCAAAACAGATAAGCACAATCATCCATCTCTGCAGTACCCAGAGAGACTCCATTACTGAGAACAAAGCAAGTGTGCATGTGAGCAGGTTTGTGTGGATTAAAAGTAAAAAAAGTGAGAAATACACTATGATATTCTCTGAGATGCCCGCATCATAAAGTTGTGTCAAAATAACATATCAATGTTTGTTCTCTATTATGTCCGTTTCACCACTAAACACAAACAAATGTACATATATCCATGCACAGCGGTGCAAAGGCACACAGTTCTGCAAGTGCCATGGCTCACGGCTCAGTATCAAGTCTATTCTGAAACGATCCCAGCAGTCTGTGTCTCTGCGGTAAGTAAGGAATTAAACATGCAGAAGCACACAGGGTTAAGCAAAGGGCAATTTGTCTCATTTAACTCCTGCCTGTCTGCCCGGATGCTGAATAAAATCTAATTATGTAGGTCTTTTGTTTTTCTGGAAAGCTGTACCATTTTACATGAAAACAGGGCTGATGTGATTACAATAGGACAAGGCTTTATGAAGAGTAACAGGAAAGCGAGTTTGAAAAGAAACTAAACTTTGGTTCTGCTAAAAGCATCTAAGCCTTTAGCAGTAGATAGCTGTTATTAATTGACTCCGTCACAGTCATCCTTTCAGCCCACTGGTCTGAAGTTACAACACAGGTGAATTGCAATTTACAGTTATTACCACCAGTGGTCCACTCAAATGCTGTTATAAGCAATCTTGACTCGTTCCATTTTAGCATACAAGCAAAGCCTTTTATTTTGTAAGTGTATACTAAATAGAGCAGGAAAAAGAAAGCCATAAAATGAAGAAAGAAGCATATCTGCTCTGATGAAGGCTAAATCTGTTAATTTATGCTAAAAAAAATATAAATCAACATATCTTGTCGGACAGCAATGTCAGTTTGTACGTGTGTCTCACATGCATAAAAACATGTCATCCCTCTTTCATCTAAAAAAAAAAAGGAAATAGGGAAATTCTTCGCACAATTCCTCTTACATCTTTACTTGCATAAAAAATCTGAGCATTCACTGCGGCTGATCTATATCATTTGAGATTAAATACGTTCACAACTTCAATTACTCTAAAGAAGTATCTCATTAGCCCTATGATATAGATTATGTCGTCTGATCCTACTTGAAACTTAACATAATATGTTGTTAAAAAGAAGAGTCAAAGTTTAAAAATAAAATATAATTGTGCTCTAAAAGGACAAAATCTGAATTGAATTGACTTTGAAATGTGTCTGACATTGCACAACTTTGTCCCCTAAAGGTGTCACTGTCTCACACCTGTAACATATTTTTTTGGTGAAAATATATAAAATTGTATTTTTCTTGAGTATCCTCATCTGGATCATCATAGATGTAGCAAAGATGATTTTGTGGCATTTTATCAATGATAGTAAATGAGAAATTTAAAGGAAGAACACAGGAAGAACAACACATCTTCACATCCAATTTTAAAAATAAGATCTGTGTTTGTCACAAATAGCCAATCAGATTCTGCAGGCTTATTAAAGTTGGATGGTTTAAAGAAATACTGTACATAATTATTGATCCCAGTAAGGTAAAATGGTAGTTCCAATGTTCAGTGTGTAAAAAAATATACTACCAAGGTTAGCAGGGGTATTGCACAATAAATATCACTAATGTGCAGTTAATACACTTTAAACTGATAAAATATATTACTGTTTTGATAGAAGTTACAAAAAATATTGGTTATATTGATAGAAAGTGTTGCATTGAAAATCTTTTCACAAATTCTACTTTTAAAAAAATCACTATGCAGTTAGTATAAAGCAGTGATTAATGTAAACTGATAATATGTTAGCAGGTCGCATTTGTTAGAAACTTAGATTTTTAGAGTCAGAAAATATCCTCAAAACTCTGACAATTTTTTTATGGTTCTCAAACTATCCATACCGCATGTGTCTGACATAGTATAGAATTTAGAAACAATCTGTTAACTGTAATTTGTGCTGATGTAATGCTGCTGTAGTGGGAGAGGGAAATATTCAGCATCTAACTAAAGTTTAAGTCTGTATGCGGCTAAAACTTAGAGTATATGCAAATAGAGTCTAGTTTTCTGGTATAACACAAGCTGGGGAGAAAATGATGCCAAAGAAAATTTGATACGGAGATTAAATACTGTATATATACATTCAAATATAATTAACAGGGCTCGAGTGCCTTTTCCAACATTTTCCACAAAGGAACAAAAACGTTACTATCCATGGTTAACCACGAGATGGCAGCAGAGAATTATGGTTTTGGAGAGAACTCGGCGTGAGCTGGTAGAGTTGAGGAAAATGTCTGAATATTGAGAAAGCATGTATGAAATGCAACCGTTACATGCAAAACTCAAAAAACTAAAAAAAACTAAGACAAAAAATGTATGCTTCAGTATGTTATACCGATACTGACAATAAACAGGTCTGAGAGCCTATGTAGATACAGCATACTGGCAGCGTTTACAAATTGGTGCAGCTTACAACTACTGATGTGCCTTGCAGACTATTTTAATATGTAATGAACGTGTTTGAATAGACAGTGGAAGCTTTTACTTGCAAACAACAGAGGTACAATAAAAAATTTAATAAGAGTAATAATTTAAATAACGTCTTTGAGGGATGTTCCCTTCCCAAATTAATTATGTTTCCTCATTATCCCTAAAAATGGATATGAGAGAAGACCAGGAAAAGTCAGATTACATTGATGTGCCTACTGACTGCTATATTTTAAAAAGAGGAAGGAAATGTTTTCTGACTTACATCAAATTCATTGAGGGCAGCAGCCAGTTCACCTATGCCGGCATGGCCATGCTTCTCATCAGTGGGTGAGGTGGCCTGAGCAGCACTGGAAATGCCTCCTATGGCCTCCTGAACCTGCTTAAACACATAGTCCCGGTTGGCACGTGTGGCTGCCACATCTGGGTGGCGCAAAAAAGCCTGTGAGGCCGTGTACAGCATGGTAGCATTTTTCTTCAGGGCTCCACGTGCAGCTGCCATCTCATCTCGACACTGGGGGTCTTTCAGTTCCTGAAAAGTTGACAAAGGTGGTCCAATAAACCACATCTAATTCAACAAGCATTTTATGATAAGAAAAAGCAGTGTATAATAAGTAATTAAAAACATCATTCACACTATGTGTAACAGTAAACAGTGTACTTCTCAAAATATTGGTGTATTTGATGAGATTTTTCACTCACAGCACAAGCTGATCCAAGTTTAAAACATGTTCAGTCACAACATATGATTCTGCATTAATCATCCATTGAATTGTTATTGTTTCAATCACAGTTAGTGATATGCTGCTGATGCCCCAAGTCAGGAAGCTTAATTGGTTTCAGTTCAGTGTTTTGTCCTGGAACCCTTCAGCACGATAGGTGCAGGCCACTGTGAGACTTGCAGGAGAAGCTTTGTGACACACAGGGTCCTATGTCAGGCAAAAAACTTCCACATGTTAACCTCCATGAAATACTTACTGATGGAATGATTTTCACAAATATGATAATGCCATTTGAAATCCTGCTTAGGGGACATTTTGTCTAAAACTGATCATGTGTAATAATGTCTACAATTCATGCTTGTATTTCAATATATTTAGCTAGAATTGTAAAGACTACACTTTTTGGTGTAGATGTATCTAACACCAAAAATATTCAAAAGAAACCTCTAAGTGTCTTGATAATATAATGTCTACTTTAAATGTGTTGGAATTGTCAAGCAGTTTACAATTTAAAAAAACTCTTAGTAAGGTAACTCAAATACAAATCGGATCAGTTCCTTCTAAAATGACAAAATTACAACACAGGAAACAGTTGCATCTTGTTGAATCACCTTCTAATCACGTTAATTAGCCCCAGAGAAACGAGGCCCATGATGCAAAGCAGATATAAACTGCTTTTCACTACTGAGTTGTGGCTACAATTCTAATAGACTTGCTGCGGAGGAGATTAGCTAAAACAGAGTGTAATTCACAATATGTGATCACCAGTGGATCATATTCAACATTATTGAAGATTTTATCACAGGTTGTATACAAATTACCAAAACAGAGACAGTGCAGATACTTTAAGGAGCTTTCTCTTCATATGAACTCCTTTTAGCTAAGAGCAATACACAAGTCAACAAGTCAGAAGTGGTTTTATTTTCTGAGAAAGACAAAGTAGGAAAAGGGGCTCCCAGATACAGTACCTGCTGCCTCCGAGCTGCCACATAGTTAAGCTTCACCATCTCCTTCCCAAACTCCTTGAAGCGATTGGCAAGGTCCTGTTCATTGGTTGCATTTTTTACTCCCTCCAGGGCCTCCTCCACCTGTTTTACATACACAAACACAAAGAAACATTGGAGTTTTCAAATTAAAAAAACAAAAAAATAAAATAAAATGCTGTGGTTGCAACTAAAATCTTTATACATTGATCAATATAATTTCATTTTAGTAGTTTATTCTACTAATAAAAACCAATATAAGTTACAAAACAATAATATTAAACTTGTGTTTTGTGAAAATGATTTTATGTACACTCCGGTGTAATCCCAAGCAGATATTTCTTCTGTGAACAGTGCCACAAGTCCTTTCTTTAACATGTGATCAAATCTTTATGCACATTGCACCTGCAAGTCTTATCAATATGCAAGAATTTATGTTTTACTGACAATTTATTCACAGTGTAAATAGTGTGCTATGTTTGTTTTTGCATATGAACAAGAAATTGACCGTGAAACTGCACTTACAATTTTAAGGTGGGACAGCAGCCTCATGACGTCTGCCATGTCAGCAAGGATGAGCAGGCGGGTGACAGCAGAGAGCAGGGCACGGGCAGCCCTCACCATGGTGCCTCGTTTGACAGAGGAACACGGGTCGTCTGCGAACTCTGAAGAGGCAATACGCATCGTCTCTCCTGTAAGAAAAAAAAAAGGGGGGGGGGTAAATTGGGAGTTGAAAATAGAGGTTGAAAATATGCTTATATATTTGCGTGCACTCTGCATAAATACAGCTACAGTTAATGTAAACTATGCATATTGTTCAACACCATAGGCAGATAAAGTGAGGTAATGTATAAATATATTGTTTTAACTGATTGTTTAAAAGCACTAAAAACGTTCTCCCAATAGAGGAAATATACACCTGTTGTTGGGAAACTGAGTGGGTCCGCTTTGGAGTCTATTGGGTCCTCCTGTAGTTAACATGAATTTGGTATTGGCTCAAGCTCTCGAGGGTGTGATTGCTGGGGTGGTTATCAAAAACTTTAGCAGATTTGCTCTTTTGTTGTTTTTTTTTCGCCACAGGTATTGCTGCCGCATGTGATGAGGACTGTACCTGGCATTAGCAGCTTTGTTTTGATAGCAGTGAGACCTCAAATTAATTTTGTGTCCTCATTTTACAGGGATATCCCAGCTCCCATTTTACATTTTGGTCAAACCTGAATTGCTCCCAAAGGGGTGAAGCAATGTTTTTTTTAGCTATTAGTGCAGATGGCAATATTTCCTTGTGAACGGGAAGCGGGGTGAAGTGAAGTCACATGCAGTTATGGCATTGGCTTTCCATCCTCTGCAGTTATGTTGCCAAAATTGCACTGGTATTGCCAATATTTTGTGGTTTACAGGACAGCCCGAATTCTATTCACAAAAATAAAATGTAAAAGTTCATGCTGGGTCAGTATAAAAGTGGTAGCAGATCAACACAGTGTCAGCTTTGCATAAAATAAAAAAATACTGAGGAAACAAAGCTTTTCTTCCTATGCTGATATAATGCTTATGATAAACCAATTAAACTGACAGTGACTCTGACACACCATAACATACATACACAAGGCAGGCATTCAAACTGAATAAACACAGAAAAGCATAGATGCTCTGAAATGCACACACTCTGTTGCTGGTAGTGCCATAAGTCTTTCTGTCTGGCATTTTGATGAGCTAGTGGAGACTGACACTACAAAAGCCCTGATTACTAACCACTCTTCAATCTAAATTCAGCATCTATAATCTAATCATGGCATAATAAAGGGGTTTGGGATGATGAGGTCATGATGACAGAGGTCTGATGAGGTGATGATAGATTTGAGGGTGTTTATAATAATGACCCTAATCAGGCTGCTGATCCAATCTTGCTTGGGACATCGCAACCTGGTTTTGAAGGTATTGAAGAAATTAGATATTCTTTCAGAGTATTGTGAATACAACTACATATTTCTGGCCTCATGATTAAAACTTTTATCCATGAACCATGATATAATTGTATCCAAGCTTGTTAAAAAAAAAAAAATGGAGAGAATGAATATAATGTACCTTACTTTAGTGAATAAAGAGTTTTGAGTGTGTCCATATAGACATAGACATGTCATAAAGGCAGTAAAAGGTTAGCACATGTGTTGTATTAATATTTTTCTTCTTTTCAAGTGTTGAGCCTTTTTAACTTTTCCCCTGAAAGACATGTTTGATATAGGGCCATTTTTACAAGGCAGATCCTTATTTACATGAACTAACGATTGAACTCATTATGTCATTCAGGACCTCTACTTGCCCACTTGATCCTCTCCCTACTACAATGAATTCTGCCCCCCTTTTAAGATATTTTAACACTCATAGTTAACTCCCTGTCCACTGTTACAGTTCCTCCATCACTCAAAGCTGCTACTATAACCCAATGACCTAAATAAGTATCTTCCATTCCAAACCTTTCACTAATATTTTAGAATGGAAAGTAGCAAATCAGCTTCAGCCATTCCCACAAAGATAATTTTGAGTTATCTTAGTCCAGTTTTTGACCAAAACGGAGGAACAGGCCTCGTAAAAATCATCTTTCAAGCAGCAGATATTGGTCTTCTTTCCATCCTCACCCTCTTTGACATCATTGCTCCATCTGATAAGATCTCCCACTGAATATTACTGCAATAGAAAGGCCAGGTTTCAGGACTCACTTTGTAAAGATGAAAAATTCTATACGAAAATCAGCTTCACTTACTAGGGCATTCCTCAGGGATCAGTGTTGGGACTCACCCTTTTGGTTACCTTCTCCATTTTGTAATGCATTTTCATGGTCAGGCCAACAGCGCACAATTTGAAATCACACTGCTCTCACTGACTTTCTATAGCCCATCAACATCTGGATTTCAAAAAGTTTCTCAAATTAGATGGAAGTATATGTGAGGCTCTCATCAGCCCATGGTCCACACTGCATAATTCACCCTTTCAATATTTTTTTTGTTCTCTCTTTTGGCCCCCTTTTTCACTAAATGCAACATTTCATACTGAGTAGTACCTCGCTATTCTAGCTATGCTTCATACCCTCACCATTATTCTAAACAAAGTCCTTCAATGACTCCACATCATACTGATATCCTGCTGCTTCAATCCCCACCTAATCCAAATACACTGACCATGACTTTCAGTTCACTAAGAAGTACATCACAAAATGTTACTGCTTCTCTTTAAAACATTTATGACCAGTCTCCTTATCAAATCCTAGACCTTTTACAACCCTAGATCGCTACATGTCCCCTTTACACTTCCTTAGCTGCTCTTCAATCAAACCCCACATTAAAAATGAGCACTATGGGTGGCAGGGCCTTTAGCTGCCCTGCACCAAGACTCCAGAAGTCATTGTCATCTCACATCCAATATCTGGCCTCTATCCAAATCAAAACTCAAAACACATCTGTTTAGGGTATCTTACACAAAACAATAATCTCATGATATTCTGTCTATTCTTTTTCACTCAATTTTAACATTTGGTTTTAATTTTAATTAGATTTATGTCCATATGTGATTAATTTTAAAGTGGTCTTCGGTACTTCGAAATGTGCAAAAAAATACACTTCATTATTATTGTACTGATATCAAAAGAATGAGAAAAAGGAAGTCTAATTATTCATTAATGTGCACATGCAGAGCCCACATGCCAGGTGGAAACGACTAATCTCGCCTTTTCTGACATCAGCTGAGACGCTATTTTATGCTTATAAAGTGCTAAGACAGTCAAATCAGTGTTGAACAGCACCAGTAATTTTTCAGAATTAGAAATATAGCGACAACACAGCATATCATACGGTATGTGTTAAGCTGTTAAGCTCAATTTAGTCTTTCAGCTGATGTAATCAATTACATAAATGAATCAATCAAACAGAGAAAAGAAACTTTGGAAACTGTGACGTTGCTTCATCAGAGTAAATACTCAGTCAATAATTGCATACATGCAGAATTTTCAAATTTTCAATGTTAAGAGACATCTGAAATTTGTTGGTGATAAGAGGACGTATCTGCAACGGTTTAAAATTCAGCAAGGCTCTCCACCAACACACATATTCAAACCTTTAACGATGCATGACTTTGGGGTAAACAACTCCCAAATTAGACTCATTACATTCATGAGGCTGTGCGCCCCAATAAAGCCCAAAAGTAATGGGTACTAATCAGTTATATAAAATGGATTTGCCTGCCACTTTTAACTCTAAATTTGCCTGAGGAGGTGTAGAAATCTGCCTTGGTCTGACATTCACAGCACACTTCAAACATCACAACTTGAAAATTTGCAGGAGCGTTGTGCAACATAGCAAAGTTTGAAAGAAGATTCAATATTTAGTGACAGCCATCTTTCTTCAGTTGCATCAGGCTGAAGTACTTTATTCGTTTATTCTAAATGGTGTATACAAATGTATTTGAAGTTAAACTGTTGCTGTACAAAATTTAAAATACAGTTTTTAATGGAGTATGGTATTATTACATTCTTATTCTTGGGCTATGTTGGTGAGTTAACTGTCTGACATACAACCCCTAGGGGTAAAATCAGTATACCAATCCAGTTAACTGTAGGGCTCAATATCAAATCATTTTGAAAAATTGTATTCTAACAAAACTCTATGCATGATATCATGTTCACCTCAGCCATTGGTTGTCATCATAGCATCTATTTGACATAGCAAGGAAAAATATGACATGCTATACTAATATAATCTAATGCCGCAGTGAATCTGAGGTGCATGTTTTGAGGCTGTAGTCTACATCAGAGACTGAATTGCTTAAAATAGTATCATTACACTGCAATTCTCATCAAAATCGAGTCTCTTCAAAAGATATCTAGAAAATGCAGGCATTGTGGACATACATACAGTAGGATTGCAAGGGGATCTGACATGAAGAAAACCCTTCAGTGATATAAATGCTGCTCTACACAGTTTAGAAACAACCCACAGTCATACACGATGCTGTACTGAAGACCTTGGTATTAGTCAGTTAATGCTTTATCATTCAGAAAGCAATGTTTCTGAGGGCAAGGAAGATTTAATGGGTGTCTTGTGGTGAATATCAAGAATATTACAGACTCACCAATATCAAAGGTAAATTGTAAAGTAACTTTAAAAGCACAAACATTGGGTCTGCACAAGTACATACAAAATGCTCACCTTGTTTACGAACATCCTCCACAGCAGCTATGAGCTCTTCCTTAAGGTCCTGGCTGTCTTTGGCGATTTGTTCACCTTTTTCCAGAAAGTTCTGAGTGGCCTGTTCAACGGACACTGCCAGAACATGAGCCTTCTTGGAGCGCCCCTTCTTCTTACTGGATGGTCCTTTGTTGCTGGTGTTGACCAGGGTAGTCACCTAGGACAGAGGAAAGGTAATTTTGTTTGGTTAACATACAATGGGCAAAATTTATATAGAGGGTGAGACATGCAGTAAGTTTTGGTGTTTTGCCAAAAGTTACAGTGTCATTACTACTTTTAAGATTATGGAGCAAAGCCCCTGTGGAGTTTCACATCTAATACTAAAAGCAAAAGAAAATACAATCAAACTTAAAAATTACAAATTAAATCAGGTGCATAAGTTAAATACCAGTTGCATGTCTTGTTAAATAAACCAAATATAAAAAAGCATGTATTTTATAATTTTAATAATATTGAAATAGATGCCAAGCTATGTCTAGCCATTTCCAGCAAAGCCAATTCATAGATATCAATATCTACTAATATACTTTCTTGTGATTGTCTGCTTTCTACTAAATTCACTAAATCAAATAACAAGTTCACATACAAACTTAATAAAAATCAACACCACTAATGAGGCCGTTTACAAAGTAAAGAGACTTAAATGTGGACTCTTGAATATCAGATCCGTATCATCTAAAGTTGTATTAATAAATTAGTTTATATCAGATAATAATATTGATTTATTCTGCCTGGCTGTGCCAAGATGAATATGTAAGTCTTAATGAACCCACTCCTCCCAGTCACATTAACACACACATTCCCAGAGACACTGGCAGAGGTGGTGGAGTTGCAACCATTTTCAATTCTGCTCTATTAATAAAATACAAATTTTAACTCATTTGAAAATCTCATTCTTAGCATTTTCGATCCAACCATGAAAACTCCAACTATGTTTGTTATAGTGTATCGAGCACCTGGACCCTACACTGAATTTTTATCTGAATTTTCAGAGTTTCTCTCAGCTCTGGTACTTAAAACAGATAAAGTTATTATTGTAGATGACTTTAATATCCATGTAGTTGAAAACGACAGCCATGGTACAGCATTTCTCTCACTGTTAGATTAATTTGGCTTCTGTCAGTGTGTACAAGAATCATTTCACACAGTTAATCACACCCTTGATCATGTTCTGATATATGGTATTGAAATTGAGCACTTAAAAGTCTTTGCGCAAAATCTTCTTTCATCAGATCATCTAACACTTGAATTTCTGCTCATCAACTATAAACCAAGAGTCAGTAGTTATTATAGCAGATACATATCTGAGGACACGTTTGAAAATTTTAAAGGAAATATTCCCTCTGCAATAATTTCAGTGCCATATCCCAAAAATAACAGAGGAGTCAAATCTTAATTTTAGCCCCTCCCAGCTTGATCACCTTACTGATTTCACTGCCGGCTCTCTACATGCTTCACTCGATTCTATTGCCCCAGATAAAAAGAAAACAAGACCACTCAAGAGACTAGCTCCATGGTATTTACTCGCAAGTTAAAACAGAAAACTCATAAACTTGAAAAGAAATGGCGTTCCACTAAACTGGAAGAGTCTCACGTGGCCTGGCAGGATAGCCTTAAAGTATACAGGAAAGCCCTTCGCCGAGCAAGACAAGACTACTATTCAGCATTGATAGAAGAAAACAACAACAAGCCCAGGATCCTTTTCAGCACTATAGCCAGGCTGACAGAGAGCCATCATTCTATTGAACCAAGCATTCCTAGAGCCCTCACCTGTAATGATTTTATTAACTTTTTCAATAATAAAATTATACTTATCAGAGAAAATATCCTACACTTTCACAGATTCCAGTTCACCAACAGGAATTATAGAGGCCGTTATTACTCCTGATGTGTGTTTAGAAAACTTCCATCCAATTGACCTTCATGAACTAACGACAACATTGTCTTTATCTAAATTGTCAACCTGTATACTAGACCCCATACCTACTAGGCTTTTATCCTTAGTTAGCAATCCACGACTAAATATTATCAATCTATCCCTTGTAACAGGTTATGTGCCTCAGTATTTTAAAGTAGCTGTAATTAAACCACAACTAAAAAAAACAAAAACCTTTCTTTCAAAGATTCTAGAGAAAGCAGTAGCTAAACAACTACGTGGCTTTCTTCAGGATAATAGTCTATTTGAAGACTTTCAGTCAGGTTTTAGAAAGCATCACATCACAGAAACAGCATTGGTAAAAGTTACAAATGACCTCTTCACAGCATCTGATGAGGGACTATCTCTCTACTAGTCTTATTACATCTTAGCGCAGCTTTTGTCTCTATCGATCATCACGTCTTACTACAGAGGATGGAACACCAAATCAGCATTAAAGGATCTGCTTTAAGATGGTTTAAGTCCTACCTATCAGATAGTTATAATTGTGTTCATGTTAATGATGAATCATCAAGATATGACAAGGTTAGTCATGGAGTCCCACAAGGTTCTGTGCTTGGACCAATACTATTCACGCAATACATCCATCCTTAAGGTAATATTATTAGAAAGCACTCCATACATTTTCATTGCTATGCAGATGACACACAACTATACTTATCAATAAAACCAGATGAAACCCATCAGTTAGCTAATCTACAGACATGTCTTAAGGACATAAAAAACTGGATGTCTAATAACTTTTTAATGTTAAACACTGACAAAACTGAAGTCATTGTGCTGGGCCCTAAACACATTAGAAACTCATTATCCAACAGCATAATTAATCTGGATGGCATTACCTTGGCCTCCAGCACCACTGTCAGAAACCTGGGTGTTATCTTTGACTAGGAGCTATCCTTTAACTCACATGTAAAACAGATTTCAAGGACGGCCTTCTTCCACCTCTGTAACATTTCTAAAATCCGGCACATCCTGTCTCAACAAGAAACAGAAAAACTAGTTCACGCATTTGTTACTTCCAGGCTGGATTACTGTAATTCTTTATTTTCAGGTTGCCCTAATAAGATTTTAAAAACTCTTCAGTTAATCCAAAATGCAGCAGCACATGTACTGACTACAACCAATATCAGAGAACATATTTCCCCCGTACTGGCTTCTCTGCACGGGCTCCCATTTAAATTCAGAATAGAATTTAAAATACTTATCCTCACCTACGAAGCTATTCATGGTCAGACACCATCTAATCTTAAAGAGCTCATAGTACCGTATCACCCATCCAGAACTTTACGCTCCCAGGATGCAGGTTATTGGTGATCCCAAGAATCTCCAAAAGTAGAATGGGAGGCAGAGCTTTCAGCTATCAAGCTCCTCTCCTGTGGAACTATCTTCCAGTCTTGGTACGGGAGGCAGACACACTCTCTGATTTTAAAAGTAGGCTTAAAACCTTCTTTTTTGATAAATCTTATAGTTAGGGCTGGCCTATCTAGTCCTTAGTTATGCTGCTATAGGCTTAGGTTGCTGGGGGAAAACTCCATGATGCACTGAGCTCTCTTCTCTCTCCCCTCTGACTCAGACTCCTTCTCTGCTCCTCTAAATGTCCATATCCTTACACTAACTTTACTTCTTCCCCGGATACGTTGTGCTTTATCATCAGTGGTGGGAGCTGCAGCTGTGGTCCTGCCTGATGCCTCCTGGCCACATTAAGACAGGATATCCTGTGACTGGGATCGTAGGCTGGATTTCCAAGTGCAAATCGGGATCCACAGATTACAATTGCTTCTGGACCAATAAACCCCACCGCTTGTGGATCAATACACTTCATATATCCCTGGATTTATAGATTCTACATACTTTGGGACTCAGTGACTACATCAGCGACACTCAGATCTTGCTACATGGACTATAATGACTCCTGGACCAACAGAGTAAACGTGTCTGGATTTATAGATTTCACAGACTCTCTAAGTAAACTGTTATTATCATGTTGTTGTGTTATCTTTAACACAACATTTGTACTATTGCACGTCTGTCCATCCTAGGAAGAAGGATCCCTCCTCTGTGGTTCTTCCTGTGCTTTCTTATTTTCCCTGTTTAGGGTTTTTTTTTTAGTTTTTCCTCACCTGGTCTGAGGGTCTAAGGGCAGAGGATGTCACATCTGTACAGTTTATCAAAGCCCAGTGAGATAATGTGTAAATTGTGATTTTGGGCTATACAAATAAAATTGGATTTGATTTGATTTGATTTGATTGATTTGCTTTCAAGTTTGAATAAACACTATACAGTACTGTGATGAATAGCTTTGTCTTTATCTATAATATGACCTTCCACATCTACATCTTACAATGAGGCAACCCATCCCAAGTGGCAGCTGGCGGTCAAAGGCAGGGGCCTTGGCGGTCCGATCCCCAGTTGGTAAAGGTGGCTATTAGGACATGGGACGTTACCTCTTCGGTGGGGAAGGAACCTGAACTTGCGCAGGAGGTTGAGAGATACCGGCTAGATATAGTCTGGGTCATCACAACGTACAGCTCCAGTTCTGGAACCAGTCTTCTTGAGAGAGGTTGGCATCTTTTCTTTGTTGGACTTGTTCCAAATGAGAGGCGGAGAGCAGGTGTGGGCTTATTAATAGCTCCCTGGTAGTCTGACCCCAGTGGACAAACGGGTTGCTTCCCTGCGCCTTCGGGTCTTGGAACGGGTCCTGACCGTGGTTTGTGCCTATGCACCAAACAGCAGTTCAGAGTACCCACCCTTTTGGGTGTCTTTGGCACGAGTGCTGGAAGGCGCCCCTAATGGGGACTTCATTGTTCTATTGGGAGACTTCAACATTCACGTGGGCAATGTCAACGAGACCTGGGAGAGTGTGACTGGGAAGAAACGGCCTACCCGATCTGAGCCGGAGCGCTGTTAATTATTGGATTTCTGTGCTAGCCACAGTTTTTCCATAAATAACACAATGTTCAGTCATGAGTGTCCATAGGTGCACCTGGCACCAGGGCACCCTAGGTCCACAATTAGTGATTGACTTTGGAGCTGTATCATCTGATCTGCGGCAGTATGTGCTGGACACTTGGGTGAAGAGAGGAGCAGAGCTGATGATGAGTTTGATCAGGTGCTGGGGGACTAAGCAGGCCAAAGCATATAGTGAGGGTCTGCTGGTAATGTCTAGCTGAGGACCCTGTCAAAACCGTCTTCAAATCCCACCTCCGGTACAGCGTCAATCGCATCCATAAATCTGAGTGGACCATGTTCCATGCCATGTTCTGTTCCGTGCTGCCAAGGTGGCTGTTCGAAACTGTGGTAGCAAAGTTGCTGGTGTTAATCGTGGCAGTAACCCCAGAATCTGCTGGTGGACACCAAAGGTGAATGGGGCCGTCAAACTGAAGAGGGAGACATACAGGGCATGGCTGGCTTATGGGACGGTTTGCAGCAGAGTGTGAAGCGGCAGAGGATTATAACCCTGGTCAGGATGCCCCCCGGCATCTCCCAAAGGAAGTGTTTCAGGCAAGCCCATCTGGAGACCCCAGGGCAGACTCAGGACGCGCTTGGGAGATATTATCTCTCGGCTGGCTTGGTAACGTCTTGATGTCCCCCTGGAGGAGCAAGTTGAAGTGGCCAGGGGAGAGGAGCATCTGGATCTCCCTACTCAGACTGTTGCCCCCGCAACACTGGCCCATATATGCAGCAGAGAACGAACAAACAAACTCTCCTGATGTGCTCCCACAGCAGACAGATCGCTCCCCTTTCCATTTTGAAAACTCTCTATGCCACCTGTGTGTTTTTGTATCAGAAGTAGAGAAAGGAGAACCGAGAACACAGAAAAAAGTGAGAAGCCCGTGTGAGTTTATAGTGTACGAGTACTGCATTGGGTTGGCAAGCTGTCAGGCTTTTGAGAAAAGTTATGTGTGATAACAGACTGTGACAATAATGTTGTCAGTCGCCTGTAAACACTGTCCTAAAGTGACAGCGTTTAACATCCACAAAACAGCAATGCCGTCCCAGAGGAAACAAAACTGCATACGCACAGCAGATACTGCAACAGCCCAAGAAATGTACTCTCACAGCCTGTGTGTTTGATCACAGCCCATGGGTCGGTCATGGGACTTAAACTAATGGGTAAGGAAGGATTGTGGACTATATGAGAGGCTTTCATTCTGAAAAGGTGCTGAGAGCAAAGTTGTGTCCCGTCCAGGCTGCATTACTTAAGCCTCCTAGAAGAATAAAAACTTTAATGATGTATGTCCTTACTCATAATGGATCCAGGAATAGTACTGCAGATGTACAACCAAGGTAACCTTAGTCATTATGCAAGTATTTTTGTCTAACAAGAAATTCATAATTTAATAACATCATTTTCAGAATCTGCATTCAAAGCTGCCCTGACAACCAATTTTAATGCATCCGTTTTCAAATCATCTGCTCAGCATCACCATGTGGACCCGAATGAATGCTTATTATGAAGTGCAATGGTGTGTTTCTTTCAATGTTACTTTGTTGAATCAATAACTCATCATTATATTTCCACATGAAAGGACACACCTGTTAACACAAACTCCCTTCACTACACTTAGACAAACTAATGTGCTGTGAGTCTACAAAAAGGCATTATCAACAACCACTAGCAGACACATAAAAACAAGGATACAAAACAGTCACAAAGCAGACTTGGTATTGGTAATCTTGGCATTACACACATAATGACACCTGCTTTTCATCCTAAATGCACTAGTAATAAGTTAATGAAAACACAACAATTATAATATAATACATTCTTTTCATTAGTCCCACAATGGTAATATTTGCAAGTATACATGAGTACTGAGGTACTAAGCCCAAATGTAACTATAATTATTCTATTCAATTCCTCTCAATATTATGTCTCATTTATGTTGTCTGTGAAGATTCTTAGTCATCCAGGTCATGGTAGTCCTGGTGTTTAAGTTGAAGGCAACTGGACTTCTTGTAGTTTCCTGAAGACGTTTCGCTTCTTCAGTTCTAAGTTTCTTGTCAGGAGTTCGCAGTATTTAACTTTGTGGAGGATCATTCACATCTAGGAAAGTGGACAAAAACTTAGCCACCGTTCACATTTTGGCTCATGTGATACCAGCAACTCACATATTGGTGTTTCTTCTGAAGGCATCTGGACTTCTTGTTTCTTGAAGACGTTTTGCCTCACATCCAGGAGGCCTCTTCAGTTCTAGATTTCTGGTAGGGAGTCCCCAGTATTTAACCTTGTGGAGGATTCTTCTTACTCAAGGTAGTGGGCAAAGGGTGCAAAGCCCCACCCCCAATCTATGTGGCCCAGATCCATCCCCCATCAGATGGTTTAATCACTCCCCCCGGTCATCATGTGAGTCACTGATTTCACATGAGCCAAGGTGTGAACTGTGGTTAAGTTTCCTGGGGAGGGATTTCAAAACTGCATTGTATTGTAGTAGACAGATGATGTCTGAGACCACCTCCTCTGTTAAGTGATGGCTGTTCCAGCTTGACATAGATGGCCTCCTTTACTCCTCTCTCAAACCATCTATCCTCCCTGTCCAGCACATGCACATTCTCATCCTCAAAGGAGTGTCCCTTCTCCTTTAAGTGTAAGGAGACTGCTGAGTCCTGGCCAGAGGAGCTGGCTCTCCGGTGTTGAGCCATGCGGTTGTAGAGAGGTTGTTTGGTCTCCCCGATATAAAAGTCTGTGCACTCCTCACTGCACTGGACTGCATAAACAACATTGTTAAGTTTGTGTCTGGGAGTTTTTTCCATGGGGTGAACCAATTTCTGTCTCAGAGTGTTGCAGGGTCTGAAGTGAACTGGGATGTCATGCTTAAAAACAATTCTTCTGAATTACTCTAACACCCTTGCCACATACGGAATGACAACGTGGTGGCGTTTGTTCCTCTCCTCTTCCTGTGTTGTCAGGGTGTTTATCATGGAGCGCTTAGTTGATTATATGACATATGCCCAGTTAGGGTATCCACAGGTTTTTAATGCTGTCTTGATGCGATTGTATTCCTTAGACTTCCCCTCTGTCCTTGTGGGAACATTTTCAGTCTGGTGATGTAGGGTTCTGATAACTCCCAGCTTGTGTTCCAAAGGCTGGTAAGAGTTGAAGAGCAGGTACTGGTCTGTGTGAGTAGGTTTCCGGTACACTTCAATGTTGAGTCCGCCGTCCTTCTCAAAGTGTATGGCACAGTCCAGGAAAGGCAGCCTGTTCCCTTTCATGTCCTCCCTTGTGAATTTGATGTTGCTGTCTACTGAGTTGTGGTGTTCCGTGAAGGCTTCTACCTCTTGGGTTTTAATCTTGACCCAGGTGTCATCCACATATCTGAACCAATGGCTCTGTGTTGTTCCTTTGAAGGAGCTCAGTGCCCTACTTTCCACTTCCTCCATGTAGAGGTTGGCCCCAATAGGAGACACTGGGGAGCCCATGGCACAGTCATGCTTCTGTCTGTAGAAACATGCCCTGATCTTTCACGAGGGTCTGGCTCGAATGATAAAGGATTAGTTGACAAGCAGGAGCATCTCCCATATCCAAATCCACAACAGAAGTCAAGACTATTCACGCTATTGGAAAACAGCAGCAGTCACTACAGTGCAGGCAGACGAAGATGACTGGAAGGGGAACTAAAGTTCCTAAAGTTCTGGTGTACTGTGGAACAGCAGGTAACTTTTTTGATTTCTCTCTTGCCAGACTACTGTCTATTTCTTTAATCCCTTTCAACAAATTTGAGAGCTCAGACAGTAATTGGACAACCCTATTTGTCAGATAAGGCCGGTCTGTATTTTAAATCAAGAAAGGCATCACTGACAACACAAGACCCTCTAAATTTTTCTTGATGAGTCTCTAACCCTCGCATTGGTAGCCAACTACGGTTAATTCTGCACAATCCTCGGTTCCCTTAAAGCACTGCTTATGTCCTCTCATGTGGATCCGTTTTCTGTGTTCACCCTCCGATCTTTTTCTTCTACGGCTATAATCAGACAGTTTGTTGCTTCCAAGAAACTATGGGCTCTACAGGTTTTTTCCATAATACCATGATATGGCAGAGCTGTTTGACAAGTGTCACTATTCTGTCAGCCATTCACCAATTATTCTCTAAGCCACATAGTCATATGCAACCATAACAGATTACAAAAAGGGGGTTCTCTCCAGCAAGGTTTTGTCCATACACCCTAATCCAAAACACATGTCCATTCTTATTCAGACACTGCATTTGAGTCAATCAGAGTCTAGTGTTTGGTAAACTGAAATTGGATAATGAACATAACTTGACTAAAATAAGACAAGATAATTATAATAAATGTTTTTAACATCCATAGTGATGGAACAATGGCACTAGTGGCAACTGAAAATATCTGTATAGCGCCATAATAGCAAATCGACCAGACCACGTCTCGACCAGAGACGTAATATTCCATGTTCCAATAGCTAGCTTCAGCAACTGGAGATCGGACCGCCCAGGCCCCTGCCTTTGACTGCCAACCGATCCACATAGCACCGGACCTCTATGGCTCCTGTTGTGGGTGGTGGGGAGGACAGACCCATGGACAAAGGCCCGGTCACCAGGCACTCGCCTATGGACCCATTCCTTAGTCCTGGCTCCAGGATGGGGTCCCGTTACCCCTCCGGGCAGGGTGCACAAGTCCTTGACAGTCATCATCATTGAAGTCTTTTTGAACCGCGCTTTGTCTGGCCCCACACCGAGGACCAATTTGTCTTGGGTGACCGTAACAAGCGCAAACAGCCCCTAACAACATAGCTCCTAGGATCATTACGGCACACAAACCCCTCCACTAAAGTAAGGTGGTGGTTCCAGGAAAGATAATCAATTGTATCGATACTAAGAATTTGCACATTGTACTTAAGTACAACAAACATTATATGGATGTATTTTGTAGCACTTTAATGGTAACGTTTAATGTTACTCTACCTTTCTGTGACGTCACCAGCATGCGCCAGCAGTGGCAATATCCAAAAGATGACAGCAAAATGAAGTGTTCCTGATTGAGCAAAAGAGCCAGATGAGCGAGAGATTTTAAATCCACATTTGAAGTCTAGCGTGTGAAAACACTTTGGCTTTTGCAAAAAAGGAGATGTTCTTAACAAGTTGCACACTGTTGCCCACTTCATTCATCTACTGTGGCAACATTGGATAGTAAACAAAACTGGTACTTCTTTCAGCATTCCCACAGCAGCAGCTCTGCAACGTAAAGTAGGCTCTGCAAAAGCATCAGGACGCATCAGTACGTTTGGTCAGAAACTAGAGAAAAAGCTCAACTGGTGCTCAAACCATTATGGCATCAATTGCCAAGTTTATCTTTAAAAGATATGCCACCATACAGTGTGGTTGAAAATCCCTGGGTTTCATGAAATTATTTAAAGACTGGAGCCAAGGTACAACAGAGTGATCCACACTTCTCAGCGTTGTGCAATCAAGCATTGTACTAAAAGAATAATGAATGATGTGAAGCGGTTGCGGTCCCAAGCCGAACGTGTGCTGATCACAACAAATAGCTGGTTATCATGCTTAAATCAAGGGTATGTGACAATTACCTCTCATCACACTCAATATGGATTTCAGCGCACCGGTTAAAGCTGCTGTAAATCACCTCAGAAATTTTTCAAACATAACCTGTGGTCAAACAGCCTCTGTGTGTTTGGTCCTGGTCCAGCTATCACTTCACACATTTTCAGATAAGCCATCGCAAAAGTCTAACAAAAGTCAGGTGTATGAAAACTCTAGCTCTTTGAATACACCGCTCTATTCTCCAGCTCATGGAACACAATACTTCTTAGCCATTAATATCAAATGCACCTTGAGTATATGCATTTATAAATTATATCTACATAACCATTTGTTCCTCTGAGCTTTGCGCTCCAGGAAAAATACCCCTGTTAAAAATAGCGACAATGTTGCACACAGGGAGTTGTTAGCTATAAAGTTGGCACTGAAGCAGGGGAGACATTTACCTGAGGGCATTTCCCATCTATTTGTTACCTGAACTTACCATAATAACATTCTCTTCATCAGCCGATACTGAGCATACAATAAGACACCCTTCTGGCAGCGCTTGTAATTATCAAATTACTGGCTATTTTTTTGTTTTTTGTTTTTAAAAAAAAATCAGATTGAAAGTACATAGCACAAGTAAGTTGAGTGAAGATGCTTGAGTGGCTACACTTATTAGATGAATTATGCAAATCAGATATAACAAATATCTTTGGGAGGGACCAACAATGATTAAAGATTGTTGATTTGAGGTTAAATGACATGACATTTTTCAGTCTTTCGACACCACAGCTTTTTACTGTGGTTAGTGAATCACCCAAGTTTAATGACAGTCAGTTTCAAATAGCCACAGCAAATGACAAATAGCCCTGATTGTTTGATGTTTCTAACATGTTCAGCGATGATGCCAATCAAGTTCATGCACAGCCACAACACAGGAAAGGAATGTCAACACATGTAATAAGCCTACAATGATAAAATGAAATAAACAACAACTTTGTTTAAAAGACGATAGTAATACCAGGCACACACACACACACACACACACACACACACACACACACACACACACACACACACACACGCATAAAAACACAGTAATTAAATCCCACATACATGAATTTGAAACATCTAACAAACTTAAGTTCTTAAGTTTGTATAGTTTTCTACAATATATTGTGTAGATAAACACAATTTAATTTGAATATGATTATTTTCTCAGCTTTTTGATTTTTGTGCGACAAATAGAGACAGTATGATAGATTTATATAAACATGAGTTTAACAAGCAAAACACAAATTTGAAAAAAGACACCATCATCTGCAACTGTCTGCAGTATTGTGTTGCCCCTCTTTATCCACCCCAGGTATGCCAATTATAATATAGTAGTTAAATTGAACTTGCATTCACCTCAACAGTTGAGGAAATGACTGAAAAAAAAGATAAAGAGCAATTATACAGAAACGGTTTGAACTTCCTGGAGTGGATTCCTTAGGAGAGCAGAAGTATCAAAACTAATTTGTAAAAACAAAATGACATGGGCCGCATTAAGTTTTGGCTTGTACATCTAAGTATGGTTGAATAGAAAAACAAAATAAATTCAGTGTCTAGTTAAGGCAGTCTAACCCTTTTCCGCCAGCTGGTAATTTGCCCTGGGGAAACCCATTTATCGTGCATATTAGCAGTGCTGTTTGGATTTCTAAAGGACAACACTGGGGTTATTTCCAAACAGCCAAAGTTATATCATTCTGTCAGGACACACTCCAGTACCCAGACACTAAGGGCTTTAGTATAGTATTTATATTGTTGCCCATTAGGTACCAAGACCGTGGCACATTACATTTGAAATTACTGAAAATGCCCATATCTAATGGCTATTTAGCAATTTGTGGTTCAGTTCTCTATCCTCAAATTTTTTTTCAGATGTTCCCAAAGATTAACTGTACAAGCAACAAGGAAACACATGCAAAGAACAGAGAGTGGTAGACTACCTTTGATTTACATTGACAACTGATTATTTTCACAATATTGAACATTTTGCAGAAGGGCAAAAACAAGCTTAGCTGGAGGTATTTAGTTCACTGCACCATTGTAATGTTTCTAGTAGTTTCCCATCATCCACAAAGCATATACAAATCCATTTGTTTGTCACGCCTTTGTCAACACTGACAGTCAAAGCCCAATCCAAAATTATGAATTCATTATTTTTATCTGCCATTTCTGAAGATTAATGTTGATTGGATTACAACTATTTGTGGATAATTTTGCATGCTGTGTTTAAATGATACTCAACAAAACTTATTTCATACAAAAATCTATATCAACATATCAAGGTTTTAATTTATTCATCTAAACTTTTGGGTCATTTTAACCCTTTCTCTTTAATGTTTTCTTTATTAAAAACATTTTCATTGAGCTATTACGTTCAAGCTCAGAAAAGAAACAGCTAGCAGGTGAAAGTGATAATAGTACCGCAGTGTTGCGACTGACCTTTCCCTCAGACCAAGGGAGTTGCTGTGCCTTGCCCTCCTATTTTATTGCTGATCAATAGAATTTAATGCCATGTGGCTTTTCCCCTCCAGAGCATTGGTCAGTGGACTCTCCACTCAGTAGTAAATCCCTGAAGCTCTTCGTAGCCATTCAATTTTCCGCCTTCAGCCTCTGTGAATCACATCCAATGGATGAGTGATGCACTTTTACGCATAAACATTAGGGAGGGGCTTGTAGATGTATGGTAATCCAGCCACACATGCATGATCATGCACACTCTTATGCCCTAAGGGTCCTGTTAACCTTTGAGATCCTCTTACAGTTAAATACATAACATTCCATGTGCAACCATGTGCACATGGAATGTGGGTATTGTGTGTAAAAGCTCAGGGAACAAAAGCAAAAGCTCAGGGAACAAAAGAAGTGCCCTTTTAATGTTTTACTTAGGACAATAAAAAAAATAGGGATGGGCTTTTTTAGTGATTTCAACATTCAAGTCCTCACAATATGTTATGAGCAAGTAAAAGATAAAAACAGGAGCTGTAACTTATGAAACTTACATTTCATAATATATATTTTAGAAGACTGCACCTGCAACAGTAGCTACTACAAAAAATCATACAGAGCTGCACTAAAATACATGTAAGACTATTTGTACTTCTGACTGTGCTCATTATGAATCCTTCCCAGTCATTTAAAATATCTTTAGAAGTTAACAAGGGCTGAAGTGCAAAGTAGTGAGGATTACTGAGCATTAAAATGGGTACTTTGATGGGTTTTGGAGTATCAAAGAGGAGGAGGGGTTTGGGCATGAAGTGTTACATGGCAGGGGTGTCATGCTCTGAAACTTTCAGTCATGCTGCGTGCCCTCCAGCAACAATAACCTCATAAAGCCTTCTGGTGGCATACTCACTTTTAAAGTCTATGAATGTTGGAAAACAACTGTGCCTTCAGTGATGAATGGATAGTGATTTATCCATCCAACTTGAACAGATTATCTATTATTTTAGTCTGAGCAGGTAAAAAAAATAAAAATCTAGTCACGTGAGAATCTTAATACTTATACCACACTCTTATTGATTGATATATAAAATATCGAAAATATGTTCTAAATGTTAGCTAATAATATTATTAAAATGTTAGTAAGAATATAAAAGTCTAAGGTGTTCACATGCTACAGTTATCTTGCAAGTCATCTTCAAAAAAGGCAGTGAATGAAGACATGTTTTTAATTTAATAACTAAATAGTTACCTTTGCAAGGTTTATTGTGAAATGTATATTGAGTAGTTTCTACACCATCACTCACTAAATGAGCAAAGCAGCAAGCAGTAACAAACAGGACCAATTGACTAACAGATGCTGAAGCACTAATCCACTTAAAACCAATTCTGACACTTTCAATTATATTGCATATATTATATTATTTTATCTTTTGCTATTTACAATTTTATTACAACCAAATAATTTGCTTATTGAAAAAATAAAGACTCACCTTAAACTATGTGATGTAAGCATAAAGCCTTGACATCACAGTTGTTATCATTTTGTCTCATTTACCATTTATACACCACATTACATCTTGATTGTTTTATTTCAAATGCATTGTGGTGGTGTATAAAGGCAAAATGATAAAAATCACTGTCCAAATAACTAACTAACTGTACTTAAATAAAGATTAGTCCATGGGGAACTAATCTAAGGAAAACAAGAGGAGTGTTCGTGGCTATGAAATTAGTGCAACACTGTCAATTATAACATTTCAGCAACCATGGACTATTTTAAAATCTCAAACTTCCCACCTCTAAAACTACAAATGTAAGACATTACTGGATGTTTTTTTTTAAAACCAAACCACTATTTTGACTTGGCTTTGATTTCTTAATGCTATGCCTTGAGGTCTCACATCATCTTTATAATGGCAGAATATATTCTATTTTCAAACACAAACCACATAAAAGTTTTATCAAATCTAATTCTGAAATGGCTTCATGTGTGAAAAAAATAAATTATTGCAGCATCCACAGAAAACATGATTTCAAGTGTATGAAAACATATTTTAAGGTTTGAACAGTGACACAGTATTAGCAACACAGAAAATGTGTACTGTACATTGTGCTTTCCTTCTAAACAGTAGGCTAATAAAAGGATGCAGAGACTTACAAATCTAAGAGCATCCCCTGTATATGATCAATGTAATGCAGTCTCCCTTACTCTAACCTTCATTTCTGCTGCACAACTCCAGCAGCCTTCCAGACCAAGAGCTGTTAACCATCTGTTGTTTGTCAATCAATATGCCACTCCCGAAAGAAAGTGTTAATAAGGTAAACCTAAACATCATCAGCTAATTGAAATGGTGAGCAACATCAACCATGCACTCGAACTTAAGGCCTTTAGATATTCTTTTTAGACACATCAGCTGATGCTACAGAGGTGCAGGGACCAACAGGTGATCATTCTAGAGCCACCTCGTATAAACAAAAAACAAATAAATAAATAATAAGATTGGTCTTTAGAAATGCATGACATAAAGTAAACTAATAATATACTGGCCTGATAATAGGACATTTATATTATTTATCAATATTACGCTTATAATTTGTATTTAATCGCTTGTATTGCTGCAGAATTGCTCAACAGTGGACAAATACACAAATCAGTAGAGACAAAAAACTGGAAGAAAAGCAGATTCACAAATGAGCTTGGTAAATAAATTATTTATGTAAAGGGGCTTGCCTTGTGGTAACCTTGTTTTATAGGTCACAGAAAATAACGGCTCTCTGGAGAAAAGTAAACCAAAAGAATTAAAAAATTAAATACACAAATACATATAAAAGGATGGTTTACGAAACAGTCAAAAAACTGTCTTTTGGCAATTCAGATTCACTCAGCCTAAATCTGTGCTGATTATGCTCCCAGTTAAATATGCAGACAATGAGAATCTTAGATTATCTGTCTGGAGGGACCTGTCTGGAGTGGGAGGGACATCACAGCCTGGGCCCTAATATAGACGTACTTGTTTTTTTTGCTTTTATTACATTCCCACATTTACACACAAAGCATTAAGATTTGCAGGATTTTACATGCGGGGAGGACTTGGTTGAGGTTCTTGAAGCGGTGACTCCATCCATGGAAAACAAAAACACATACTGTGGGCAAATTCATCAATGACATCCCGAAAGATGGTGGGATGGTGGCTAATATGCTTCTTTGCAGAAGCTTACAACATCTTTGTGTAGGCTTGCCCAGACTGGCTGATTACATTCAGGCAAATTTCAGAAGGCAAATACATGAGGAGGGCAGTACCCAAAGACTCCTGTAGAGGGTGGAGCCTATGTGAGACAGAATTTTTTACATTACAGGTTTTGCATTCACCCATTAACACGCAGATTCATACACTGGTGGTAATGACTACCTTGCAGGGTGTCACCCGCTCATCATGAGCATTATCCATTCACACACATGATAGACCGGTGGTGCAGCATCAATTTGGGGCTCAGTATCTTGTTCAAGGACACTTCGAATAACTGCAAGGTCAGGGATCGAACCAGAAGCCTTCAGATGACTGGACGACCACTCTACCATCTGAGACACAGCCACCCTAGTTGTCATCATTATGCCCTGGTTATTAGATATTATAAGGCATTAAGTATTGACCTTGGACTCTCCTCTGCTGCTTCCTGCTCCCACATGTCTTAGGCAACAGACAGGCAGTATTTAATAATGAATATACACTCACTCTAACCCCCACCCCCTCTGCAATTTTCTTGCTTTTATTTCAAATATATAAGTGATGCAACATCAATGTAGTAATCAAGTCAAAGCACATAAAATAAAAAGTATATTTAGTAACTCCATGTCACTACTAAAGTGTAATTGTCCTGGTGTTGTGTCTCTTTGTATGGTAGATGTGGACAGCCAGCATCTGTGAATGGCTGCTGTTCAGAACCCTGGGACAAACAATATGCTGACAAAGAAACATGTCCGAAAATATAGCCCCAAGATGGATGAAACTGTGTTTTACAGGATCCAGGATTGACCTCAAAGCACTGGCAGAAACAATGAAACGAGCTAGCAGGAGGAACTCAAAATAATGATAGCTGCCATTCTTATACTACTATTTGATTTTTATTTATTTATTTTCTTTTTTTTACAAAATATAAAAATATTACTTACTATAATAGGGGTGAGAGAAAATTTGGATTTTTCAATGTATCGTTTTTCTCTCTGAAACAATTATATCTGGATGCAGAAAAGTCGATAATTGGAATTTTTAAAATAATTGTCGCATATTTCACTTCCACCATTTCGCAATGCAGGTAATATGTTGGATTTTGGCATCTCATGTTTCCACCCACAATGCAAGATGCTAGAGTTTTTGCAGAAAGTAGCAGAATAATGGCATCTCACTATCAAAGATGTTGTTTTAGTTATTGATAAAGCCCCCCAACATGGTCATTGCTGCTCAAAGGGTAAATACCTTCATGTGAGATGTTATGTCCAGAAGCTAAATCTTCCTTATCAGCGAGCTCTCAGGTATCATGGCTACTGGAGAGGGTCAGGTGAATTACGTTTTTCCACCACAGCACCATTTTCTACAACATGGCAAGTGTCGAATGAGAAGCGTGCCAAGAAGCAGACAATCAGACTGCCTTTGATAATCGCCGCATCTCAAAAAGTTCAAGGAATCGTCCAAATTCAAACAAGAGCTAGAAGAATACAAAGAGTGGAAAACTTCACGTCCTTATCCAGTGAGCTTATTTGCCGTATTTTTCAGTAGTTAACTTTCAGAAATGAAGTGGAAATCGTGCTAGATCAGTTTATCCAATGCATCTAAGACTTCGAGAAGACTTGCTTAAAATGTCTGCAAATGGCTTAATATGTTTCAGATAATCCAAGGTTATTAACAAAACTCACACATTTGTTTGATTTTTACTAAAGTGAGATGTTATTGTTGTCAAATATACATCAATATTTTTCACTAATTAATATATCTAAAATTATGCCTACTCTCCAAATTTTAGTAGCACAATCTAAGATGAACCAACTACCAAAAAATACCAAAAAGTATAGCATTCTTCTCGCCTGCAAAAAGTGTCTGAGGTCCAGCCTCCCTTGTTTTCTACTATTTTAATGGATTATGACAGTAATGCAGCGTGGCGCTTTAATCCGCTTTTCGCCGTCGTCTCCCTACCCTTTATGTAAAGCCCTTTGACTAGAGCGTTTGAGTGTGTGTGTGTTTAAGTGTGTCAGACGCCATCCGGCACTAGGAGCCAAAAGTTAGGCTTAGATGTTAAAAAAAACAAAAGGGTCATCCAACGCTGATAATCATGTCTGCCAACAGGTGTCCTCCTAGCCAATTACAAGGTTGTGAATTCCATTAGACCAAAAAAAATTTAATTATTTTAATAGCTGAAAGAAAACTTTTGCTTTGCAGCTAAATACAACGAATTGATGTTTCATTTGAAACTACACAAGTAGTGACTTTTACTACTTGACTTGCAATGGTTGCAAAAACAACAAAACACAGCAATATTACCTCTTTTAGTTCAGTTACTCAAGACCTGTGTCAGCTGTGTATGTAACACATACAACCCTCTAGTTCTGTTAAGGTACAGAGACAGACCTTCGAGATAAACCATTCATGAAATGAAGCAGGTTCCACTGATGAGGCTGGCATCATTACTCACCATGAATGAATCCATGTAAGAGTTATCATAAGCAGCCAGGTGAATCAAAGGCCCCTTAAGAAAGAAACCATAACTAGGGCATGAAATAGCTCAAAGCTCTCTGGTTTTGCAAACCGGACAGTGCTGCAGAGGGGCTCCTCCCTGGATCATATGGAGGCAGAATGTCATGTCAACGAGTAAACATCCCAACTGTGAAAATCCTATCCAAGAGGCAGAATTAGGGCAGAGAGATCAAGGGGGGGAAATCCACTTTATTCTGCATAAGTGTCATGTTTTAACCCTCTAAGAGCTAAAAACTTTTGGGTTCACATGGTATGATAGACTGCGTGATTAAACATGGTATACTGTTGGTGCAGTAGATAATATACCAAATGAAAACAGGAAAGCAAGAATAGCTTCTTGTATTCCATCTATTGGTATTTCTACATTAGAGCTGCAGTTCAGAACTCTTGTCTCCCCATGTTGGCAGTGACAGTAATTACATAAAAAAAACTGTCAGCATGCTTATGACACCACAGGGTAAAACATACTGGAAGCCAACTCTGTCATTGTGGTTGCTCCCTCCTTCTGGTCTGAAAAACAATTTTTTGCTATAATGCATCTCTACTGATGAGCCAGCGCATAAGATAGGTGATCATATTAATTGTACATAAGTATGACTTGGTGTACTTATCTGAGTCTGAAGCAAGAAATTTCCCTTGTTGCTATTGCATATATGCCTAACATACTGTATGTCCCAAATTAGCTAGAATACTGAAGTTAAATGTATTTAGTTAAAGGGTATTTATTTAATAATAAATGTCTTAACAGATAATTAATCAGTCACCAAACAGCTGTTTCTAGTTAGTTAACAAAAGAGTTTTTAGAAAGGAATAAAGCCTAGTATTAAAAAAATAAATAATAAACTCCTGTTAACTCCCAATTAATGAATAGCTCTCAGCCGTCTCTGTTCTTTGTAAAGGAGATATTTATTGTTTTTTTCCCCTCACAGTTGTTCTTCGAAAGGGAAGTCTAACTATCACACACAGAGGCACAGATAAAAAAACATCATTCCTGTTCATTAAAATAAGATAAAAACAAAATGGAATGGAGATGTAATAAGTATAATTTCTAAATAGCACACCACTGTTCTGAATAGTAGACCATTAATATAGAGTCCTTATTAGACCATGATTAAAGAGGATCTCATGAGCGACAATCCTAGTTTCACGTCTACAAACTAACCAAACAGATAAGGTTTGTGGTTATAGTTAAGTTGTATTGTTAGCAATTGTAACATTTTGAACACTTGGGTTCTCAGGACATGTAGAGATGAACGAGAACAGAAATCAATATTCCAAATTCAGCAAAGTCAAATTTAATGGGGAGTTAGAATTCTAAAACAATTATTAACTAGTTTAATAAAATGTGTCATAATCCGCTCCTGGTTTTCCCCTCAACCACCGCCACACTGCCTGTTTAACTACCTGCACTCATTAAGCTCATCAGACTCACCTGTTGTTCCCAGCTGCAATCAATCACCCAGCCTCCTTTTAACCAGCTCCTCCACACTCACTCCCTGCCAGATTTTCTTTCAAGCCTTTTTCCCCTGTCTGATCTCTCGGCTTAGAACCTGCCTATCACGGACATGTTCTCCACGTCTCTGCCCAAGTAACCCAACCTGCCTCCGGCCTCTGGACTTCGCTTCTGCTCGCTCCCTGTCTGCCTGCTGCCTGCCTGTACTCCCTCTTCAGAGGGTCCTGTCTAGTCCAGCACTTGGTGTGTGCTCGCCACCATATCATTGTTTGTCTGGACTCTGTACCAATAAAGCTCTGAACTTTACTGGTTTTAATTTGTGCCCTACTTGGGTCTGAACTCACACCCATTACAAAAATGTATCTGGTAGCTACATTTATTTACCAAAAGGTTGAAACTTTTATGATTCTGTCTGGATACATCTATTTGCACACTCTGTTAAAAATGTGACGACATACAATGTGCTGAATGTTTAAATATAAACAGTGTTAAGGTAATTACTATTCAGAGCTATAATATGTGTCTTCCTTTCCTGAATTAGTATATTAACTTTTAAAAAGACCATGTGTTACCATGTGTATAACTGAATACCTGACATGGGTTATCAGGCGACTACCTCCCTCAGATATCAGCAACTGGGTTACAGTCAAATACTACACGACATATACACAACAAACATTAATTCAAAGATTCATAATATATACATAAAAAAAACAAAAAAACAAAAACACCTAAAATATCACCTGCAAATTCTATCATAATTTTCTGGGTTTATATTAATATTTCCAACTTCTTTAATACAAATAAACTATTCTGGTAGGATGGGTTATGTTCTTTGTCCCAACATTATACATAAAGTCTGTTTGTTGGTGGTCAAGGCTACTTCCCAGTAATTCCAAAAGACATTGGTACTGCCTGCAATATAAGAATGTATACTATATCAGAGGCATACTTCCTTCATACAAACGGAAGAAGTAAAACTGAGGATTATTAGCTATGGATTTGCCCAGTACTCTAGCAGGGGTGAGGGAAGCTTGGTCATGATAAATGAGCCTGCTATCTCAAGCAATGTCAGGGAAAGTCTGCTTGTCTATCCTCCAGAGGCAACCTTTAATTCCATCCAAAGCCACTGAATCATCCAAATTGACAGGAAAAACAATCACAGTGTCTTGTTCATATCTGAAAATGCTCCACACTTCCAAGGCAATTGCAGAAACAATCTACTATTTGTATCATACTTGGTACCATAGGCTATCATGCTTATTCCTATGGGTGTGTGGTGGACGCTGACTGCCATTATATCATCTTTGTCGCAGTATTTTACTGAGATTATAAATCATTAACTGTAATATCCATTAAACTAGATGCAACTATCAACTGAAGGGAACAAATAATGATGCACATTATTTGTTTGAAAAGAACATACAAAAAATAGCAACAAATCCCATAAAAGTGAGGCAGTTTAAATCTTGATATTAACACTAAAAGATGATTATTATTCCTAGACCAGTCCTACAAAGACCTCCATCTGAATTCTTCACATTTTTTTTATATGAAAGAACTACATAGAAAATTCACATAAACAGAAGAAGGAAGAAGCTGTTAAAAAAAAACAAAAAAACAATAAGATGCCAAAGGGAAGACACCTAATTTTCTAAATTACTGTTTGATAGTCAGACACATAATTTTCTTATAGGGGCTGTCAAGGATGATTATCAAGAGGAATAATAATGGTCACTATGTGTTAACAGGGAACGCTCATCAGCCCTTCGTCAGGCTAACATTTAGCAATTACCGACCTGTCACTTTGATGATCAGTCATGAAAAACAGAGGATGTCGCTGACATACTACAGACAATTCAACTCTGAGAGAAAACAAACTATGTTGAATTCACATACCATCAACCTGCAAATTTAAGATCAAACCTGCCTAATATTTTAGTATATGCCTGGCTACGGTTTGTTCAGATTATAGTAAATAGAGTGAACTAGAGTATCAATTCATGATGGCAATATTTAAGCAAAGAGGAATGTTAGTACATTGGAAGTTTTTTTGTAATGCAATAAGCCCAAAACCTGCAAAGTTTTAATGTCAGGAGTTAAGGAGACATACGGTGACATTTGATGGCCAACCATATCCCAAGACTAGAAATCATAGTAGTGTAGAGTGCCGTCTTTGTGGATTCAAAAAATGACGCCTGCACAGATCCTCATCAGACCACTGATGAGCAGAGTGCAGTAATTTTTACTGATTACTGCAGATGTATCTTTTAAAACAGTATAAAGTAACTTATAAGCCCTTATAAGTAACCTACTTACTACTACTTACTTTAACTAAATCTGAATCTGATCTAAATCTGAAGACCATTCATCATTGTGACAGATTTAAATAATGCCACTGACTTAGTGCAGCATTAAGTGTTTCACACGCAACAATGTCAATAACCACAGACGGACCACATGTACATTACAGTAAGCGAAAGTTTTCAAAATCAGGTAAACCCACTGTTTGTTTATATCTTAATTGGCTAATACCATAAAATAGCATCTGTCATATTTTGCTTGTTTATACAAAATGGTTGCAGCATTGTTGTGTGCTCTGCGGTCACTGCCAGAAAATGTCAACCATCTGAAGCATGTGGGAAACAAGTCCAACGCAACCTCTGGTTGGGACTGCTTAAAAGATTAAAAGAAATTTAATGGATCTCATGAAACACTAAAAGTATTACATTACAAAAATGTTCAAAAAATCTTAACACTACTTTTGAGTTATCTTGTTCACCGACAAACAAATGCTGGTAGAAACATAACCTCACTGGTGTAGCTAATAAGACAATAGAACACAAGGTACCAAGGTACCAAATGGTACCTTATGAATGAAGAACAGCAAAGAAATTATTATGTCAGCCTGAGAAAAATGGAATTGGGAAAAATTAGCATTCTCAAGAAATATAGAAATTAAGGTAAAATAAATTATTTACAGCAAAAGCTAATAAAAAGCACCAGAGGTTGATATATGCAAAGACACAATATAGAGACAATACAGACATTGCTAGGGCTGTCACAGTGACAGAATCTCCCTTGCGGTGATTAAGGGTGGCTTAATAGCGCAATATACGATATTATCGCATCCCACCGATTTAAGTTTGGCTATTTATTTTTTATACAGACTTGCCTGATGTTTGAACAGAGTTTCTTTGGTCTTATATTTGCGTACACATCTTTTAAAAAGAGAGATGACAGTTTTAATACATTTTTCCTTTAAATACAGAATATAGGTGGCAAAAAAAGAAGGGGCTACACCCAGGGTGTTTTTTCCATTTAGAAAATAAGGACTGAGCTTACATATACCAAATGTATATAAAAAAGAGAAATTAAAAAAGAATAAAGTAAAGGAACTATAAAACTAACGAATTACAAGGCAAAATATACGGTACTCTAAAGTATAACATCTATAATTTTTTTATACCTGGACTCTGACCTTGTTTAGTGCAAGGAAGACCAACATGTTGTCCTTGAGTGGAGTGGAGCGATGATTTTCCCTGTGGCATCCAAAAAAAATTCTGATGGCATTCTGATGGCATGCTCGCTACACAAAAGCATATGTGCTTAAGGCCAACTTTGGAGAGTAGAGGAGATCTGCCGTGGTTGTCAAACCACTAACCAAATGGTCTGTGGTAGAATCTGTTGGTTCGTCCTCTAGTTAGAGTGTGGGGAACCTAATCAGCCCAAACCCTCTTTGGGTATGTTTGCCACTGGGAGGTTTGCAATGACTTTAAAATACGTGACTAAACATTTGGTTTGGCCACCAGTGCACTGATCTGAACATGAGATGAGGTGATGTGACTTCATGTGCGATATTGACATTAACTTCCGTCCAGGGCTGTTGGCTAGTTAATAGCGCGATTACTCATTTTTATGATTATCGTGACAGGCCCAATCATTGCAAAGGTATTATGTATAGATATAGGAATAAGAGGGACTGATTATAAGCAACAAAAAGAACATGAAACCACTAGGGGAGGATACTGGTCGTCCCAGTAATCTAATAAGTGCCATCACTGGGGCATTTTAGTGCCAGTCTCCAGAGTACAGATGAGGACATCATGGCAAGTTAAGATCTGCCTTTCTTAAGAGAACACAGTGTAATCTGCTTTTTTCTTTCATGCCAACATAACTTTTTCCTCTGAAAACGCAAGGCCCTGAGGGCACGTTAGCAGCCCGCAAAACACTGACTGCCCACAGAAAACCTTAGGAAAAGGACATTTCTGACTGGAAAAAAAAAAACAAAAAAAAAACACTTTTTTCTGATTGGCCACTAAATGTGCAGAAGCTACAAGAGGATTTTGTTTTATTGGTTTTTGTTTTCTTTCTTAATCAATATGACTGATCCAGAAAGATCAATGAATAAATACGTTCAGGATTTGAATCTAAACATCCCATTTCTAAGCAATAACCATCTTTTGTAACAGACACAGTAAGCCTAGGTGATCAATGTCATGTTCAACCATCTACTGAGTTTGGAAGCCAAACAATGTCAGTAGCAATCGACCAAAGGCCTTGGCTAGTATCCCAAATCAGTTTAACATCTTTCTAGCTACAAATCTAGCAGAGGCGCAACTAGGAATTAATCCATTTGCTTTCTTATTAAGTTGTAACAATTGTTTTGTGCTACTCTGCCACCATAGGTGCCATTTAATGAGTGCAAACAAGGCTTTAGGAGTGTCAAGACATATGAGTTTGGACTACAGTCTTGTTTTGTTTTGTTAATTCATACTTTAAAAACATCACTTGAAAGGAATACCGGATTCCAATTACCTTCAAAACATCAGTGGTTTGTCTACATTGGCTACCTATTGTATAACTGAATCATAAGTCCTTTTAACACAATTTGCAATAGTGCCAAAACCAACATTCTTCTTAATGCCACGTTTGGACACAATAACAGCAGCAGCAGCAATGCAATGTTTTCTAAACAACAGACCAAAATGGCAGTAACAATCATGTACAGTCCATGTTATGAGGTGGATGTTCTCATCCTCTGTGTCAAGGGTAAGGAGCTCCCAATCATCGCACTGTCTTCCCAGTTTGCCGACATTTTCAATTGCTTTTCTTCTGGTGTGAGATAGCTACTTTTAAAATTCACAGTTAAGGTTACCACACATATCATGGAAACAAAGTATCACACTCCTGTCCTGTCATTCCACCTCACTGGCTTTGTCCTTTCATAGACATGTCAATTCTGCACCGCTTATACCGTAGAACATTGACACCTTGTCCGCCTTCCTAACTTTTAAAAGGAACGACTGAGACCCAAAAGACTGGTGAAAAACCCGCTTTGTACATGCTGTATAAAGGATTTAGCCGAGTTACCTGTGTCACCAGGGGCTCCAGAAGCCTCTCCACTGTCAGGGTGCGAATTTCAAGACTCTTGGGGTCCCATTTCAGCAGAATGGGGGAGGTGGCAGTAGTCATGGTCTCTGTTGATAAGAAAAGCAGGAGATAAGGAGAGAAGAATGTTATGTTTTTAAACACTTCTGGTTTAATTCAGCATACATTAGCCATTCACCTTTCACTTTAAATATAAATAAGACAATGGGTTGGCTGGAGATGTTCACCAACTTTGTAACTAGTGTTTAAAAAATGTTCAAAACATAAATATTGATATTACTATACATAATGTGTATATTTTATATTACATTAAAATCACCACAAGTTTCTCTCTAGATTAGCATTATGGTAGTATGTGATAACTGTGGCCAACCAAAATTCTAAGCAGTCATGCTAACCCACTGTAAAAGGGGGCTTAGTATGTTTTCAGTAGCTGCAGTTACATACATACATTTTGCCATTCTAATTGAAATAAATCCAAATGAATATTTCAGGTCAGCTGTTTACATACGCATATTTATTGGAACAGCAATATGACGTGCAGAAGTGACGAATACAATTACGGCTCCCTGCCCTAAATACTGATATTTATTGTCTTTTGTCTATTCAACGCATTAGTAGCAGTTATTTTGTGGCTCTTAATCAAGCAACAGCTTGAAAAAAATGTATGCTTACTACTACTACTGGAAGCAATGAAGGGAAGAGGTCAGGCACAAAAACGGCCTTTTAAGGGGGGTCTTAACTTGTTCAACAGCTTCTTTGATTTTGTTGTAGACTTGGTTGAATAAGACATAATTCCCTTTTTTTTGCACAATTGGATGATTACACATCATATTATGTATGAGTTAAGTAAAAACAGAATGCAATGATTTACAAATCTCATAAACCCATATTTTATTCATGGTAAAACAGACCACATATCAGATGTCAAAAGTTTACCATTTCATTAGAAATATTAGCTCCTTTTGAATTTGATGGCAACAACTCATCTCAAAAAACTTGGGACGGGGCAACAAGAGATTTATGCCATTTAATCCAGTAGTTGCGTGTTTTTCTCAAATGAGGATGCACTATACTACAGGTTCACGAGTGCTAGAAGCAATGTCATTTCCGTTTTGGTGTCTCTGACGAACATTCTGGAAACGTAGCCTAGACTTCAAGGCAAGCCACGAAATTAGATGCACAGACATATCTTAGATATGTTATGCTGTTTAATAAGTTCATTACTAACCAGAAGCTTTGAGAACCAGAGGAATATTTTGTGACATCCTTTATTTTGGAAAACTCCAGTGAGTGTTATGTTGTTGAATGGAATTATTATGAATGCTGTTTTGAATGTGACGATGCACTTAATATGCTGCTGATATGCCTATGTAATCAAAAATAAAAAACAATCAGGGTAATGATAATGATTTATGGGTACTATCTGTGAAATGTTAGTTATGTTATTTGTTTCATAAAAAGGGGGGTTCCACACTGTAATTATTGTTGTTGAACAATAAAATTGTCAACAGTTGTTAAACACAATTGGAGTTATTTAAAGCCGACCCCTCCCCGGGCCTAGATAGGTGGTAGTGTCTCTTATGCTAACTATTGCAGTTGAGATTTTGCAACTAATAAGGTTAATTGGCAAAAGGTCAGTGTCAGGACTGGGTATAAAAGGACATTTGAGAGAGGCAGAGTCTTTCAGAAGTAAAGAAAGGTAGAGGTTCAGTAATCTGTGAAAAAAAAAAACGCATCTAAAAATGTGGAAAAAAAAAAATGAAAAATGTTCCTCAATATAAAATTGTAAGGACTTTGAATATACCACTATCTACAGTACAAAATATCATAAAAAGATTCAGAGAATCTTGAGAAATCTCTGTGCGCAAGGGACAAGGCCGAACGTCAATATTGAATGCTTGTGATCTTCTGGCCCTCAGGCAGCATTAAAACAGGCATGATTCTTTTTTTTTTCGTCGTTTTCTGCCGCTTATCCGGGTCCAGGTCGCGGGGGTAACAGCCTGAGCAGGGACATCCAGA
The DNA here is from genome assembly GCA_001698575.1 of Mola mola. Taxonomy (NCBI): domain Eukaryota; kingdom Metazoa; phylum Chordata; class Actinopteri; order Tetraodontiformes; family Molidae; genus Mola; species Mola mola. The sequence goes on from KV751317.1 coordinate 19,228,782, forward strand.
CGCTCCTCTCCCCAGCCACTTCCACCAACTCCTCCGGGGGGACACCAAGACGTTCCCAAGCCAGCCGAGAGCTGTAATCTCTCCAGCGTGTCCTTGGTCTGCCCCGGGGTCTCCTCCCGGATGGGCATGCCCGAAGCACCTCCCCAGGGAGACGTCCAGGAGGCATCCTGACCAGATGCCCGAACCACCTCAACTGGCTCCTCTCAATGCGGAGGAGCAGCGGCTCTACTCTGAGCTCCTCCCGGATGTCTGTGCTCCTCACCCTATCTCTAAGGCTGAGCCCAGCCACCCTGCGAAGGAAGCTCATTTCGGCCGCTTGTATTCGCGATCTCATTCTTTCGGTCACTACCCAGAGCTCATGACCATAGGTGAGAGTTGGGACGTAGATTGACCTGTAAATTGAAACCTTTGCCTTCTGGCTCAGCTCCCTCTCCACCACAACGG
>KV751317.1:19241390-19286200 GCA_001698575.1 Mola mola
TGTTAAGGTAGTACTATAAGAAAATAAGAAGATTAATAAAAAAATAAATAAGAGTGACACCTTTAGCACTGCTCAGCCTCTTTGACCACTGGCATCATCTCACTAAATATACAGAAATATTGCAATTCAATTGATTTTTTTCCCTCACCTAATCGTTAATATTATTACACTTAAAGCCCTTGAAATATTATATCCCTTGTGTGATTACCAGGGAAGGTGTCTACAGGCAGATGTCGTTCAGAAATAAATAAGAGTGACACCTTTAGCACTGCTCAGCCTCTTTGACCACTGGCATCATCTCACTAAATATACAGAAATATTGCAATTCAATTGATTTTTTTCCCTCACCTAATCGTTAATATTATTACACTTAAAGCCCTTGAAATATTATATCCCTTGTGTGATTACCAGGGAAGGTGTCTACAGGCAGATGTCGTTCAGTGCCCAGTTTCAGGTTCATAAGGCTGTTGATTCTGCTGGTCCAGAGATTGCTTGCTGTGAAGTTGAATGATGCCTCCTAGCTGCACCGCAATTTTTTCTTGTTTTGTTGCACAGAACTGGGTAATACTACCTCTGCAAAATTCTTGTGATTTTGTGATTCATACTTGGGACTGATTTTTTTTTTTTACATCCAGACAAACAAGGCTTTTCCACATTGTAAATAGGCACCATTTCTTACCCAATGTGCATTGCCAGTGAGTTCATAAATTCCTTTTACCTGTGTCTTGCCTTGTCATACGGGGTGACGTTGGGAAAAGAGGCAGCTACAGATAGCTGTTTTAGCAGTAGTTTGGGAACTATGATGATATGTTGGTGGAGAGATGGCAGCTAATTAGATGGAAGCCCAAGATACCCAATTAGTTCTGCATTACAGGGTATTACTTTCCCACTGTGTTATGTGTTTTCAGATTTTAAAAAAAAGCAAGTTGTGAACACAGTGCTATTATGCTACTCCAACTGATGTCTGCAAGTTCATCAGTTTTGAGTTGGTACAAGTATACTGTCTAGCATGTTGCATGATCATCTAACAGTACAGTACATTTTGATCTGCTCTATTTGTCCTTTTGAAGTTACTGCAATGCACTCTAAATAAAATTCCACTAGTGATGTCTCTGTTTGAGATTAAAAGCACTCAATGCATGTAAAAAAGTCGCAGGAACATGTTCTGGAAACTCATTGACTGGAAAGGTTTCAAAGATCTCTGGAAAGTAGTGACTGCCACCTTCTCCAAAGTTTCAAGTTTCATTTTATCTATTATTTGGATTTTAAAATTTAAAGGAAAAAATATATGTTATAGCCATTTTGATGGATTGTGGCGAAGCTTTATTCTTACTCATGGGCTACCATTATCTTGCATTCTGCAGGTAGCCACACAACCCTAAATGAGATCAAGATATAAACACAGATTAGAAACTTATGAAAACATAAGGAAAATCTATGAATATGTAACAAGCTAAATATACTGATTTTTCACTTCCCCAACCAGATTTATCCTACTCATCTCATCAAAGGCTTGAACCGGAGCCTTGCGGTCACGATCTCACTTCTCTAACATTTAACCCACCAGTGCCCCTCTCACGATTCAGCAACAATTCTCAGATCTCAGATAGATCAAAAGCAAAACTTAGTAACGAGAGTATGGGTTGGGTTTGATTTGTCTTCTTAGGGATCATTATCTCTTAACTTGGTGCCCTCAAAGGAAGTCTGAATCAAGATTCCTCTGTGAGTCCATGTTGACATGGATAACGTCAATACCGTGAATGTATTAAAAAATTAGGTTAATACGTGATCAGCATTCGTGGAGCCGAGAAATAAGGTCAAACCTAGTGCTAAAACAAGCAGGACTTAGTATTTATCTATTTAATCCTAATGTTTATTTACATATATATTACCAACATAATACTTGCTCATTAAAAAGCTAAGAGAATAATGTATCAATAAAATTTATGTTTTAAAAACATAAATTTGTGTGATTACATTCTAGTTCGTAAGATTTTCAGAGAGCAGTTTTCAGGTTTTATGCCTGTAAAACCTTGCTAAGTCTTCAGCATCAGCATCGAATAATTCCTTACAAAAAAATATGGGCATTCGATGAGTGAGCATAATTTACTCACAATCAAATGGAAAAGCAAAGATTATTATTTACTACATTATTAATTCATAAATGCAGATAACAAAGGAATTACAATGTAATATGTCAAACAAGGTCCCTGATTATTTCAGTTTTCAGAGAGACAGTACCAGATATCCTTGCATTCATATTTGTCACTTAAACATAATGATAAACATATCCAAAACTTTAATTTTGCTTGGACTGCATAAAATGGGTAGCAGAGCTCCTTCACCACACAAAACTAACTTTGTGAGTACAATCCTTGCTGTTTGTCATTATGAAAAGCTGATATGCCAACACTGCACTGACCCAGATTTAGAGGAGAATTAAGCACATACACACACTTGTATGGGATCTCTACAAAAAGCCAGGGTCTTGACCTGTCATATTACTACTGAGCTACAGTGTCAGTTTGGCCAAAATAGGCTGATCCAAGTAAAGCACAAACTCTGATTGGAAGTAATGTGTGCGGAATAATCTCAAATTGGGGCAATTTACTTTTGAAACTGTTGTTCATTCCTGCAAGCCATTGTCTGACTGTCACAGCAGTATAAACATCTCAATGTATTGAACACGGAGGTCAAAACATCAATTAATATGTACTAGGATCATTTATATTAAAGTTAAAATTCCATAAACTTAATATAAGACAGTTTTTTTTCTATACTATGCCATCAATAATACATTAGTATGAAGATAAGTGCTGTTTTGCACCAGCTTTGAAATTGGCATAGGCACAGCTCTTAAAGAGTGAAGTCTTAACTCTAGGTTGCCAAAGCTTGCTTATAATGATGTCTCACTCATTAAGCTTGCGAGTGAGACATGTAAACATACTCTATCTAATTATGTAATAAATATTTAAAATATGACCTTTGCAAATGTCTTAGGAATAAATACCGTGGCCATGGGTAGAGCCTTTTGGTGAGCTGTAGAAAAAGTAACCAAAAATGCTTATGGCACCTTGACCGATGTCAAAGCCACATTTTAGCAGTCTGAACAAAATACTTAACAAAGTGATATCAATCCATGTTAATTGTACAGTTAAATGTGATATATGGTAATATTTTTAGTTTAAAACCACAGAATGTGAAGAAACACAGGGACATCATTAAGTGAGGAAGAAGCATGATATGAGTCAAACCACACAAACATGAGGATATGAAGAGAGAAATATCCTAAAAATGCATGCAGTTATTATGCTGTCATTTCTGTAAAAATCCGCAAGCACCTGGTATAGTCTAAGGATGTAATCCTCTACTTTATCTCCAGTTACAAAATAGATCCATAAACCTGACTTGAGAGTTTGATTGCAAATCCCATAAGACATATGTATTAAAAAAAAAAATAAAAAATGCTGTGAAAGCATGTCTCAACAGTCCGCTGGTCGGCATATAGATTTTCAGTAAGAAGATGTAAGAAAAGCAGCCAAACAACAACAGTGAAGTTAATACACCAAGACAGAGCACACAGAATGTGGGGGAGGAGCTTGACTTGTAACTGGGGCCCATACTGGTCCCATTATAGGCTTGTGAGCCCTGGGGGTAGACAGAGTGTGAGAAAGAGAAAAGCACGCTGCCCGCAACAACAAGAAGACCCGTATCATCCCCGGTCACCTGCAGCTGGCCCTCCGCAACGACGAGGACCTCAACAAGCTGCTGGGCGGAGTGACCATCGCTCAGGGTGGCGTGTTGCCCAACATCAAGGCTGTTCTGCTGCCCAAGAAGACCGAGAAGCCCGGCAAGGCCAAGTAAAGCTGCAAATCACCTGCTGCAAAGCCACACACAATGGCTCTTTTAAGAGCCACACACTTTGATTTTTAAGAGCAACATGACTTCCATACTTTACTCATGGTTGATATAACAACCACAACAACAACTTTTTTTCCATTCAAGTAGTTCTAATAACCAAATGATTAGTCTACAAGAAGAAAACTGTTTTGGTTGTTTATCGAGCACTGGTTATGGCTCATTTATGATAACAAAAATTAACAATAGTAGTACAATAGTACAAAATAAATATACTACTGACATCTCCTTGGGTTCTTTCTAATGTTGGTTCATGTTGTTCTAATAAAGAGTGTGCATATGAATGTTTACATCAAGTGAAACCTCAGAAGACGCAGAACAACTGAGAAGATGAGATACTGAAGTTGCCCCTAGCAAGACTCTGTGCAGATTACATTGACAGAATCAAAACAATATGGTGGTATAATGGAGGACAAACAAAAACAAAGCAGAAGCATAGAAACTTCTAGTGCCAGAAGTGTGTTGTCATGAACCATCGGGGTTAGAGAAACAATGATTGTGCAAGTGAGAATGACACTGAATGTTTGCACACAAATTACGTCTAGTTCAATGAACTGCATTGTTAGTGCCCGTGCATTGATGCCTAAATGCTTTCTCCACAAAGTGTATCTGATGCCTGTTTGTGTTGAAGTGAGACTCAGCGCTGTTGAGGCTAAAATAAACTAGTTTTTGAGGTACAGTTTTCATGGCTTATTCTGTAATGTACATTCTCATCAAATTAAAAAAAATACACAGCCAAAATACCCTACACTGTGTTAGCTCGAGTGAGCAATGGCAGGCCAGGCTGTGTATGTCTGTGTGTTTGAAGTCAGTTCAATCTCCTTTTTCTCTCTTTGACCATGAACAGTTTTACAGCAGCACAAAGAGTAGGTTCATATTTTGTTTTCCTTATTTTTATAAGAATATAGGTTGATGAACAGGGATGATTAAATGCAGGAACTTACTTTAAAAAGTCCCGTATTATTAAAAGGCAAGAACCACTCCAAAGAAATGGCTCCTAGCCAGATAATTCAGGAATAGCTTTGATCTGACCTCCAAACTCTCTAGATCCTATTCTATTTGAGAATTCATGGGAAGCTAAAGAACCGTAGACAGAACAGAGGCTCCACCCATCACCCTACAGAATCCAAAGGATCAGGTAACGTGTACCAGGACACCCTCAGCCTGTTCATTCCCTAAGAAGTCATTTTGGTTGCAGGTAAGGGGCAGAAACAATATCAGGCAGTTTGCTTTAAAGTTTTGATGGCAGGTGTATATTTTTGCATGGGCCAGCATGTAGACCCCAACACAAAACCTTATGCTCCACAGGAACACTCATTGAAACAGCATTAGGGATGTAACATTCACTGCAATTCAAAATCTGAATGAATGAATCCTAATTCTGACAAAAGAATTGTGAACCTAATCAAATTGAGAGTTCAGTAAATTGGCACATCCAAGCCATCAGTAGACACTTCTGCTCCTCATATGTCCGTAACCCACCAGGTTAATAGGTGAGGAAGAACCTAAATTCCTTTTTCAATCCCAAAATATATAAACTTAGATCTGAAATCTACTCTACAATAAAACAGCTGGATGGCAGCAGCTGTAACCATCAGCTCTGCTTCGTAAGTACCACACAAAACTCTGCGGCACATACAGGTTTCGACTGAAGTTGAATTTTATCATTAGTTAAAATGAAAATTCACACCCACATCCAACATCTTGCCAAGGGCCCATCTGAAAACACATCAACCTATGGGAAACACTATATGACGGCAGAAGTGAAGCTCCAACTTCCAAAAGACTGTCTTTGATGCTCATAGTTCAAGCACTACAGGACAGCATGGTGAACATTAAACCTTACAGAGAGATGAAACCAGATAAATGTGATTAAGTGGGTCACATCAGCTACAAAAATTGAAAATTCCTCAGCCTATTCATGTGAACAAGAGCTTCAATGTCACTTCACAAAGAACAGAACACAAAAAAGAGATGCACTGACCAATACATTAAGAAAAATCAAACTAAAAAATTGGTTTTCAAAATCAATGATTTCATCATTTCATCAGTAGGACAATCATATCCAAAAAATAAAACACACTGTCAGCAAACTAACAAATTTCAAGCTCAGAGTATCCAAAGTGCCTAAGTACTGAGGGAAACATTATCACAAGTAAATTCATCCATTGATTAAAGGGAAATTCTGCTGCTTTTCAATCAGCTTTAGCTCATTAGTATGTGCAAACGCATGCAAATAAATTGTTAACCTCCTCTTTTAGTTTGCCTGCAACCAAGGCCCCCCACTCATTTATTGGTATAAGGTTTTCAGAAGACACATTTGGGGGCATGAGAATGAGTTCAGATTTTTGACAAATCAGTCTGATGAGAACAATATGCTCTCACTCTTGCTTCTTTAACAAAGCAGCTTATCATCAAAGCTAGAACAAAAACATTTAGGACAACTTGTTTTTAAACACTCCCTGACCTGCCAAATTAAATGGTATCACTAAATTTGTGTATGTTTGAAGAAATTTTTGCAATAAACATAATTGTGATGAACAGTTATTGTAATTTTTGGACCTTGTAATGGCACTTATGCCATTGATAATATCCATCATCCACAATGGATAACCTAGGGATTACTTTTTGTGAAGTAAACACATAACCAAGTATGTCAGTTTCAATTAATTTTTTTTTCAATAGCCTGACACCCAAGAAAGAAAACTGATTTATCTGCTTTGCTTTCAGTTTCATGGCAGTGCAATTGCTATGACTGTTTATGATCAGGATAGTTCAAAGTTGAAGCCGTCATTGATGGCCATTTAGAGTGTGTTACAAAATTAGCATGGACACACATGTTAGCATCGACACAATGTTGTCTGTTAGGTTGGTTCTAAGTGACGAACACACTGGACATCATCTCCTAGCAGCACTGATGAATTGACAGATGTTGTGATGTAACTTTTGTTTGTGAGAGTAGTCCAGCAGTTGGTGGCCAGACTTAGCCTGTCTGTTTTTAATTTTACTTTTAGCTCATCCTTCTTCTCAAAGTGTTTTTCAGTGTGTTTTGTCAGAGAGGTTTTTGATGGTTGTATTCGGTTGGAGGTACCAAACTAGCGCTTAGGATCCCCTGCTCACAATGACTGGAAGTATATTGATTTTAATCACTCAGCTGGGTGATGGCCTCTGGGAGGCGTGCTTTCTCCAACCACGTAGTAGCATCGTTCTTCGATTACGAGTTATCCTCTGAAACGGCAGCCAGATACTATTACTAAACTGAAGAGTAGCAATACACAGTTTACATTTAACTTTAATGTCTCTCTAGAAGAAATTTCCCTTCACAGAGCTTAACAAGCCTCTTTTCTTTTCTTTTTTTCTTCACTGTTATTTTAACTGTTTAAACCTTCAGCAGAATATGTATGTATGTACCCTTTAAACGGTAAATCAGGACCATCACTTAATTAAATGCATGGTTGCAAGATAGAAATTCTCTTCTGTTGATTTCGATAAATCTTTGCATGAACTATATTGTCTTTCATTGAAACAATTTTCTCTGTTAACCTGTTTAAAACAACGGTCGTCAAAAAAGTTCTCTGCGGAACTCGTTCAACAAAATAAACGAAAATGAAGTGCAGTGAAAACTCTGCTAAGCAAAGCTACCATATCAAAAATCGTCAACAACTATGATCTGTCATCTGAGAGTAAAAGCCCACGGCAGAAAGTGGGCTACTGCCCACAAATAAACCATCCATGACGACCTGTTTCACCAGAAAAAATTTAATGACAAATGACTGACATGCATTTGTCGAGGATTAGGGTTTTGGAGTTTGATGTCATTTGTTCATGATAATGTTGCTGAGCTGCGAAGCCGTTTGATGAGTGTTGAAAATATTTCTCTGTACACAGATTCGTAGACAGCACTGACAACTTTGTGTTGTGAATTTGGTAAAAATCGTTACCAGCACCTTAATGGCTTTGTTAATGTCAGCGCACAGCGCATATCTTGCCGTGACGTAATTTGATTCTGTCATGTGATTTTGGGTGAAACAAGAGATAAGGCTTTTCTTTACTCCAGTCAGTTGTTTCTGCATATGAATTGTACTTTGTTGTTGTTGTTGAAATGCCCATCCCTAATATGAAGATCCTTCCCAATAAACAGTCAAAGATTTCATGGCACAATTATTACTACTTTATAGGGTTTTTTTAAGGCTGCAACAATAAATGGTGTTAAAAATCAACAAAGCCTACTATGGCCATACTATGTCAGGCATTTAAATGAACATATGATAATGTGAGAAAGTAAATTAATCTTGATTAGGATACAAATAAAATGTGATCATTTAAGTACAAAGAATGTCAAATTTGTTTGCATTAGAAAGTGAATGATTATGAAAATCAGTGGCTGATGCGACCGGGGATAGGACCGCCAAGGCCCCTGCCTGTGACTGCCACCCGATGCACATAGCACCGGACCTCTATGGCTCCTCCTGTGGGTGGTGGGCCCGCGTGAGGTAGGACCCATGTCTCCTTTCGGGCTGAGCCGAACCGGACCCCATGGACAAAGGCCCGGCCACCAGGCACTCACCTACGGACCCCTTCCCCAGGCCTGGCTCCAGGACGGGGTCCCAGTATCCCTCCGGGCAGGGTACACAAATCCTTGTTTGTCATCATCATAGAAGTCTTTTGAACCGCGCTTTGTCTGGCCCCTCACCTAGGACCAATTTGCCTTGGGTGACCCTACCAGGGGCAAACAGTCCCCAACAACATGGCTCCTAGAATCATTAGGACACCCAAACCCCTCCACCACGGTAAGGTGGCGGTTTCTGGAGGGGTGGCAGTTACAAGGCATGGCTGGCTTGTGGGACTCCCAAGCCAGCAGACAACTACCGGCAGGCCAAGCGATCTGCAGCTCGGGTGGTCACTGAGATAAAAACCCGGGTGTGGGAGGAGTTTGGTGAGGCCATGGAACAAGACTTCCAGTTGGCGCTGAAGAAATTCTGGCAAACTGTTCAGCGGCTCAGGAGGGGAAAGCGGAACCCCGTCCACACGGTCTTCAGCGTGGGAGGGGAGTTGTTAACCTCAACTGAGTCTATAGTTCGGCGGTGGAAGGAATACTTCGAAGATCTCCTCAATCCCACCAACACACATTCCAAGGAGGAGGCAGAGCCGGAGGACTTTGGGCTGGGCTCTCTCATCACTGGGGTCATGGTCGCTTGGGCTGTCAAACAACGCCGCAGCGGAAGCGCCCCAGGGGTGGATGAGATTCGTCCCGAGCTCCTCAAGGCTCTGGATGTTGTAAGGCTGTCATGGTCGACACGCCTCTGCAACATTGCGTGGACATCGGGGACTGTGCTTTTGGAGTGGCAGACAGGTGTGGTGGTTCCCCTTTTCAAGAAGGGGGACCAGAGGGTGTGTTCCAACTACCGGGGGATCACACTCCTCAGCCTCCCTGGGAAGGTCTACTCCAGGGTGCTAGTTGAACCTCGGATTCAAGAGGAGCAATGTGGTTTAAGTCCAGGCCGTGGAACACTGGACCAGCTCTATACCCTCACGAGGGTACTGGGGGGGGGGGCATGGGAGTTTGCCCAACCGGTCCACATGTGTTTTGTGGATCTGGAGAAGGCTTATGACCGTGTCCCTCAAAGTGTCCTGTGGTGGGTGCTCCGCGAGTATGGGGTAGATGGCACTTTGTTACGGGCCATTCGATCTCTGTATTGTCGGACCCAGAGCTTGGTTCGCATTGCCGGCAGTAAGTCAGACCCGTTCCCGGTCAGGGTTGGTCTCCACCAAGGCTGCCCTTTGTCACCAGTTCTGTTCATAATTTTTATGGACAGAATTTCTAGGCGCAGCCAAGCGGCGGAGGGAGTCAAGTTCGGTGTCCTCCGGATTCCGTCTCTGCTATTTGCAGATGATGTGGTCCTGTTGGCCTCATTGAACAGTGACCTCCAGCTCGCACTGGGACGGTTTGCAGCCGAGTGTGAAGCGGCGGGGGTGAGGATCAGCACCTCTAAATGTGAGGCCATGGTTCTCAGCCGGAAAAGGGTGGATTGCCCAATCCTGGTCGGGGGAGAGTAGCTTCCCCAAGTGGAGTTCAAGTATCTCGGGGTCTTGTTCACAAGTGAGGGGAAAATGGGGCGGGAGATTGAGAGACGGATTGGGGCAGCGTCGGCAGTGATGCGGACGCTAAAGCGGTCTGTTGTGGTGAAGAGAGAGCTGAGCCAGAAGGCAAAGCTTTCAATTTACAGGTCAAACTACGTCCCAACTCTCACCTATGGTGAGAGCTCTATGAGCTCCGGGTAGTGACTGAGAGAATGTGATCGTGAATACAAGCGGCCGAAATGAGCTTCCTTTGCAGGGTGGCTGGGCTCAGCCTTAGAGATAGGGTGAGGAGCTCGGACTTCCGGGAGAGGCTCAGAGTTAGAGACGCTGCTCCTCCGCGTTGAGACGTCCTCCTGGACGTCTCCCTGGGGAGGTGTTTCGGGCATGCCCATCCAGGAGGAGACCCCAAGGCAGACCAAGGACACGCTGGAGAGATTATATCTCTCGGCTGGCTTGGGAACGTCTTGGTGTCACCCCGGAAGAGTTGGTGGAAGTGGCCAGGGAGAGGAGCGTCTCCCTGCTCAGGCTGTTGCCCCCGTGACCTGGACCCGGATAAGCGGCAGAAAACTAAATGAAACGAAAGTGGCTGATGCATTTAACTAGCTGCTAGGGCTGTTTATTGAAAACAGTATGCAACCTTTGATTCAGATTTTGAATCTGCTCACTTAAACAGCATTAAAAATTCATAAGCTGTAGCGCAAAATGCAAATTATCAATGTGATATATCAGTTTATCACCATATGTTTTAGTCATTTTGTCAAGTCAAAACATCAGATTAAATGAACCACCAACTTCATAAGTACTTCCTAGCTCAAAGCTCAATGTTATAAATCAAACCATACAAACTATATTGTGACAGACCTGTTACAAAACAACACATGCTGTATGATAGATTGGTGCAGTGTATGAGGAGTCCCGTTTTTGAAACTTCAATGTTTTGGATGTAACATCAAACAATCCTTCTAATCGAGAATTTTGAACCCCACCCCCCACCCCAACAAATTTGAGTATTTGCAGATCATTTAGTGAATTTCATTGGCTAAAAGTGCAGGATCCCTACAAGGCTGAAGTGCTGTTAAAAATTTAGTTCCAATCTGAATATAAGATCTGAGTGGTTCAAGATATTAAATTTTGATTAAAATATCTTCACAAGTTATGTTGTGATGACACAAGGGGTGCACAATTTTTTGTGCTTTTTATTTATTTAAATGATATTAGCTTCAATAGGAACAGACAAAATGTCAGCCCCCCTCCTTTGCAGCGCTTTGTGAGCAGTTTTTTTGGTAAAATGTTATTCAACCACACCCACAGATTTCAGAGTAATAGAAAGAAGAGTGAATGGATTGATTTTTTAAATGATAGTCCCATATAGAATGAGGCTGGGCAGTAACAATAGAAACTTTCACTGCAACAGCTTTTTCACTGGGCATTGTGGGTGTGGTTATGGCAGACAAATAGTAAAATGAACTTAAGAGAACTCTTTCTTGCTGCAGCAAGCTGCTGCTGACACTATACTTTCAAACATTGCTGGATCATCCACTTTATTGTCCCCCTGAAACAATAAAGTGCTCTTTGCTTTTAGCTTTTACAGTGCAATGTGGGATACTGCCATATAAACAATTAGCTATAGAACCTGCAGCTGCAAATTCATGATACCAATTGAATATATTGGTTAAATATTGAGTACAACAACAACACACGATACATACTACCTTAGACATGAGCAAATACACATTTAGCCAAAAACCTGCGAATGTTTCCTGTCAGTTTAATGGAGTTACACGTTGCAGCATTTATCCTGGGGTTAGGAGAGTTAAAATTGATGTGGTAGACAAGAGTGCTACACCTATTGATTGCTCTGTGTTGTTTTTATTGCCTCATCTCTCATAAACAATATCAAACCATGGTGCAACAGCTGAAGTGAAAGAAAAGCGTCAGAGGGGAGGCAATCCTGTTCCAGTTAGCGAGGGTACCATGGCTACCTCAAAGCTCTGCTTCAGCACAACACAACAGGGGGTTCCATGGTGTTCAGCCAATACTGCTTCCTCTCCCAGGAGACCAAAAACACAATGGACTCCTGACTGCTATTGATTCACCCCTGAATTACAGCTTTTCCACATCATCAGTAAAAGCTGCAGGCTTTATACTGGCATACTGTAACAGAGACAAAACATAAACATAATTGCATGCAGGTGGCTGTCAAACCATCTAGCTGATTGCTGGGGCTGAAAGTGTTTCAAAATCAAAAAAACTTAAAATGAGACTGATGTTATTCAGTCCTAAACAGATAAAGTGTGTAACTTTCAAACCACACTGTTAAGTTTGTCCCCATGATTAAAATGATTTTAAAAAATGAAATGAACTGCCATGTTGACTACCAAAATGTGCTAAGCTAACTAGAATGACAGTACATTAAAACAAGTATGTAGTCAACTGTAAAATGAGAACAAAGAATTATCTTAAGATTAAATTAATAAATCTGCCATAAAATATACTCATAAATACAGTAACAAATATATGTAGTTACTTCCCAAAGGGCAGAGAAGAGTCTGTCTATGCTTGACTGCCTGTAACCACAGCAACTGCTTCTTGTCAATGGTTTGATCAAGTCATCCTTAACAGCTTAAATAAATCTTATGAAGTACAATATGGCAAACAAATTTTCTTATGGTTTTTCTAAAACAAAAAAACAGTAACTAACAGAGAATTGAATTGAATTAAGAGATGCTGAAATCATTAACAAGCTATTCGACTAGTCATAAAAATGACAGTGTCGTCGCTGATAAATTGTTTGAACCATTTTTCATTCATTTAGAAACAAAATAACCACTTCCCTCTCTCTTCTCACACCTTTTCAAATATGAGAATTGCTTTAAAGAAACTCCGCTTTTCTAGGCAATTTACATATTAATGTTATTTCTTGAAAGATTTACTTACTTTACGCATTACTAATTGGCTGCAGCTTTCATTGCACTTTGATAGACATAAGTGGTATAAGGAAAGAAGTCCATATCTCACTGATAACAGATTTCATTCTGAATCCTTTATTCTAAAGATCAAAAGCCAACAGATAGAGAATAACACACAACCAAGAAATCAGCAGATTATTTTAGCCTCATCCTTTGTCGGCTGTCTAATTAAATGACGTGGTGCAGTAGAAATACAAAGGAGTAGAGTCAGTAGACAGACACAGCTTTGACAGTGAGTCTGAACATGCCTCCTTGCCAATCAAAAGTTTAGATTCTAAATACAGCCACTATGTGACCCCTAGAGGCCTCTGGGATTCCATATATCCAGTTACAGGAAGAGAATGTGGCAAACTAAGTTGAGTCAAAAAGCTTTCATCTGACTGCATACTGTTAAATGCGGAGTCAAATGATATGTCTGCAAGCAACCCCACCTAAGAAACAACTAAAATTTGTTTTGCATTTGTATTCAATAGAGGAACATTTAAACTAAACTCAAATGACCCATCCATACACTGCAATATGGCAGATGGAATGTTTCACTGGTAAAATAAAAGCTGTGGACTTTTGTTACACTAATCATTCAATCACTGTGTTTTCCACAGTTTTGCAAGTTTCTTAAAATGTTGCCAGTGTTTACTGAGCTAATAGGAACTCGACTATGTAGTAACACTGCACTTCGAGGTCCAGGTAAGGCAAGCCTGTCCGTGTCGCTTGAGTCGAGCACAAATTAAAAACAAACTAAGAATTCACAACGTTTAAGTTAAATGAATTGTGGTGAATGCATTTGAATGCTACGTAAGGTTGTTAATTAAACAAAGAAGCATAACTGTCAGACAAAAGAGATCCAGAACGCTGCAAGCACACGAAGGAAATGCACAAAACGGTCTTAAAAGAAACTAAATGAGTTCTGCCCAGCAACTGGAAAACTGAACGGGGAGTTCGTGCAGATGTGGAACTGTTATTTTAAGTAACATAAAAGTGTTCGCTGTCATGTAGCTTAGCCGCTCCACTAGCATAGCAGCCTAGCTCGCTCTGCCCGACGTGCTCACACATGTCGGGTGGGAGCAGGCTTTCAGCACTGGGCTCACTGGATAGCAGCGCTCGGAGTGCGGTTTCGATAACGTTAGCAGAGTCGGCAGCACGTGTGTAGCTATGGAGAAAGGCTCGGCTCGGCCAGGAGACGACGGGGAAGCATGCTGTGGTACAATAGGCTGTCAAGTATTTCGGTGCGGGGACGTATTTACCCCCCCAACTAGCTAAAGCACGGTGATGAAAGAAAAGACGGACCTCGCCTAAGCTACTGTTAGCAGTAGCGGGTCAGTTAGAGCAGCAAGTGTGATGCTACTAGAGCGCTAATAAAAATAAAAAAAAAGAAAAACACATAATTAAAATAGAAAAAACAAAGATGTAATACTACGCACCTTTAACCGTTGAAGATGGCACCTCTTGCAGGTCCGCAAACTGTGCACAGCGCTCGGTTTAACTAAGTATTTCCCAAAGATGGTGTCCTCCTGGCGAACAGTGGAAATCGGCTCAATCTGGACGCTCTCCTCAATCCCGTGGTGCTGAATCTGAACCTACACGCTTGTGTCGGTGTCTCAGAAATGCCTCCTCCACCTATGGCTCGCTGCGAAATAATGACCCCTCCCAGCGCTCCGACCACAACTACAGCGCAGACAGGTGCAGATGATGATGGTGTGCTAGCGCCGGAAAGCTTTGCAATATAGTGGGTTGTGTGCTACATTCCGGGGGCTGTCAAATCAGGAGAGTGTTCGTGGTTGACGCATGCGTGATTCCCAGTGTGAGGATGCGCCCCCCCCCGCCTTCCCCAGTACGCACATTGTGGGGAGGAATTTCGAGCTCTGTAACATTCTGGGGTGTGGCGTGTCGATTCCAACTGTACTTATAGAATAACACAAATAAAACTTAATATAAAAAAATCTAAATTTATTTTTATTACTCAGAAATAATATTCTTTATCATAATGAGCATTAGTGCTGGACAATATAGTATAATAGGATAACATATTGTGCAATAAAATACATATTATGATTAACTATTACAGAAATGTTCTTTTATAAGTGCCAATTTTTTTCAGATTAATGTGGATATTGGATGGAAGGAGGTCGAAATTCCATTTCTGTTGGGTGCAAAATCTCTGTAAGAATACTACCAATGTGGAATTTGTGCTGTGCAGGTAGTGTTATTATTTTGTTTTGTAATTTTTTTTTCATACCATTTAAAGGCCTGACATACAATTATCCACCAGTGCTAATATAAAACAATTTTAATTAAGTTTATTTAAAATCCAATGGCATGAAAATGTCGTTGTCTGTTCATCCTCATGAAAGGTTGGATACAGTTTTGCTCACAACAAAATAGCATTAAAAAAAATCTCCTGTGGAACTTATGGAGAAGGAGACTGTCCCATACAACTGTTGAGAGCAAAAATAATTTGAAAAGTGTATTCATGCTAATGAATTCAGAAAAAATATTTAACTCATAAAGCATCACTTGAATCTCTTTGGGGGGTTGGGGTGTTCATTGACTTGGATTCAGTGGATGAGCCATTTTATCTGTTTGTTTAGCTTTTTGTTGTTGTTGTTATACATTGGCTGTGGAAACTTCATCTGTCATTGTCTATTGTCATAGGCTTGAGTATAAAATCCCTAAAATTTCATTTTTGGCATAAATGTTCTTTTAAACCAAAACATTGATGCTTTCTTACATAGCTACCCTGACCTGAGCCTTTGTGAATGAATGATTCCTTTCTCAATTTCCTAGTACTTATTTAATAGAACAGTAACAATGATGAAAACAAGTACACATTAATTTTCTTCTACAGTAAGACTTGAAATTAAGTTATGCCAGTTGATTAATGTTCCTTTTGCACATCAGAAAACAGAATTACTAATAACCCCTCTTACTAAAATGACTGTGATTTTATTTGATACTGAAATTTATTTATTGTAAGTAGTAGGCTAGTTGTTACTGCAGACACATGAAGTGAAAATAAATAATGCTTAATAATTAAGTTCAACTGATTTCTTTGTTTTTGTTGTTGTTTTTTAGTTAATTTGAGTTAATTATTTTATCCTGTTCCTTTGACATGATTTAAGCTTTCCTACAATCTTTTCAGGTATCCATGGCAAAGCTACCTTCCTGGTACTAAGAGCCCGCTCTTGGATGAAACTATTGCTTGGTACGCCTGAATCATATAACAGGCTATATAATATGGACAACTGCAGGGCCTTAAAACAATTGCAACAAGCATGTCCATCCATTCTTCAATCATCAGGATCTAGGTTTCTATGCAAGGTAAACCAGGTGTCCTCCCAGAAGCTACATCATAAAGGTTTGCCAGTGAAGAGTCCCAGACCTGACTGCATATTTACGTATCTAGTCTAGCAAGCTAGTGTTCGGTCTTTAAGTTTATTCCCAGTTGGATAAGGCCAGATTTTGTACACCATACAAAAAGGGATCCTAGTCATATAGCTTTCCATTTTGCACTGTAGCCTGGGGGATTCAAAGGATGGTTTAACTTTAAGTTCTTTCAAGTTATCTAAACTCCTAGGGGTGAGCCTAAGGGTGAGTCTATATACACTATGAAGGTGAATCACTTCAGCTACCCCATATCCCAGTGCTAATGCCCTTTAGTAATGTTTAGAACATAGACTTACATATTTGGTTTTAATAAAAGTTTCGGGCTCCATTTCATCCTAGTTTTGACAGTCCAATACAGTCCTTAACCACAGGCAGAGATTCACTTGTCAATGTCCTGGTCCAAATTCCTCACAAACTAACTAAATCTCAGTAGACTCCTGACCCTATGAAGCCAGACCATTTATCTCTCTGTTGCTTGAGGAAAGTGGACCTTACAAGCTCTGTTAATTGTTTGCCAGATGAAACATTCAGCTTAAACCTTTTCTGTCACTCACTTTGACCACAAGTTATCACATACTGAGGTTTTCCCCCCTTCAGCCATTCAAGGTACCCTTTGGTGTCACCAGCCAAGCGCAAAAACAAGAAACGCAACAGGCCCCACAAGTCCCACATAACCTTGTTAAAGGTTAGGAACAAAACCTACTTGGTTAGATTTTGGAAATGAATCGTTATGGTTTGAGATGGTTGTGAACTATGATCTCCTGGGTGAATAGTTGTGTGTGACCTTCCACCTAATCCTGAACTCTACCCCACTTGGCATTTTTTCACTTTGAAAAGTATGTAGTGCTACATCATCTACTGAAATTGCCTGATACATTGCAGGTACATTAAGCCATTATGCAGTTTTACCTGATGTCAAAGGGAACCTTTTGCACCTAGATGATATGCAAAGGCTGGTTACAAAACAGCAATATTTGATCATGTGGGGATGAGAATATGCTGCTAGAGTAAAGGGTATAGGAAAATAAAAAGTTGAATGCACAAGCAAGTTTGACCTCATTCCTGATGGCCAGTCAAAAATGGTTGACAATTAATTATGTTTACATGGCAAGATGAAGCAAAGTTCTCCATACCAACATATCATTATATCCTATATATAGTCATTAGTGCTGGAGGATTATTACTACTACTACTACTACTAGGACTACTATACTATCATTTTTGTCAGGCAGCCCTTTTTGTGTGTGCATCAGGTATTTTTGGGGATATACCGAGTGACTAAATGTCCTGTATTTATATAGCGCTCTTCTAGTCATTGTTGACCACTCAAAGCGCTTTACACCACAGGTTTTGCATTCACCCATTCACACACACATTCATACACTGGTGGCAGTGACTTCCTTGGAGGCGCCACCTGCTCATCAGGAGCGTTAACCATTAACACACACTCATGGCGCAGTATCAGGAGCAATTTGGGGTTCAGTGTCTTGCTCAAGGACACTTCGACATGTTGACTGCAGGGTCTGGGATCGAACCAGGAACCTTCCGATCACTGGACGACCGCTCTACCATCTGAGCCACAGCCGCCCCAAGTGACTAGTTCACAGTGGGATGACAATTTCCTCACATTTAAATCATCACCTCTAATCTTATTTTAACTATCACAAAATGTATACGATCTTCACTGGACTGATCCATCTGGAGCAAAGCTACACGGCGATTAACGTATCTTTGATTTTTAAGGAGTTGTCCGCCACTTCATTATATTTAGATCAAGGCAAACAGCATAGAGTAGTGTAAGATCACAGACCCCTTTATTTTTGTAAAGCAGTATAGTTTCACACTGAGATTTCCCCTGAGATTTTAAAACTGTTCACCCATGGTATGTGCTACAATGTGCAGTACATATATTTCCTTTCGTGTGCAAACATGGCCAAATGACAAGTACAGTCCATAGGGCCAACTTGCATAAAATCCCATCTGTTGAGAGCACGCATTCACAATCCATCTCAATGTCCAGCTGGGCCCTCCCCTCCCACCCACAGGAGAGGCACTACAGGGACTGCAATGAAAAAATGTCGTTAGACTTCTACTGTTCTCTTAACATAATGAGGCCATCACCAATCCCAAAGTGTACTTTGGAGAAGGATAATAAACTTTTGTATTCTCTTGGCTCTCAAAACCTCATGCTTTATCCCATGACTTAAACAAATGAGAATGCAGAGGATAGGAAAGAAGGATGGGGGGGGTGGCTAAAGTTTTTGTAAACTGTCCTTGGATGTTAGTTGCTCAAGAGAAGAAAAGCTTTCACATTTCTGTAAATCCTTCTATTGTTACAGAAGGCTCATTCACATCTGATGAAAAGAGGAGGCAGGAGCTATTGCATCACTGAATGCCAATCTCACAAATATAGTATATGTACAAACTATAGACAGGGTCTCCATCAAAAGGGTTGCACCCAAAAGTGACACCAAACGGGATATGGGAAAACTTTTAGATTTCACCCTGGCAATATTGAGTACATTTGTAGCAATGTTAATGACTTTGAGAAACTTAAGATGATAAATCAGCTAATGCCTCTTACTCCAACAACCATTAATTACAACATTATTCAAAAGTTTGTGTGAAAAAGTGTGCCCAGACTTAGTTACTATTTGGAAAAAGTAGGCATTATTAAAAAACTTTGTGACACATAACCATTTCTGGAAACAAAAATGTCCTCCTAAAAGGGGCTTAAAGATACTTTACGTGATCTCAAATTGCCTCAGTAAAGAGAAACATTGGCAATCAAGTGCTCATTCTATTCAATATTGAGGCAAACTCACATTGTAACAGCTGTTACAACAAGGAATATGTGTGTTTGAGCTCTAGCTGAATTGAAGGAAAAACTGCAATAGTGGCAGTCTTGCATTCATCACTGTTAACTTGTCGTTTTATCTTATGATATATAAATATGCAAGCAATCATCATTCCAACTTGCTCCCTTTCATTATCCTCACATCAACACAAATGTGTCACTGGTCTGTGGTATTATTGAAACCGTTCACCGTCTATCAAAAATGTACAATGTGACAATCAGATACAACTTTCTAAAATGGTATCATGCACATTTATTCAAATTCAGAACACAAGAGGGCATGATTACATTCAAATGAGCACCCCACTTTAGATGATGATTTTAGTGGGGATATACTCAGGCCCGTTCTGTGCTGCAGTTAGGGACCATAACAAATAAGAAGATTCCTTTAAAGTTGAATGTTTTTTTGTTTTTTGTTTTTTTTCTTTTAATGACATAGTTTAAAGAGGCTTTATGTAAGAATCTTGGTTTGCATCTTTCATAAATTCATTAAATGATTGAAAAAGCTTATGTAATGTGTGTCAGAGATGTCTGCGGCTCGCATACTAATGAGCTGAGAAGGGTGACGCTTAAGCCCTACAAACTGCAATCCACAACAGCACCTACTATCCTGAACTGAAAGTAGCCAAGAAGTTACTAAACTTAAATGTAAAAAGTCCAAACACCTCACACATGTTATTTGTAGTAAAGTAAACATTTTTGCTACTTTAAGACATAATCAAAATCTTATCTAGGCATTTAAATTCCTTCAGATTTTTTGTGTAAATAATATAATTTAATGAATGAATTGTTAAAACAAATGTGTTTAGGAAAATATTATGTATGAAATATATATATAGAGAGAGATTTTTAGGAATTATTTTGGAACAAGAATGAGGATAAACTATGAGTTGTGTTACACTAACTACTAAAAATACATATTATTTAATTACCATATAACATTTATACACAAAGTCTGACACTGTAAGTTAAGTGGACTTTTAGTAACATGGTCTGTGTGAATGAATGTTTTTAACCATGCTAAGCAGAGTATTGGACTGTGTGTGTTTTATAAGGGGTAGAAAAAACAAAAAGGGTCTGTCTATATGAAATGTGATGGACAAGTGTATGCGACTGAAATCCCTCTACTAAAATTTTTGCTTTTTGCATGATCCAACCATAACCTGAATTTTTAACTTTGTTGAACCTTCACATTTGGCCCTAATGTGAGTACTGCAGCTGCTGCTGGGTAATCAGTGTAGCAGTCTTTTTTTACTAATACCCTATTATGCCTTAAGAGGCAATAGTTCAAGCAGCCTGCCCTCCCTCCAACCTGACAGTGTGACAGCATAAATTGTGCATTCTTTCTCTGGGCAGGAGACAATGTTCAGTGGCGAAGAATAAAGACGTCACAGAAAGAGAAAGCATAGCTAAAATTAACAATTGCTTTGCTTCCCGCTGCTGGACACAGCAGTTGGTGAGTACGGGGCTGAATATGAGTGTTTAAATCACAAGGTTCTTTATTTAACTGATAAATAAATAGCTGGTAAAATTGACCACTTAGCATAGCTTATAAAGTTGGCTTAAAAAAAAAAAAGAAAAACATTTTTAGCAATTAAAGGCAGCCTCTGATGAAAATAACATTTTAGACCATGTTAACATGTTTATTTGTTTATGTACTACAACACAATTAACGAAAAAAATCAGCACCACCGTTAACAGTCTCCAAATAACAGACTGGGTATTCTACATAGAAGATCTAAGCAACCAGTCCTTAAAAATTGCAAGGAAGAGTTTAGGTTTGTAGGAACTAACCATTCTGATGCATCAATTTGTAGGTAAATTTCTGCAATCCTCTTCATCATGGGAATTCATGTCTGCTTTAACATGTATGGCTAAATTGCCCAAATGTTGGAACTTGACACTGTGCAGCGTATTGCAGACTAGTTTAAAAGTCAAAAGATTACGGAGTAGGTAAGCTCTGGATTGCTTCAACGACAGGTGAGGGGCAGCGTGGTGAGATGGGGAGATACAGTATCTTACAAAAGTGAGTACACCCCTCACATTTCAGCAACCATTTTATTATATCTTCTCACCTTCTGTAGGTGGCGCACAAGAAACCCCGCACAAAGTTTGCCTAACGAGAGCAGTCTAAGAGCATGAATTACTGGAACCATGTCCTGTGGTCTGACGAGACTAAGATAAACTTGTTTGGCTCAGACGGTGTCCAGCATGTGTGGTGGCGCCCTGGTGAGGAGTATGAAGATAATTGTGTCTTGCATACAGTCAAGCATGGTGGTGGTAGCGTCACGGTCTGGGACTACATGAGTGCTGCCGGCACAGGGGAACTGTGGTTCATTGAGGGGAAACATGGTTTCCAATATATACTCTGACAGTCTGAAGCAGAGCATGATCCCCTCCCTTCGGAAACTGGGCCACATGGCAGTTTTCCAACATGATAACGACACCAAACACACCTCCAAGATGACAACTGCCTTCCCAAGGAAGCTGAAGGTGAAGGTGATGGAGTGGCCAAGTATGTCTCCAAACCGGAACCCAATTGAGCACCTGTGGGGCATCCTCAAGCGGAAGGTGGAGGAGTGCAAGGTGTCTAACATCAACCATCTCCATGATGTCATTATGGAGGAGTGGAAGGGGATTCCCGTAACAACCTGTACGGCGCTGATGAACTCCATAGCCAAGAGGATTAAAGCAGTGCTGGATAACAATTGTGCTTACACAAAATATTGACACTTTGGGCACATGTTCACTGTGAGGTTTACTCACTTGTGTTGTCAGCAATTAAACAATACTGGCTGTGTGTTGAGTTATTTTCAGAGGGCAGTAAATCTCTACTGCTGTACAAGCTGTATAGAATGACTACTCTAAAGTATGTCCAAGTTTCTTTCCTGAAGTAGTGTCCCTTGAGAAGATATAATAAAATGGTTGCTGAAACGTGAGGGTTGTACTCACTTTTGTGAGATAATGTATATAGCATTTTAAACAGAAATGTGCGTTTAAGGCCTTAACAGGTAGTCATAGTGTAACAGCTAAAATGTGACCTGATTTACCTGATCTGCTGGTTCAGATACATGCAGTGGTTTTTCCAGCTTTTCTTGCTTCATCATTGGGCAAAAATGGATAACCTTGTCACTATGTCCTGATTTAATACATGAAATGAGATGAGACTTTTGTCAGACATGATAACTCACTGGGTATGATCTAAAAGCTATTCTTCATAGTTTGGGGAGTGTATGAAGTCATTTCAGGGTGAATGTTCTCGGTTCTATGGATAACTAGTTAGACAGTTTTTAGCTTCCATGTGTATCAGCCTACAAAGTACACAAATAAATCTAAACAATCAAGTGAACCATTAAGGCACCAAAAAATAAGATACTGGATTGTGTCATACAATAAACAATGTAAAACGGGGGAAGTAACTGCAGATATTTATATTGTAGCTCCTCGTCATTACCTTCCTTCACTGTTGAGAGGACCGCTTGACTACTGACAATGGTGCTATAACAGATTAATTGCATTAGATGGCAATGCACCTATACATTATTTTCTATACTATTCTAGCATTCTAGTCTGTGTCAGATATTCCAACATTAACATGTTCAAAGATGGGATAGTTGCAAAGGCTGAGAATGGGCATACGGTGCATGAAATCTAGGGGTTTTTAAGGTCCTTTATGATTCCTCTCCACCAATCTAATGAAATGGTTGAAGGCACAGTTTCTACTTTTGTAAAAAGTAGTTCTGTTTTTGAAGTGCACTGTTGTTTAAAATGCACTCGCATAAGAGGTGACATTTTTGTCATTTTTTTTTGACTTGTCTGCAACACCCAGCGCTTCACTTCTTAGCATCTGAAGTTATCAGCAGTGTGCTGTGTGATATGAACACGCTACAATGAGATGTAATCTGAAAATGAAACAGCACACCTGCCATTATATCTCCGGTTGCAAATTTGTGGCTTCCACCATGAAGCCAACAAGTACAGGATCTAAGTTATGTCATATGTTGGGATTTATAGATACAAATTTTTAAGATTTTAAGAATGTTCATGTGGCTTTTAAAGAAATCATAATGTTGTGCAAACAATTTCACAAGACAAGCTTAAACTTTTAAATCATTGAAAAAAGGAATCTATTCAAGCAAGTCTTCAGGCAAAATGAGCAGAGGGAGGTCAATTTGTGGCATCACAGTACTGCCTCCGTATAATCTTCATACCAGGACAGAGTCTTTAAGGGATGTGCTTGTCCTTTTGAGCCTTTCTACAGCACATCTGCAAGCTCTTCTGAAAGAAACAGTGGTCTGTTAATGCAAAATACCTGTTGTATCATATATAATTTTCTAAAAAAAAACGCACCAAACTTTACAAACCATGTAAATATTATATTGAGAATTATTTCTAGGAACAAATCAATAAGTGGAAAAAAAATTAAATAATATTTTGGAAGTATTCTAACATAACAGTGCAAAGTGGCTAGATTAGGATGACTGCCATGTTTGCAGTCATTTTATTGTGAGGACCATTCTGCTAAAAGTTTGCAGCATTTGCATACATTTTAAAAATGGCACAGGGACGGGATTCAGTGTCTTTCTATGTGGAATTTGCAAATTCTCCCCGTGTTTGCATGGATTTCCTCCAGGTTCCTCCCACAGTCAAAAGACAATACTTTGAACTGCCCATAGTGTGAATGTAAGTATGCATATTTTTCTCTAAACTGAAAATCAGCTCTTAGATGGACTGGCGACCATTCCAGGGTGTACCCTGCCTGCACCCAGTGACAGCCTGGACCCTCCAACCCTGCAGATGATAAGAGCTGATTGATATTGCATGGATAATCATGTTAACCAAGTTTGGGATTTGGAATCCACTTCAGGGAGTCCTAACCTTATTGTTTTACTATGATAGTTGTGACCCATTATCTCTTTAATATGTGTATACACAACATCTCAGGGACACCTTTATGGAAAATCTCCAAATCTGGAGAAAACATGAGAATGTTTGAGAACATTCAAATGAACTCAACAATCCCACGCCTCTGAACACAACATCTCAGGAATGAAAAACATTGAAAGTAGTGCTGACTGCATAGATCTTCTTTGTTGCCAGTGTGTGTGAACATGTGCGTAAAGATTCCTTGTTTTGGACTTTAGAACTTTTTTGCAGTACCATCCATAATTGAAGTACTCTAGTCCACCCTATAATTTTGTTGATACAGAGCTTCAGCTGACTGTTGTTGCATGTGGCCAAACTCAAAACATATCTTGAACGAGTTTGCACAGATATAAGATGTAATAAACTGTAATTTGACTGTTGCACTGGGGTATACAAGCGCGGGGCGGCATGTCTGGTTTTCCTAAAGAATAATATTATGAATGTTTGTATATACACATGAAGAAATGGAAAACTAATCTGTTTTGGCTTAAGTCATCCCCGCCTGCACATGCATGCCTTTACAAAGATCCAGATTCGCACAGCTGTTATTGCATGAATGATTTATGTTCTGTCACTGCTCCAGCTCCTTGAAAAGCTGCATGATGATGTCGGCCACAGACAGAAAATTCCTTCTGTAAAGATTTGAGAAGCCTCAGCTTCTATTGAAGAAAATGTCCTGTGCTTTGTGTTTGAAAATGGTGTGACCTTTCATGAGAAAGGAAAGAACAACTATTGCACAGACTACCTTGGTTCCTCGCAGCTGTCAGTAATGAAAGAAGATTGCACTGCATGATGGATGAGAAAAGAAGGAAACAGGAATAATAACAAAGAGGCATCAATTATTCATGTATAGCCCGTATATGTGTTTGGAGGATGGGACTGCACATTCAAAATAATAGGCAACCATAGCAGGTGTTGGCTATTTTCAGGCACAGGTTTAGACTTCTCAGGCACGTAAATTCATACTACAGTACTGTGAGTAAATGTACTAACAATGCCCTAAGGGGGTGTTGTAATTATTTTCACTGGCTTTTGTCCAGGATATGCAGCTAATTTTCCCCATAGAAGGAAAATAGGAGGAAAGCCAAAAGTGTCTCTCAAAATTTCATCAATACACAGCAGTACACAAGGACTAGTCCATTTCATTCTATTGACATAGAGACACAAACAACCATCCACACTGACGGGCAATTTAGAGTGACCAATTAACCTAATCCCCAGTCTTGCATGTTTTTGGAATGTGGGAGAAAGCCAGAGTACTCGGAGAACCCAAGAACCCATGCAGACACAGGCAGAACATGCAAACTCCACACAGAAATATCGTGACCCGGAATCGAACCCAGGACTTTCTTGCTGTGAGGCGACAGTGTTAACCACTGCACCACTGCGCCACTTATATGGAATCCAAATACTCCATCATAATTATATATATCATCATATATTACACACACACACACACACGCACACACACCCACATTGTTTATACACATGTGTATACACATATAACTTTCTTGCAAGGTAAGATGATATGTTACATTGCTTTCACTTAACTTGAATGTGTGAATCATCAGTGATGTCAAATGCTACTGTGGCAGTTCCATTTGCAAGAAACCACCTTAAATGCAGATTTTGTGCTATTCATAACAAAGTTCGCTCTGCTTACTGCTTCTGACTCTGCTGGTGTTTTACTTTAAACAATTCTGTTAATCTCCCAATGAAAAAATGATCACCAGTACAACTAAAAATGGTACTACTATGTGCACTGCAATGGTGTGAATGAAAAGGGTGTGAATGAAAAGGGTGTGAAAACCCCCACTGTGAGAATGATTGTATTGTATGATTGTACTACATATAGTGTTTTCCACACTGCTGGGGGGCTATTGGAAAGATAATACAAGCCAAAATGATCTTTACTTATAAAATGAATTCAAGAATTGTTCTTGAAAAATAATAAACTACATTTGGGGTATACTGTGAATTTCACTCTATTAATAATTCTGTTCCAGCAGCTGTCCTGAAGAAGATTTCAGTTTTCTTCTTTCCTACATTATGGGACAGACAACTATACTAAGCCCAATACAAAATGGGTTTCCTGACATTTAAGTTCACTCAGTCTACCAGGTTGTCTGATTATTATGGAATTGGAATGTAACACACTAGCAATTTGATCAGAAATCACGCAGTAAGGTTGTAGTTTAGGAGACATTTTAATTTCAATGTCAATTAGATAATAATTTAAATGTCAATTAGATAATAATATAGCAACTCTATGATAAGAGAAACTTGATCAAGAACAGACCAGGCACTGATATCTACGGTAGAACACTAATATAAATACTGTACAAGAAGGCTGGCCCTCATCTGATCAGCACTTGAATACGTAACTCTTAACATGAAATGGCAATGAAAAGCCCTTAAAACATCACTAAAATGATAAGCGACAAATGCATTCACTATGTGCTGCCAACGTTTGACACCCACTGTGACTGTGGTTCTAGGTTGAAAAAAAACAAACCTTAATTGCTGATACTATTGTGCAAATCATTTACTCTTTGCCACTCGATCAGCAGCATTATGCAAAGATTTGTTTATGATCTTGATTTAAAGAAACCATTGGCTCAGATTGGTTTGGTGTTTAGTGAACTGTTAATCTTTTTTAAATTGTAATAATTGTAATTGTAAAACTGTAATTAGAATGACCTCTGCATTGATGATATTACAAAAGGCTAGAGATCAAGATATAACACATCCAAATTATTAATCTGAAACTTCGAGTTTAAGATAAGATTTCTATGGAAACCAAAACACCTCCACTTGCAATCACTGCAGAATAAAACCAGAGGCAAATAAAAGTAAAAAGACAAACCTCTCTGTATTAGAGGCCGTGCAGCCGTGAGTTCTGGCTGTTTTATGGTGAGCGTAAGGTCACTGGATCTGAAAAATACATAGTTGCAAAGTCCAGCTCCAATATTTGCTTCCATTTAAAAACAGATTTCCGGGCAGGTCATAAAGCAGAACCAGAGTGCAGCCCCACTGGTTTATTTTGAGACAGTTTAACTACTTACCTGAGGGCAGCTGTGCTTGTTCAAGCAAAACAACACTGCAGTGCTGCTTGATAATAATAATAAACACCTCAGAAGCAAGCGTTTAGTTTTGTGAGTCTGTAAACTGGATTTGTTAGCAGCACACAACAGAAGCAAAAAAAAAAAAACCCTCCTTGAATCCCTGACTCTTGATGTGACTCATATATGGAAAGGCTCACAAATGATCGACAGTACCTCCCTTTGCAGCAGAACAAATGTAAAACTTGTACTCCTTTGTTCTCAACATCAAAAAGCAAGGTGCAGATTTCTGGAAACATATATTTTCTTACCTCAATGTGGGTTTTTTTTCTCTCTCTCAAGTTAACAACGGAGTTCCAAACAAATACAGACAAATTACTCCGCAGCAACGCAGAATGGCAGAACTCCTGGAGAAACAGCAAGGAGAGAATGATAAGAAATATCACTGAAAAAATAACATGCATTTCGATGGATGCAATTCCTTTTCACAAAATTGCAGGTATTACAGAAACACCATAACAAAGAAAGACTAGACAGAGAAACTGCGGTACAATCCCAAACCAGCAGCATATAGAGAAATACAATAAATTCCAGGAGCAGCTAACACCCAAAGGAGGTTTCTTCTTTTTCCCTGTCTAGGGTTTTTGGAGATGTCCTCACCCAGTTCGAGGGTCTAAGGGTAGAGGGTGTTGTTATGTACAGATCGTAAAGCCCTCAGACCTGGCAAGTTGTTTTATCGTGATTTTGGGCAGTACAAATTAAACTTGATGAAACTTGAATGTACAGTAAGTGTTACCATGCTGCTTTGGGAAGAAATAGGCTAAGAAACATTGATAAAACAAAGAAAATCCACTGCTTAAACCATCACATCCATATTTCACCGGAGCATCTCTGAGCACCTGAGTCTCCGGGAATATTGAATGGTTCAGGTCAAAGAATATGCACAAAATGAAAAAAAATTTGACAGCATTAGTGGGTCAACCAAAAAATGAATGCCCTATAACAATAATAATAATAAACTAGACACCCCTGGGACTTCTAAAATAAAGGTAGTGGGAGAACTGAGGGTTCTTGGGATATAAAAAGAGGCGGTCGCTAACACAATACATGGTGCAATAATATGTAAGGCTGTTAAGATAAGTAAGATTTTAAAATCAATTCTAAAGGATACAGGTAGCCAATTGGGAGGAGTAGAGGAATGATGTGATTTCTCTCTCTTCTGTTTTTATCGATCCAGTCCTGGCTGCAGTATTTTGAATAATCTGTAATTGTTTTACTGTTATACTTAAGTGAAACAAAGGCATTACAATAATCTAAGGAGCTTTTAATATAAGCATGTATCAGAAGACCAGCATCAGTTAAAAGTAGTCTAATTTTGTGTTCCTGAAACGAGAAACTGCTGTTTTCACAACCGTGTTAGGATGGCTAATTAAGGTCAAGTCAGAGTCTAACCTCAGCCACGCCACCTCTATAACATGTCTTAAAACTTCTCCGGACAGGCTAGCACACGTGTTCTCAAATTTCTGTCTCACTGCACTGTTATACTTATTTTGACTAACAAAGTGACCTCTTTTGGCCTGTGAAAGATGAAAATCCTTCAGGAAGCGAAGGTTGTGTGAAATTGTTACGGTATAAGTGGAACCCAGTCTTACCGGCTATTTTAGTTCCTTATACCAAGATAAGGCAAATAACAAAACACTTATAAGAATTATTCTTAATGGTCACATGCTCGTTGACTTCTGACAACCACTAATGACAACATTCTGGATATATGACAAACGACATTCTTTGTTGCTTTCAGACTGCAGTCCCACATGGTCCAGTGGTTGGACTGTTTTCAACCTGGTGCCCAGTGTTGAAAGATTATTTTGATGCAGCAATGCATAAAGTGGTAGAAATGTTCCCAATCAGTTGATGAGTTTCTTAAAATGTTGTGTCTGTGCCAAGGGTCTCCTTTCCACCCATAGGCATTCTGGTATTTCATAGGATTTGGAGAGGAAGCATGTCACCTTTGAGGGAATTTCTGCTAAGTTCAGTGTCTAAAATCATCTATCTGCAGCAGCATGTAGCCTTTATGTGTTCGTGATCATTGCTCTTGTTGGGAAATTGAATACGTTTAGCCATATATACAATATCAATATACGGCAAGTTCATCTTAGAATAGCTATTTTCCTCCTTGCGCGTGATTTATATTTATGTTTTATTGTTAAACTGCACATTTGTTATAGAGGACGTTTAATGATTGCAGTAAATATCTTTATTGCATTGTGTGGTGCGACAAGACAAAATTGATTATAGACCTGCTACTTTTACTTATCTTTGCGAAAATCAAAAAGTGAAATTGAGAATAGAAATTGTAGAAGCGAATCAGTATTGACAGCTCCTCCACCTACATGCCTGAATCTTTTGCTTGTTGAAGACACATCAAATGAGCTATAAAATTGCACAGCACCAACAGAACTGCTGAACAAAGTCAGAAAACGCTGACAAGTGCTCAGTTATCTGACCTAAATGTGGTGCTGTTTACACATTGTAAAGACTTTTCGGTCAAACAGAAAAGCTAACCAAAAGTCAGCTTTACGAAGTGTTAGTGAGTGTTAGCACAGTAAATTTGAACACAGTTTCTGGACCTGAAAATCATTTTGTTGAGAAAGAAGCATTTATCATAGATATTCATTATGCAATGATGTCCAAAGTCATTGTGTTGAGGGAGCGGGCTACTGCTGTTGTGTAAAGACAAAGCCTCCCCCCAAAATACAAACTACTAGCTGCTGTGAACATTTGAGTCCTGTGTAAACTTGTCCACTGTACTGTCTTTATATCTCCAAAAGTATAGACAGAGTTGCAATGTACAGCAAGTTTAGCTTTATGTGGGAAGTATTGCAGGAAACACACATATGGCTTCAATGCTGCATCTCTTTCTACACACTTGCATCCCCTTGACTTGATTCTTCTTGTTGTGGATAGCTGACACACACACTGGCTGACAGTGAAGTGGGTTTGATGTTTGATGCCATCTGTTGTGTTCAGTTGTTGTAGGCAGAAAACAAAAGGGTCTGTGCAAACGGGGCACTGGATAATGCTTAAAAACTTGACTGTTTGATGCTTAAAAACTTTTTCTCTATTGTTCCACTGGTACCTGAAGTGTTGGAAGTCAAAAATATCATTTTCGGTCATTTGTATTTAGCTGCTTTTCTGTGCAGCCAGAAATCATAAAGTCAGTATTTTCATTTGTTGAGTCTGTACAAAATCTAAAACTGCAGTGAATGATTGTCAATAGAGCAAGGTCTAAATAAACAATTCTGAGGGGTCTTTCCACACCCCAGCACAAAAATCTACTTCATGGTTAAAACTATTGTTTATTTCCAATAATTTCTTTGGTCATGCTAGAAAATTTAAGTGACCATATAATACAAATTGACCATTCGAAAAAGCCCCGCCCTCCTTGGTTACTGTTGCTGTGTAAAATGAAATACAATAAAGTTTTCAGAAAAATTGTTCAGAAACATCAGAGAGAAACAGACAGAATTATGCATGTGAAAGCTATATTTACAATATCATTTGTCGGCAGAGTTTTGTTAATGAAAAGAAAGTTAGAATAGAGAATAAAAGCTCACTCGTCCAAATCAAATGGCCAGACACCCCAAGACTTGACAAGAAGTTATTCCACCATGAAGGATATGCAGAATGAAAGATAAACATGTACAGAAACAGCAATGTTTATTGTACAGCAGGGTAAGTCAATATATCCTTTAATTTTGCCA
Source organism: Mola mola (assembly GCA_001698575.1). NCBI lineage: Eukaryota > Metazoa > Chordata > Actinopteri > Tetraodontiformes > Molidae > Mola > Mola mola. The sequence goes on from KV751317.1 coordinate 19,272,352, forward strand.
ACGCTAACGTTATTTAACACAAAGCTAGCATTGGTTAGCATTTTAACTTGCGACAAATGAGTGTTTTTGTCTTTGATGGGTTCGTGTAGTCTTCCACAGTGTTGTATCCATATCTGATGGATAGATAGATGAATAGATTTTGGGCAGAGGAAATACAAAGGCTACAGACCTGAAGGGCCGTACCTGAAAGTACAGTACAGTACATATAGTCACGTCAAACATCAAACAGGGCCTGTAGGTCTAATTAGCTTCAATAGTCCAAATATACACCTTGTTGTGTTTCTTCCCCCCCCTCGGTAACATAAATCTTGTTGATGCAGAGAAACATTTTTTTTCTTTTTTCTTCAGATAATATCAAGACAGCCACACACTAAAAGAAGGATGAAGAATGAAGAGCACTTACGACGGTTTTATGTTTCTGATTGGCTGCCGAGTCCATTTATACTGCTGCAACTGATTCTTCCACTACCATTAATCATAGATAATACTGAATTATTAAAATTTTGAATGTGAGTTTTGATTTGAAGTGTCCAGCAGGGATATTTATTGTTGAAGACAGGTCACTAAGGAAACCACGATGTTACCAATAGAGTTGGCTTTTGTGAATATTTTGATATGTAGCTTCTTTTCATGGATTTGCATGAAACTGAAGAATGTCAATATAACATAAAAGGAAAAGGGCAGTTCAGTGTAATATTGCCGTAAGTACTGTCATTACTTTCATTCTTAGTTTTTATTATCTCTGAATGAAAATTTCAACATATCAATGCCATGTTCTTTCAGGTAGATTTCAGTTGTACTGTGGTTTGTGTCAAGTGGGCTATTCACCGATCAGCAAAACAAAATAAAGCCTTTGCTGTTCTCCAACTCAGTTTATTGACTGGCTCGCTGGCTTTTAGTCATTGAAGGAGCTTGAATAGTGGATTATAAGGTCACGAAACAGCTTGTGGTCATGTGACAGTTACCAGGCTCCCTCATCATTATGACCAAAAAGTCCCGAATAAATACAGATAGATTAAAAATTAAATGAGTTTGGTTTGCTGAGATTTGACAGCGCTAATTCCTGAAACCACACCAGTTCTTATCAGGCTTGAGCTTAATGATTTAGTTTGCTTAACCTAATGAAATAAACACTCCAGTGCCAGCAAATCCATCCTAATGCCATCCATTCATTTGAATGTGAAGGATGAATAGGAATACATCATACAAAGATGTAGAAGAATTTTATTCAAGTGTTCTCACTTACACCTTCACCAGAGGTGAAGAATCATTTTGTTCCAAGTTTTTTGTCAGCACAATCTTGTGGTCCACTTCATGACTATTCTGTAATGGCTCTCCGTGGTTCATTACAGGTTGAAGAATATAAGACTCAAACACACATATTCCAGGGACATTTTAGAATCCATACATGTGGGATCAACGTTTTTAAAACTTAAATAGCTGGATAAACAAAATGATCATGATGATATTTAAATGTATTGGGTGAGAGTTGTATGTAGATTTTAAGCAGATTTTAACAGATTTTTGTCAAATTTTAAATGAAAGTCAAACTACGCCTGTGACACATAGATTAGGGCTGAGAGATTTTTTTTTGCGCTTGCATTGATTTCCTTTGTACAAATAGCTCCTCCCCTTCTTTCTGGGAATCGGTCTGGTTCAAACATGTATCACTCAATTACTCCAAGGCTAGAACTGGCCACTTGCTGAAACCAAGCAGGGAAGCCTTGGTTAAGAGATGAGGCAAAGTTGTACAATTATATCCAATCCATTTTGAGACCATAAAGGAATTTTTTCATTATGTTATGCCTCGGGTCAAAAGCCATGACAAAAACAGTTGAAAGCAATCAGCAGAAGTTTATTAAATATAATACGGCAACACAAAACACAATGAAAATATGGACTGTGTTTAATGCGACTGACGCCAACTAAAAAACATGAGGCCGGATGGAAAGGAGCAAACAAAATTAGTGAGTCTCACTGTGTTGCACACTAAAAAAGGATAACGCTGATAATTACCACCTTTAGTATGGGACACACTAAAACTGAATGGAATATAAGCCCTGCAGATATCATCTAAACAGTTTTGAAATATGTATTTGAAAATTATCAGGTCAAACCTAACCCTAACCCAAACCTCCACAAGTCTTTTAAGGAAACCACGTACAGTATGTTTATCCTTTACCTTTTTTTTTTTTTTTAATTATTTTGTTATTAAAGACTGAACTAAGACAGTTAACAGTGCTTAACATAACGTTAAATGACATTAAGATTACCGCACGACATAGCGGACATTAAATGCACACAATGGAAACACTGAGAGATCATTTAAAGTGTAATAATAAGCTTCCTCTCCAGCCAGTACTGTGACGGATACATTCCAGATGTACTTTGATCATATTGTTCCTTCACTTGTGCTTGTACAAAATGCCAATATAACGTTTAATTATTAAATGTGCTAAAAGCTGTGAGGGACGATTTTATGAGAGAAAACATTTTTTCACAGTGTTGTTTCCGAGTGAGTGATTGAAAATTATTTCTGTATTGGGATCATTAGCTCCTTAAATGTAAGCAGATTTCAAAGGAGCCTGGGCAAGATAATTCCCCCTGGAGAGGTTTCTGACTTCTCCTCTGGCATGAACCTCGTTTCTAATCCTGCAGGTTATTTCTTATTTGGATTAAATCCAGCGGCGGAGTTATAATTGTAGACATCCTCAATGGAGGATTAACCCGGAAGAAAAAAGAAAATCCTAATTTTAACAGCAGTAAGGGTAGAGTACTCTCTCTCTTAGCCCCTGGGTAGTTTTCTTTCCCTGTCTCTCTCAGTCAATTATATCTCACTGAAGCTCAGAGAAGTGCACTTCCTTCAAGTGAATATACCAATGCAGAACATTTAAACTATTTCTGCTTCAAAATCAAAAGACCACGCAGACTGCAGAAATGCTTCAAGAAAGAAAGAAAGAAAACAAAGAAAGCAGATGCTGATGTCGTCCTGGGATGTGTGCATGGATATGGACTGTGGAATATGATCAGAGAAACTGAAACGTATCAGTGAAGCACAGTAGGGCTAATGCAAGGCCTTGTGGGATGAACCAGCCAATCCTATCTGCTATACGCGCATGGATGCTCTCTCTCTCTCCCTCACACGCTCATGAAAAGCTTGTGTTGTCATTGTCAAGAGACCCGCTGGTGTTATTTGTCATCGGTGCCTGCCAGCGCTTGTATCTGCTGGAATGTTTGTGTTTTTGTCGCGCTTCGAATTGAAAAATTGTTGCAACTAACGTGACCAGTTTTGTCCACAGTTATCATTTAGATTGTCGTAAGTCTCCAAGTCATCGACCAGGACGCGAACAACGTGAGGAACACAGCGTACTGTCATTCTTTCACATTTTTGTTCTTGATAGTGTCATATGTCAGCATCTCTCATAATCCTGGTATTTGTTTGATGCAAATTCAAATCTTCACTGGTGTTTCTTTTTAAAAATCTGATCTTTTACATTGAAAATCACATTTATTCTTTGAGTTAGATTATGTTATTTCAGGTTAGTGGCCCAAAACGATGGCCATTATGGCAGAGGCCTGTAATTACGAGCGCCACAACAAGTCAGAACTCTCATAGACGTGACGGCCGAAGAAGGAATGAGAGCCGATGTGTGAAACAACCTGGGTAATCTGTGCTCTTATTTAGGAAAACCAACACCGCCGGAATGCCAGAAGTGGGTAGTTTGTCTGACAAATGAAGCAACAAGCTCTGCTCCATGCATTTGCTTAGGTCGGTGGTGTAAGTTTGTTTACAGGATAACTGAAAACGTCATGGATGGAATTAAACTTTTAAGAAGAGGTTGACAGTGGTCAAAGAAAAAAAATACTCCACTTCCAGATTCTTCACTATTGTAAGGTAAGAAAAAATTTCAACATTTCTACTTGGAATAATACATGAAATGTTGGTCCTTGGTGAAAGTCTGTCCTCTCCGAGTGCTTTTCAGCTGAACTTTTGTTAACAATAAGGGTCCACTGAGAGTAATTTGTCAGATTAATGTGGCTGGCTTTGGGTAAAATGTCTGAATCAGCAGCTTCCACCTGTTCCTTGCCCAGAAAAATGCCATTATTTTCCCTCACTGCTAAGCATTATGCTTCCGGTCACATCCACCAGTCTGGCCACATTCATGCAAATTCTGTGGCGATAGAGTAACTGTGACTCGGTGAGTTGAGGAGAGTAGTACCCTTAGAGTCCAGTGAAGGCTGCTGTCTGTGCTTATACAGTATAGGAGCTGTATACCTGACAGAATACAGGAGCTACATTACTTTGTTGTGTTGAATATCAGTATCAGCCTCTAGTGGTGCCCTGTATAACTACAGCACTTACTTTAAACTATAGCCTGTCAAATAAATGATCTCCAGCACCCTTAAGATGTCCCACAGTAATATACAATTGCTACTTCATCACCCATTAGCAGATAAATAACAATATCGAAAAATCAAGGTTGTGTCGTAAACAATGAAATATTCAAATCGTTGTTATGACAAGAAAAAATATAATTTTGCATCTATATTATTATATTATGCATCTCAAACGGTAGAATATTGTGGGGTTATTTTTGTAACTCAAAAACTTCCATTTTTGTAAATTTCATTAAATATTCTATATACAGTTAAGTGAAATATTTAAATGTTTTAAGATGATTTTGTTTTTGTTTATTTGAGCTGTAGGCCATAAGTGTCCAAACCGAACACAGTCAAATGCTTGAGGAATTTGAGTTTACATGAAATGAGTCAAGAATATATTAAATGTTGACTTTCTTACATAGCTGGTAAAAAAAAAAAAAAGAAATCACAATATTCTATGTTTTTGAAATGGGCTTTGTGTTATACACTGTTTGAGTAGATAGGATAAATGTTCTGAAACGAAACAGGATAAATATTTATGACAGGATCGACCAAATAAATCTAATGATGATGAAAGTCCTACCGCATACCATTGTTTATTTTTCCCTTGTATTCCAAGATCAGAGTAAAGTAAACATTACATTTGTGTGTAATAAGAGGCAACATAAATGTCCTTACATGTACATTACCTGGGGGAGTTTAACCCACTTAAATTCAGTGGAAAACGGAAATGTCATTCTTAGTGACCTCAGAATTTATGTTTACTTGTTCGATAGGGACTGTGAGAACTGATAAAGCAGCTCCATGGAAAGCAGGACTGGAAAAGCAAAAACTATGTCTTTATATTTCTACAAGCTGTGCGATAATAAGGTGGCAGTAAATCCGTTAGATTTCTTGCTTTTATTGATCACTTTGTTGTTCTTAAAGGACAAAGCCAAAAGTTACCTCTCTGCAACTTCAAATCCTGCCTCATGGAACAAATAACACACTGTTACATATTGTTTCATACTCTTCTTTTTTTAAGATTATAAGTATGATACAATGTGCATTTCTTCCAGCAGACACTGTCAAATAAATCAGTACAAAAAGACATCGCCATCACGACTTTCCTTTCCATTTCCTTTGTTCTATATTTTTGGTACAAGATCACAAGTAGTTGTTGTCATTCCTGGTTGCCACCTGTTGTATTGGGTGTGTGCAAGCTTATTTTATTTTATTTTACTGTCTATTGGGGACTATTTTGGGGAAACCCCCCCCCCCCCCCAAGACCTATGCCTGTGATAGGAAATAATGTCAGTGTTAAGGTCAGGAATTGCAGGAATTGGTCAGGGTGAGGTTATGGTACTCGGTGGAATGGAAAGCAATGCCATGTCCTCAGAACAACTGTTGAGCAAATCGGTATGTGTGGTGTGGGTGCTACCTTAATGCACTGTTTCAACTGTTTTCTAATTCTAATTGTTTTGAATTTGGGCCAACTCCCCACATCGGAATTCGAGCACTGCTCATAAAAGATGTTTAGAATAGTAAGTGCACTTGCAGTGAGTAATTTTTGGTGATTTAGCTGAGCTTGACAATGAGTGACAGGTTACTTTGCTTTTGTCATTGTACTGGGAGGCTGTATCTATTGGTGCACTATTTTTTGAGCAAAAATGTATTCGCTGACAGAGTAATTCAGACTTTACAGCTGTTTTTTGGACATGAACATGTTGTTTTTTGGTGCTTTTTTTGCTGCTTGCCATGCCCATTAGACTTCATTTTCTAATCCCTTGCTTTTAGTTCTGTTACAATTAGTAGTCATTTCAGTGCTACAGCTGTAGTTCTCTCTTTGACCTCTACCATATATGGGTGTAATACAAAATATTAACGTCCACATTTTTTGGCCTATTTGCTCTCTTTAAACAGTATTTAACAGTATTACCAAATAATATTCCGCATGTGGGATATCAGTTTAACACAATATTCTCAAAATGTCTTCCTGTTATTCTGTAATACATAGAATCTATATAATATAATCTGTAACCATGGGATGGACGTCATTATTAACCCTTGCGGACTGGTGTGCCAGTATACAATATGGCCACTAGGTGGCAGACAAAGATTACAAACTTTACCACCGTTGAACGTTACCTGCCACTTCATCCACCTGCCAACATGTGCTATAAAATAGCAGAGTTGACTTGTTTTTAGATAAATCAAACACCACTTATATATATATAGCCTGTTACCACATGCAGAACCACTGGTACTGAACACTCAACACTAACAGTTGGGGGATATGAGTGTGTCAGGAAGAGATGTAGCACGTAATGTATTGATCTCAAGGATTGTCCCCTATTATAAACACCCTCTGGGTTTAGCCCTGACCCTGACTGAAACTGTTTTAGAATGACCTTAGAATGAGTAATCAGTCACCACCAAGGTGAAAACTCGAAGGACTAAACAGCAAATAGGGTAATACTTGTTTGAATTATCATGTGGGTGATTCACCAGGGGGCAGGAGAGCTTTACCAGATATGAACAGTACATGATGGCAAATGAGAGGACATAACAAGGGAAATAACAGTGAAATATACATTGATTTTGATTTTGTGCAAAAATGATATTTGATACTTATTTACTTTCAATCATTTTTTTCAATGTTCGAAATAAACATTTAACACACAATACACTTAATTTAACAATAAAGCAACCTTATGGTTGCTCAAATTATATCAATTTATCAATTTATAGCACAAAAATCATTGATTCTGTCTAAAAAGAGGATTCACCTGAAACACGTTCTCAGCCAGGTCCCCGTTTCATTTCAGTTTCGCAACATTTTCCACTGAGATAAAAAAAAAAAAAAAAAAAAAAAAATCAAAGAAATTAATGTTAGCTCCCAACAGTCAATCTCTCTCTCTCTACATGCAATCATTTTCATCATCCAAAGAAGGTGGCATTACCCTAAACATAATTAAAATGAAACTGTTTAAAAAGAGAGACAATCAACCAGATATTCCAGTTGCAGTCTGTGGCAGGATAAAATCATTTTCTCTTTTCATAAGACCACTGGAAAATATCGAGTTGGGACAAAAAGGATTATTTTCTGAAATTAAACATGTTCATAAAAACATGCAAACTGGCGGTTAGGCTAATTGGTCACTCTAAATTGCCCGTAGGTGTGAATGTGACTGTGGATGGTTATTTGACCAAAGTCGAAATAACCTCTAACCATTCCTCCAAATAATATGGCCTCACTCATTATATTAAAGTAATATCTGCAATCACGTAAAACCTGCTAATTAACTAGCCTCAAAGAGGGTTAAAAGGGATATTTTGAAGGTAAGAAATTTAAAATATAAGTAAAAATGTTATCTTATTCTTATCTGAAGTTTGTAATAAAATATGCTGGTTTTGAATAGCTGATGATGAATTGCCGAGCAGTCTGCACCATACAACCAGACATTTCCGGCACTGAATCTTGGATAAAAGTACAAGTCACTCACCACTACTGAGCAGAGTCAACAGTCGTGCTCTCAGTCTGCTCCCAGATGGCCACAGGGAAATACTGTCAGAAACGTTGGCTGCACAAGAAAGCTTGTCACAGTGTTTCTAGGCTTAGTTTGCCTTTACTGAAGTGAGAAATGCTTCCATTGCAATCACTCGAGGCATACAACTACCAAAGCTAACTGTCCGTGTGTGGATTGAAGCTTCAGAGCGTGAGCGTGTCTGTGTTAACCGGCAGGTGGCAAGCAAGATGTGGGTAATGATGACTTTTCTGTAACCATGCCAGCAGTAGCTGTCTACATCCAACCGTTACGATTTTGCTGTTTAAATTTTAAAGGTCAAATAACATATTTTCTTAGAAATGAAAAAGAATCGATAAAGAAATAAAACACTTTCCTGGCCATTATTTATTACCATAATTCAGATAACTCAGGAATAGATATGGGGATGGTGTTATTGGCATTTGGTCAGATCATTTTGGGTGCTGATATAGAGATTGTGATGACTGTCCTTTGCTGCATGGTTACACATGTGCATGAAACTTCCATGTTTCAGAACTTGTAGATTCTTTGCAGCTACCTCCGTATTTGAGTTGATGTTTCACCAAATTGTCATAAATATGCACACTGTAGAATAATAAATCAAAATAAGCAGCTGACTTTTCACTACGTGAACTAATGAATGAGACAATAATCTACTAAAACCTTACCTCAACAGTCTTTTGCTTAAGGTTATTGAAACAATGTCATGTTTTACTTACTGGCTTTTTTCACATTTTGTTCATTTGTCTCTATTTGCCTGGGCTGAATATCATTATTCCTTAATATTTTGTTGCTTTTGCTATTTTATTGGCTAATTGTTGTGATGTTTTGTTCAGTGTTTTTTTTTTTTTGTTTGTTGTTGATGTTTTACACCCCCAAAAAACATAGGCACAAGATAAAAAAGAGGAAGTTGATGCAAATGGCCCAGGGGCTCTGTTACTGTCAACTACAATAAAGAAAACAATGTTGCTGTGGTGTGGGTGTGTTGCTACAAGGTTAAAAGATGCAAAAAACATGAAATATTAACTATTGAGCAACAGTTTTCTTACAAAAAGCCAAAAAAACAAGTATTATCTGGTGGTAATGTATTCTTTTGAACCTGGTTTTAATGCACAGATGTTAATGATGTCACAAATGATTTTCTCCTCCATCTCAATGCCTACAAGGTGCATTTTTTTTATTCCATTTTTCAAACAGCTCCAAAACCCACCTGGAGCATTTCAGTAGAAGCGTGTTTGCTTGCCTGGTTTTGTTTGCTTAGATTTTGTTCACATGCCAAATTCTTACAGGAATCATAAGACAAAAGTAATGAAAAAAAGAGACATTTGATTGACCATTGACTAATGTAAAAAGATTGAGTATGTCATCTGGGTACCTTTGGCAAATCTCCAGAGATCAGTGTGTCGGGATGATTTGTATCTCAAGCAGCGAGCTCAGCTGTACACTAAAAACACATGCCAATTTAATCACGCTTATGCAAGCTGAATAGTTTATGCAAAATATATGTAAGTTTAACCCATTTTGCACTTATACTAGTTTGCAAATATACAAGCAGTTAAGGTAGCAGAAGACTGAGTATGGTACTTGAATACATTTACTCAGCAGTAGCGGTTCCTTTCCAGAACTGTGAAAAGTATGGATGAATCTGTTTACTTCATATGTTTGGTTATGCTAATTTTCACTATAAACGTCCACACCAGATACCACTGAAGAGTTGCATTTAACTTGGAATAGTCGGGAGACTGTATTTGTTTGGATCACTTGGGATGGAGGGAGAGAGGGTTGATGAAGAGGAATGAATGGGTCGACTGTATCTGAGTCGTGATGAAGCACTAAGAAAGGTTGACCTGTGTAGGGTTTTGATGAGTTGGTGAGAGGTTCATCATCACCCCAGGGTCCATGAGCACATAGGCAATTACCTCTGGTTCTGATCCAGGAACCTCTGGTCCCCGAGCAGTAAGAGAGGAGAAGACTAATTAGGGGTCAAAGGGAGAAATGGAGGGAGCGAGGGCCAGTGGATGAATGTTTTGGTCAGAATCAATGTGTGGTGAAGCATAGAGGAACTTGAAGTATGATCCAGGGTGGAAACGCATGAGCAATGTGCTAAGAGTTTCATCATAGCCCAAAAGGTTTTACTGGACTATTTGTGAATGGGCTTGTTGGATGTTAGGTGACAGTGAGTGTAGCTATGATACTGTGATATGCCAATAACTTTGATGATATTGTCTGGAATGTCGTCTTTGACTTGTGCTGCAGGTGACTTTGCAGATACAATGGTGGAACCAGAAGCGAGTAGTGAGTATGCCTGTTTCTGTGATGAAAACAGGGTTTTGTGGAGAAAAATATTGGGAGAAAGACTTTGAGAGTGTCTGAATAAAGTGTGGTGCCAGGGAATTTGAGAGCTATTTTGGGTGCTTCTTCAGGAGAAAGGGGCACACCAAGCTGGAGGATAGGGGAATTACCACCACACGATGGTGGCAAATACAATTATGTGAAAGTAAGAAAGTCATCCAGAAGGTAAATGAGATATGGAGGCTTTTGCTTTGAAAGTGGAATTGAATATTTAAAACCAAAGGGTAGGTGAATTGCAAAATAATACATTAAGGTCTTTTCTTCAGAACACACCAACGAACCATAAAACAGACGGATACATGGGCAGATCTTTGCGCATGTAGGCTTTGGCTAACCAATTGTTATTTACTTCTTTGCTAAGTTTACATCTGGAGCAGCATGAGTAGACCTGAGATAAAAAGCAAATGTATGATGGTCAGGCATGACTCTATTACGATATGGGTATGGGTAATTCCCGTCCCCTAGTTATCAGATTAACTCAAAGAGAGACAAATACCACAAGACTCTAATTTTCATTTTCTACTTTCTGGTTAATTGACTCCATAGGGCTCCCAGGGAAACAAATGTCATCCTAAATAAACATTGCAATCATACACTTGATTAGACATGAGTGCAAATACTTTTTGCTCACTGGAAATACAAACTATCCATTATTTTTCCATTATAATTCATTCCATGTCTTCATGTCTTTTTATTTTGTAATATGGACTGTAACAAAAGCTTGCGCTGATTAACACAGATGCCAATAAAAGAGGTAGGTGAGAGCAGCACGAAGACTAACAGCCTCCTGTGGCCCCTGTATTGATTTAACATTTGGCACGGATTTGAATCAAATGGAGTGCTTTCAAAAAGGACTGAAGAGAATAAAGGAAGAGGAGAGGAAAAGATGAAGGGTAGGAGGAAGCGTCTTTGGCAACTGGAAAGCAAAAAAGAAAGCTGGACTGATGGTGTTGCCCTTTTATGATGGTCTGATGGAGTTCGCAGTGTTTTCACCTGCATCACAAACAGATTCCAGCTGAAACTGTGAAAAAAAATAGCTCATTTTATTTTGGAGACATAAGTTAAGCTGGAATTTATTGCTCAAACCAAGCAAATCTTCAAATATTAGACTGACAAACTCTGTAATTTGCTTTTACCGCATGAGACCATAAATATTTAGCTTTTTAAATTTTCACTATGCATAAGAAAAAATGATTTTGTCTTCCAAATCATTTTGCAGTGTTCATTGGAAAAAAATCTTTACCGGAAATAGCCTACAATAGTAGCCCTTGTCTAAAAAACGAAAAGGAAAGTAGCATGACATTGTGAAAGTACATTGCTGGGGGGACATAGTGTCCAGCTCCATTCAAATATAGCACAATTTTTCAATCAAATGTAGGAAAAGTTTGGAAAAATCAAAATGAATGCATATTTCTATCCGGTACCCTTATATTGTTCATCAAGATAACTAGGTGGAACTAATGTTTCAGAAGCCATTATACCATTCTGGGCATTATATGTAAACGAAAAATGCCAATGCTGTACTTTGAGCACAAAGTTCAATTTGTTTTCTCCCTGGTTATGCATTGTTTTATCCTGAGGGACAAAACAAAAGGATAATGCAACTAATTTAGACAGCTAATCTATATTTCATGAATCAAATTTCCTTTTGACAATAGGCATTTAATACAAGTGCAATACAAAAATTCCAGTACCTTTGGTCTCATGTTTAGGACATTTTGCTTGAAGGAAAGTGAAGTTACTCTGGGTCAAAAGTCAATTTTTCATCCACTGACACTGATAAGGAAAAAGGAATTACTCACACATTCAATCATTCACTCATGCTCACAATCACATTATGCCCTGGTCCTGTTGTAACAAGACTGTGCAGTCTTTTTGACAACTGTTGACAATGAGATAATGAATTGGTAATAAACACATTTCATGATTACTCTTACAGAGTCTGTTTGTGTAAAATTGTTGAGAAACGATAATTTACAGTGTACAGTTTACTCAAAGAGCACAATGATCACTAGATTGTGAATGCAGATTCCGAGTCGGACGAACTATTTCAACCAGAATATGTGAAAGATTGATTTGTTTGCAAGTTTAAATTACAATGGATAATGAGAGCGCAAGAACGGTCAAAACAACAGAAAGACCTTTGGGCACTTTATACATTACCTGAGGGCTGCTACAAAGCAAGACTAATGAGTTACTCAGGTATTTTGAGCCTAAAGCCAGGGCCATAAAAGTGGGCCAGATCACCATGATAACTTGAACTGGTCCAGAGGAGGCTGTGGAACTTTCAATATTATTCATATTCTGAAGGTACTATAGATTTGCAATAAATTTGTTATAGCGTAGTTACTTTATACCACCAAGCCAAGGTCAGTAGGAAAAAAATCATTTTCCTGTTTGCACACACGTATAAACAGCATATTATTCATATACTAAGAAGGATTGCATTTTTATGTTCAGTTGCAATTTGTTGCCAGGGCAATTTCATGCTGTTGTATTGCAATTGAAAAGAAAAAAATAAAGATAATCCCTATCTAAAGGGATTTGCATGTATCCCTTATTATAAGACAGTGTCAGATCTAAACGCAGAATGATGTTTGAATAGTCTGTGTCAAGTTCAACGTTTCAGAGCTTGAGAGTATGAAAAAAAAATACACAATCACAAATGTTCTGCTATAGCATTCTTGGTTGGATTTTTCTTTTTGCAATAACACAGTTCTTGTAAAAGCATTTAGCAATCTAAATGAGTGACAACACTTACTTACTTACTTTCTTTCTCTGCAAGAACCTTCTGGCAGAACAGTGAGGGTGTAACTACCATCATCTTAGAACGGGGGAGAATACATAACACCATCTTTAATGGCTGCGTTGCTGCATTCTTATAAAATTGGCTAAATGAGGGAATAAAACAGGAACTCCTCTAACTTAAAGTGTTTCCACAATGGTCCAAAATGGATACCTACCATACCTACCTACCACTTGCCTTGTTTTCGGCTAAAAAATTCAAAATAGCTTGTTTTGTTGTTCCACGTGTAGCAAAATTTGTTAGTCAGCTGACAAGTGTTGTCAATTCATCCTCTTAAAAAGAATAAAGAGACTGCTTTCAGTCTGCGAAAATCAGTGTGTATGCAGGTCCTTTAAGGTGCTCAGGGTTTGTTTCATTACATTTTCTTTACAATGAACACAATATTCTGATTAACCTTTCCTCCCTCTGCATTATTAATCATTCATTTACTGTATTTGACATTTGTGATTTTGAACAGCCTTGCTGAGTCTTCGGGGATACATCGATGACAAATAGCAAGACATTGATATTATTCAAATGTGGTTACGGAATAGACAGTAATTAAGAAGATATCAGATCACTAGGATGGCTGACAGAGAGCAGTCGAACACATCCGTGAACAATCTTGCATTATATTCAGATGGCATTATAAGAAAATATGCAAGAAGGCTGTTACCAGGTCAGGCAAACTGGGTTGGCATGAAGTGAACCTTAATGTTATGATGAAAGTGCAAGGACAGAATGTCCTGGCAAATGCTAGAGGGAGAAGGCAATGGAATATGATGAATAGATGTGCAAATAC
>KV751317.1:19290938-19303028 GCA_001698575.1 Mola mola
GTTTTCATGGAAACAAATTCAACAGAAAACTGTGAAGTAATTTTCTGTTTTGGCAGTTCTTTTACATGTTAACGGGGGACCTGAAAACCAAACTTTTCAAACCACGTTTCAGAGTGAAATCTTTCGAAAACGACACCCTTAATGCGGCAGTAAACAGCAAATATGCACATCCTGTGGTGACAGTAATAACACATCCCAGTCACAGTCACTTTGTCTCAGCCAGACACACTAAAAAGCAGAAGTAGTGCCAAAAAATTAGTTGGGGACAAGCAGCAGGTTGCTAGTTGGGTTTTTAGGACAACAGCACGTGTCTAAGTGTGTAATCGCAGCTTAGAATTAGTGTTTTTTTTTTTCTTTCTCTATGAGACTACTTAAACTTGCATTGATCAATAGATAATTGCCATTTATTGTGTTCATATTGTCACAATCTATTTAGATAACTTATATACCCACACCCAAATTAAATATATGTACATATGATGTACAAATATGTGTGCACATACAGTATACGTAACAAATATATATGGAACCCATCAGATATTGTAACAATCTCATATATTGAAATATACGTGTATATATCTGTCCCATATAAAAAGTATGTCCACTTCATTCGTTATCACATATATGTAATGTATATACAGTACATTTAGTAGTTAACAGTACACTCAACAGTGACCTGACTTGTATGTTGTTTTATTAAAGTTTCATATTGACACTGTCCTGATTTCAAGAAAAAGCTTTGATCAAAATAGCTATGATGCAACTTGGTACGTCCAATAGTTGAAACCAAGTTAATGGGACATAAACAGGAGACTTGAAGCTTGTAAATAACCCAATATAATTCAACCGCGAAATTAACAAGAGTCCATTTAGAATATTAGATGTGATGGTGATTACTTGCAGGAATATAAGTATTTATTTTGGATCATAAATAGGTCTAATTACACTGTTTATTATCACTAATTCAAAAAAGTATCTTAAGGTTTCACTTTTAGTTTCATACTCCTGGAAAAAATTAAATGACTGAATAAAAAGCGTTTTGGAGATGCTTGTTTTTCATCGGACACTGACGCTATATGAACATATTATGAAGATATTATCTTTAACAGATATGGTCAAGACATTTCAACCCAGATACAATTCAATTCAAGTTATATTTCATATATGTTGTAAACATTTATCTTCACATATCCAGAGAAAAGAAATCTATGTATCAATAATGTTAATTATGTGTAACATATATGGCAATGTCACTCCTGATGGCCTCTATATCTATAGCAAAAGTTAGAGTTACAGACATAATCTTTACTAACATATTGAGCAGTTGGATTGGAGTTGGACTTTTGTATTTTTTTGTTTTAGTTTCATCTATGGGCTGTAATAGTGCAAACCATGTATGCCTTAAAAGACCCTAAAACAGACACCAGTGGTTTTATCTTTTCCTCTCATCATTCCACAACGCTGGATGCTTTCCTCATAAGCATCAGATCTGAGTAAAGGACAGTGGAGATGACCCCAGTTTGAGAGGCATGGTGATCTGAGAAGAAGGGAATGCACAGCCTAAGATCAGTTCCCACAAGCTTTGACTTGGTCTCTGAACTTACTGGATCCCAGAGGCTTTCTGTGTGAGTGGGGCTCAGATATTGCACATGCCACTAAGAGGGGGAGACATGCAAATTAGTAAGCAGTAACCCCCCCCAAACCAACATGCACACATACAACGTATGTCTCTTGAAGCATGAACCAATGACAACTGAAGATTAAAGAAATGCAATGTATTCACAGAATTAAATGAAAACTAGTAAAACTACTGCATGTGTCACGATCTGTTTCTGGGTTGACTTTCGTGGTAAAAGTAACAATTAAGACAGCAGCAGCTTTGGCTTTAACATTTTCAGGCATATTGAACTATAACTTGAAGGACAACCCAGTTGTTATCCATAACTGCAGGGAGCACATTACAACCAGTAAGCAAAACAATGATAGGTGTCATCACTTAAAGGGAAGGGTAGGGGGGAGGCTTTCGCAAGGTGTCATGCCTTAAAGATTAAAGGGAATCTCATTGCCAGCAAAACAAGAAAGGCCTTTCCATGTACAAAAATCTGCAACATCTATTTGCTACTATGTTACCCAGCTTAAACACTGTGTCCCTGATGTGAACATTAGTTCAGCACATTTAGTACAGCCACATCAGATTACATAAAAAGTGGGCAAAAATACAGAGATTTGTGTTAATGAAAAACAAAATTGTGCAGAGTGGTTCAAATTAAATCTCCCACATCTTTGTCTTATGTTTCTCACCATGCACTAGTAGTTTCAGGGTCATTACCCCGCACTTAACCATTCATCCAAGCTCATGACACGCTGCTGTCATGCTATCAGGGTTACAGCACTATAAATTACACATTCACCTTTCAAACGGGTACAATGAACCCAGTCTTGTCTTACAATTAAGGGCTTGATCTAGGACCTACATTACGACTGTGATAAGTACAAAGACAATGAGACTGAGTGCATGCAAGCTCACTGGCCAAACAGCCTAATGATACAAAACAATCATTAAGGTTATTAGTTACACAACTGCGTGCTTGCAGTCTTGGCAGGATTTACTCTTACACAAGTGTAAGTCATCAACCTATTTATCTTCAAGCATTAAAGTCACCTTGAAAAAAATTACGTGACATCATTCAAAATATGGAGACAGGGCGTCGTTTTTAGGGAGTTTTAAATCAAAGTAATTAAACTGAAAAAAGTCTGTTTCAAGCTGAACCTTATGGAGCTGCAGAGGATAATTGACATGTGTTCTTACCTCCTTTGCGTAAATCCAAGTAATGAATTAGATCACAACCTTTGGAACATAACCAAAGTTACCATAACAGTTGTCTCAGCAATTTAATACTCATCAGTTACCACTGAAAACCATGGAAAAGTTAAGTCAATAATGATCATCTCATCACGATGCAACGTTTTTCTAGGTTACTTTGACACATACAACAGAACACTATCAAACTCTTTAATGTAAAGGAAGTGTCAATGGACCATTCCAGCAGGATAATGTACCCCACGAGACCAATTATGCATCAGGAACATGACGAGGAGCCCATTGGTTTGACCTGCCCTCCAGACTCGTCGGGTCCCAGTCTAACTGAGCATTCATGTGACGGAACCATGGATGAAACAGAGACTCTACCCCCCACCCCCTAGGTGGTTTAAATTATTAATACTATTTAATACTTTTAAATAAGAACTTTTTACTAGGGCTGTGAATAGCTGAATATATTTCATCAGGACTGATCACGTGATTGTTGATGGGTTACTTTTAACACATTTTTATGTGTTCTAAATCTGGCTTACGGGGATGTTTTTCAAGGTTTTAATACTCTTGTTAACATGGGAGTGGACAAATAGGCTTGTTTTATGCAAATGTACGTCTGTTATTATTGCAGCAATCCAAAACTCTATCAATTACTGTCTAGAATATTCTTAGATGGACAGATGAGCACAGTGGCCTCTGTCTTCATAACAGTCATAGCATGTGACTGAGTTCCCACTCCGTGTCTTACTGACAGATGTCGAGCAGTCACAGATGAGTCCCAGAACTGTCCCAGCCTCTCCTTCGCTTAAACTTCCTCAACTTAGTACAAGTTGTGTATCTTGGTTGCAGTGGTGGCTCTTAATGGCAAAACATACATGCAATCACTGGATGTGATATGAATTATTTCCAAGCAGATCCTTGTCTTCCGCATGTTAAATGACCTGTAGTCGCCCTATTCACTCCTGCTCTTGGAAGTTTGTTTCTTGTAGGGTTGTTCAGGTGTCAGTGTGGCCTGCCTTTGGTGAGGGGGAGTTTCTTTTACATTTACAGAGTTCAAATTTCTTTAATTTTAATTTTTAAGATACTTCACAACAACAAATCGTTTAGAAAAACAATTGGTTAACGGATTGCATTTTTTAAAAAAATCATTTGTGCCAAATGATGGACTCAGACAAGTGCTGTTTGCTGTTTTGTGTTCTGAAATATTACAGGATATTATACAAATATGACCTTTTCTTAGCGTGTAATGTGTCTTTTTAGAATGACTCTTCAACACACCATAGCTATTTTTACATGCACAAAAGTTCTTGATAGTTTTAACTATAGTGCGATGGTCTTGGACTGTATGGACCGTATTCTATATTCTATATATGATTATGGCCACATTGAGAGGAAATTTTATTTGATTACTGTGTTGTCTCATTATTATGTTATGATAGAACTAAACAAGTGTCTATCAAGCTAAAGAAGAGCAGCAGGGGAGGAGGATGGAGGTGATTACAGCCAGAGTTAGAGAAAGATAGTAACACTGAGTGGTTAACCCTAAGATTGGAAAGGTGTTAACATTAAAGAGGCTTTTCCTGTGTATGGAAAAGCGCAAGACGAGCTTGGTGCTTTATTTGGGTCTTCTCTCGTGGAAAGGTTTGTGTATTACAAATAAGACAACTAAGCCATAAGTTTGGTGATATTATGACCAAGCTGTTGAAAGAACAGAACCCCAAATACAGTGCATATACACACTTCTGTGGCGGCTGTGGGTCAGATAGAAGAGCTAGATTGGTCCAGTGATTTAAGGGTTCCTGGTTCACTCCCAGACCCTGCACTTAACATGTCGAAATGTGTCTTTGAGAAAGACACTGAACTCCAAATTGCTCCCGATGCTGCCCAATTAGTGTGTGAATGGTTAACGCCACTGATTCACAGGTGGCACCCTGCGAGGTAATCACTGCCACCAGTGTATGGGTGAATGCAAAACCTGTAGTGTAAAAGCACTTGGAGCGGGTCAACAATGAATAAAAAAATGCTATATAAATACAAAACATTTACCATTATATCTACACTGTACATGGGGTTGGAAAGAATAAGATTTCTATTGCTTTGTGACTGAAGCACACATTTGAATTTATTTAGTTTTGGTTATGCAATAATGTCACGATCCACAGGGAACTAACCGTTTGCTTCTGTAAATTGAATGCTAATAACCTCCACCATCACTGATGACTAAGCTTTAATAAGTTATCTTGTATCTAATAGCTGGTGGGGAAGAGTGAGGAGCTCTGTACTGGTGTTTTTGCTGTTGGCATCAACTAGCGGCTCTGGCTCCCTCACTTGCACGCACACTCCATCAGTACATAGCAATGGCATGTAATCATTTGGTATGAGTCATCACCCCCCCCCTTCCTCAGTTTAGCCTGGACTCAAAATCCCTGCCTGACTGTGCAGTGACACATTTCAACTTAATGGTATTTTTTTTCCAGAGTTTTCACCTCTTAACTGATATTCATGTAGAAGGATAGGGAAGGAAAATAAGCTGAAATCAAACATTAGCCAAGGCAAGCAATCAGAAACATTTGCCTTAAATAATGAGAAAATAATGCTAAAATGTCAGAAAAGGTTAAAAACACAGTTACAAATATATTAAAAAAAATAAACCCCTTTCCACAATGTTATAGATGCTAATCTCAGAAATACAGTCTCTAGGTTTTGTAATAGTGCATGGTACAAGCCCTCGGACGCCTCTGCCTGCTGAGAGAACCAAGAAGCACATTTTCCTCTGCATTTGTATACTGAGCAATGTACGAGATACGTGATATCTCAAGCCCTTATTTTTGAAAGACACACTTTCTTAGTCAAAGTCATCTAGTCATATGAGTTTCTCTTTGCATCCTCGGTATCCTCGGCTTTGAATGTGTTCCCCTCAATCTGTCTCATCAGTGGTTTCATTTCCTCTCAACTTTGCTTCTTAAGCTGCCTTGCTTACTCCCTCTTTTCTCCACACACACTCACAGCCTGCTATATGGTTATATCCAGAGAGGGTTGAATCCAGGGCAACTGGACTTTAACCTTTTGTTTTGTCCACCTGCCCTTAATTTCCAAGTATTTGCCTGTTTCAGGTTCGCCTGTGTGTGTTTGAACATGAAAAAGTCAGCAGTGAGAGAGTTAATCACAAGTCAAATTGCTAATTGCTCTTGTGACCTCAGGCATTAGGGGGATATTACAGAATAAGGGCTGGCATTCATATGCTATATAATAAAGATTAAAGAGTGATTAAGTGCATTTTGGAAAGTGAGTTTCAATGAAGAGCACAAAAAAATTCTTGCATGGTATGGAAGGGTTCAGCTACAGACTAATTCAGAGTTTCCACAAGGTTGGACACATCAGGATGGGAGTGAAAATTGGTACAAACCATAAAGAGAGTTAACAGCAGCAGTGACAATGTCATTAATAAAATCTAGGATGAGAAATTTTCTTCTGTTTTTCCATGACTTAGGTAGAACATTGATGAGCTAAAATTTGACCTTTGATAAAAATAACTATGATGAAATGCATGCAAACGTGCAACCGGACCTGCGTAACAAACAAGACGAGGCCAAGTAAAAGACATTTGAATGCCACAAATAATTTTTGATGAGATGGGAAAATAAATATAGGTAATCTTGTAAAACAGAAATTTGTTTTTTAGGCTTAGGGTTTTATACAAAGGGACTCATTTCACATTAAAGCAATTGTATTGTGTCTTGGCTATTTTAAGGCATCAAGCCTTTTTAATGGAAAAATGAAATCTAAATGTAGCATGTACACTAATTTTAAGGAAGGGAACTGCATTTTTATGACCTTTAAAAAAAGTCTCTTACCTCCATGTATTACAGTGCATTGAATATTTCTTTTAAAAATATTTTGCTGCGGGATGAAACTTATAATGCCACTGCACTCATACTGTTCTGAAACTATTACTTGCATGCAGGTTGATTGCTCTGCAGAACAACACAAAGGCTGTTAATGATCTACATTCATTTCAAACGCAGATTTTCTGTAATGACACACTTTCAATTGTGTTATGAAGCGAGGAGGTGGAGTTCAGAGGGGAGAAACAGCAAGTGTATGTCAACACACACGCGTAACCTACAATTGCCTCAATATCTGTAGCAGATCCTAAACTTTTGGAGGATTCTGTCAGAGTACTAGCATACCTGTAAACCTGGCATCAACGAGATAAAGTATAGATAGGAATTTCGGAGGATAACCTTATTATAAATCATGGTAAACCGTCTCATTGCTATGCTGAGTCTGTAACAACACCACAGCTTACAGGGACTGTATTGCACATGTATATCCTGTGTGTTTTGCTCATTTATAATCTTCACTGTCAGTCTAACAGTGTAGGATGTGGTTAACAATAATCCTGAGAGAATCTCTTCCACTAAACTAGTGAATACACAAGACATCCTGATGTATGGGAGGAATGGAGAATAAAACAACACGAGAGACGCTGTAAGCCGCAAGCCAGTGCTCTATGTTGTTGAAGGCAGACTCCATGTGAAGCCATGGCGAATCCACCCTGACGTCAACAGTCGGCCTTTTGATTAATAGACAGTCCACACATATGTGGTACGTCTTGACAGTTACCTGAAAACTGGGCCAACAAAGCTCTGCTTTTAGGAAAGCTTTTCCTTTGCAGCTCACTACAGGAATACGATTCTAAATCCTGTAATTAAATTGATAAATGTAGTATTAATAAATGTAACTTACATTAATGTACTCCTGCATCAGTAACATGTTCATGTTCGTGGTGACTTGATGAGTATGAATTTGACTCCTGCTTTAGCCTGAATGAAGACGGATTGTAGAAATTTATGACAAGGAGGCTCTACGAAGGCTTTCTGTCTGTAATCCCTCTTTCTAAATGAGTCAATTATCTTTTTTTTTAATTGAAATACATGTTATGGTTGCTGGATTTATTTCAAAACATATAGTGTATGTAGTCTATCCCTTGAATTATATAGGTTGAATGATTGTGTTATTTTTGCAGCATTCTGTTAGGTAAAATGTATGATTTAGATCACATATATCATACATTATATATATTGTAATATGAATAATGAGCGCCTCTCTCAAAAGTAGAATATTTTCATAATTTTATTCTGGAAGTTAAACTTTCATATAGCCTATATTCGTTGCACATAAAATAAAATATTTCAAAACTTTTTTGTGTTAATATAGATGATTATGGCTTATACACTTACAGTAAAAACATATTCAATATATTTTAGAGCTTATCAAAATGTGTAAAAAAAAAAAGTAAAATGCTTGAAACTTTTCAGTCAGTGAGTCTATAATATATTTATGTTTACTTAAATCTTACTTTTTTTTACCTAAAAATATTGTGAAACTTGATTTGATTGATCGATTGTTGTTTGATTGTTGCCCAGTCCAAGCACTTATGAAGAAGTTTCGAGATGAAACATAATACATGGTGTATGAACTATATGCCATGTATTGTGACATTCTGTGAAATTCCACTCAGACACACAAATTAAACACTTTATATACCACCACATTAAATGTACTGTGCTTGCATTAAAAAATAGCCACAGCCATACAGTGTGTGCTATTGACAGCTGTTGTGGTTCTGTTATCCATGAGGTCAAATGAGTGGTCAAATGGTCACAAATATATATTCATATATGCAAGCAGATGTTTAAGGGGGTTTCCATTTCTTTTTATGGATAATTGTGCGTGTGGAAATGAAGCATTTGTGCTCATTTCCCAATGAGATGCATACAACAGAATCATGAAAAGGCACAGCTGCGTAAATCTGATTAAAATAATGTGAAATTGTAAACATATGTCTGTAAATATTACATTCATTGTGAATCTTTCAGGGGGCCTTTTACATGAAATGGGCACATTTTATTGATGTATTACAGCCCATTTGGTTATAATTGGTCTAATATCTTGAAGCACAACGTACCCAGAGATGTTCTATGGTTATTACATTACATGAACTTTGCTGATAACCAGCTGTGCTGTAGTACACAAGAGTTTTAAGAGAAATTGGAGAAAAGATAAGAAATTCCATGTGAGCCCACGGGTGGGCTTGTGTGAAAATTTTAAGGACCATTTACCGAAGACATTTTGGCAAGTCACATCTACTCTAGAAGCAACACATAATTTGAAATCTAAAATTGCCGTTATTCTCTGCTAAGATTTAGCTCTGTATTACCCATTTGAAAACATTATGTTGTGATGTTAAATGGAGCTCAGAGAAATGCAGAATAATTTTGCTGGGAGACATGGTAAAAGGCACATTTTAGCCACATTTAGTTCAGGATACATCCAACTGATCATGATCAAGAGTCACTTAGGGGATTAACTTAATACATATGGACGCGTCATCGGGTGCCGTATAAATCAAATGACCAACTGCTGGATTGGATTTAAATTAAAATTCATCTGCTTTATTAGCAAAATTTAAAAAATGATGATTTAATAGAAATTATTTAAAGATCATCACATTCAAATGTATTATACCTATATTTATAGCCCATATTATTTCCAACCTGAACTATACTTATCTGCCCAAAGTTTGTGACAGGAGATGTCTTCTTATACTGAGGAGCTACATTTGTAACGTGACAACGTCACGTTACAAATATAAGCATGAAAGCTAACTGACGACTAATTAGCAAATATGACTGGTCCACTGAGCCATTTTTTTCAGGCAAACATGGTTGTCTATTAAGACCTGAACAATTGTCTGAGATATTATAACGTTTCATAACCACTAATGCTGTCAGCCACATTAACTTACAAGCTAGCATACAATATAAGCAAGATGCTAACTACACTCCTCATTCTGACACATCGGCTAGTTTTCTTAACTGAGGCTCACACAGGTTGTGGTTTAATGTCTTTCTGCTTTTTCACCCATTAACCCGATGCACACAGAGGTGGTGGATAAAACACAAAGTTCATGATTTATACAGGTATAGAATTTTGTAATCAGGTAGAACGTTATGCCTCAAACTGTATAAAAGGGAAAATTAAACAAAATATTAGTCATAGCAGAGTACTTTTATACTTCAAAATGTGTTTATAGAGGTTTCAGATTGGATTCTGAAAAGAAATGTTAACAATTAATGTGTCTAAGATACCATATAAACTGAGGAGATAACTAAATGCTAGTAATTATAGACCTGAAAACTGGGGATATTATGGAATCATCGCTGCCACCATTGCATAAACTGTCATTGCCCAGATTGTTTGTTTCAGTGTGATAAATAAATAAGTAAGTAAAGTAAGTAAATAAGTAAGTTTGTCATCAGGATTGGCTTGAAGTGCTATATCTCTCCACAACTATGAGTCTAATTAACACGAAGCGACATGCAAATTGATCAGGAGGATGACACCCTGTATGTAAATCAGGGATTTTGGGATGTACTATACCCTTGCAGTTGTGTGTTGACCAAGTTAAACAGTTTTAACGTTACTCGGAGACAACATAATTCATAATAACTTCTTAAATGAAGGGTTAATTCCCACAAATTACATATGAACATTAAACACACTAAACATACTAGCATACTCACCATGAGTAGTATGTGTCATATAAAAAAATTATAGAAAATAAAAAAAACCCCTGCATTAAATTTTCAACAAATAAAACTGCTGTTGCAAATTAAATGTATTTATATAGATATTATGTTGTTTTTTTTCTAGAAAACATGGCTGAATAATGAGGTTACTCGACATCTGGCTCAGATTGAAGATGGTGTGTGTAAATGGCTTTCTTTATTTTTCTCTTGCTGTCCACTGACTTACGATTAATAAGTTTGGTTCATTTTTCTTTTAAACTGATCCTGATAGATTCACATCATTCTGGATGTTCAGTCCAGGAGAGGAGTCTACAACAGAACAGCACACGGAAAGGATGGCCCCTGTTCCATCTCAGACGAGAAGAAGACTTCTTTCCGTTCTCTGTTAATGAGTCTACTCATCTGACAGTTATTATCTCCCATTCACTGCCTTCACATCTTCCATCTCCCTTTCATCTACCATACAGCTCTCTGCCCTCTCAACCCCATCAGGCAGGTACAGACGCCTTGGATGAGGACCTCCGCCCTGAAAACGCGCAATGACACATTGCCCTGCTTACATTCAGGATGCAGTCAGTCTTATGTAAAAGTGCTACTCTCTGTCTGCCACTGCGTGACCGCTCACCATCCATCCAGCACTGTACTGAACCTATTGGAGGAATCCTGATTGAAATGCTGCCTGGTCTACCCACTGGGCAGCAGACTGTGACTGTGTGAAATAATGGCAGTAAAGACTAAATGTCTCGCCAGCACTTGTTCGACTGTGAGCAGCCTTTGATTTAGATTTTGAATTTTTGAATTTTGAAGCTGTCTGAAGGTTATGTATACCACATTGTTTTCCCAGCATTGGCAATGTTTCTTTTATAAACAGTAGCCAAAACATATTTTCTTTTTTTTAATTTAAGCATTTGCGAAATTTATAGTTAATTTATAGCCAGGTCCAAGAGCTAAAAAGACAGACTTTATCCTAAGTCCCAGTAATCACTGAGTCGATTTCATGCATAAGAATGATCCTGTTTGACATTATTAATCAGATGTTTAAAGTGAGTTCTGTTCTGTATATTTGTGATTACAAGCATCGTAAACACGAGAAACTTTTTTATCTTTGTGCTTATTTAACATATAAGAGGGAAGTAGGATTTTTGCTTTCATTGGACCATTAAATAGTCACTAACCCAGACTTTATCATCACTCCGAACTCTGGTTCAGATGGATCAGGGCATTGCTTTTATCAAGTCAATGAGAAAACCTGCAGCTCTGAAAATCCATAATAATACAGAAAAAACATCAGAAATTTTTTATCGTTGGTCATTTCTTATCTTTCCCAGTGTGAATGGATTATTTCACAAAGTGGCTTAATTGTAATGGCACAGGCACCCGCAGAAGGCCGCTGGGCCTCTTCTTATTCTGCAAAGATATGAGATCATGCATTTAAATTGGGACAAATGCAAGAGGTTCTTCATGGATACTGCCAAATGAAAGTGAGCATACAGAGAAGATTTATATTCTGGGAAGTGTTAGAATTACTACCATAAGATAATAATAGTGGCAAGTTGAAAAAGATTTCTGCTTTTGAGGCAGGAAGTGAAAGCAGGAAGAACTTCCCTGCTTCATCTAAATGAAAAGACAGCACACTTAATAATTTAAAACTTAATAACCATCTTGCACCACAAAGCAAAA
>KV751317.1:19303062-19345188 GCA_001698575.1 Mola mola
CCTGCCCCAGAGATGCTCCAGTTGCTGTCTGTGACGATGGAGGCAATTATCCCAGAAATCAACACACCGAGACTGACAGAAACCAAAAACACTGTAGAAATCAAAGTCCTTTATAGTAAAAGTTGTTTGGTTCACAGAAATCTGGCAAACAGTTCTAAATATAGGCAAAAGGGATTGGCAAAAAGACTGAGTCTGAAGAAACAGGCAAAAACCAGGATAACTACATGAGGAAAACCGCTGAGACACTTGAAAGGACAAAGACAAACTGGCACAGGACGGAGAGTACGGAGTACGGAGTACGCAGGTTTAATAAAAGGGGAGAGTGGAGATGACTCGACAGCTCCTAGGGACGGGGATGCAGACAATCACAACAGGTTCAGGTTACTTTATTGGTACCCGTGGGAAACTGCATACAAAACATTGCAACATGACACAACACAATAAGAAGATCAGAGTGAAAAAAGGCTATTAAAGAATGATAAAATATGATAAAAGTGCTCCATCAATTAGAAATTCAACAAGAAAGAGAAATAAGAGAGGACTATTCACATTAAAATGAATAAAAATCACTCAGGTAAATAAACATATGAATAAATAAGTTATGTAATCAAGAGAAAAGTTATTCAAACACCAGAAACAAGTACTGAAATGAATGCTTTAGCAGAAAATGCAAAAGTCTCTTTACATGTTACTGTTTTTGTATAGCTTTGTTCTGTCCAGAGGGAAGTTGCTGAAACTCACTGTGTGAAGGGTGGAGTCCATCCATCCATCTATCCATCCATTTTCTACCGCTTATCCTGTTAGGGGTGGCAGGGGGGCTGGAGCCTATCTCAGCATCTTCGGGCGAAGACGGGGTACACCCTGGACGAGTCGTCAGTTCATCGCAGGGCTGACATATAGAGACAAACAACCATCCACACTCACATTCACACCTACGCGAAATTTAGAGTGACCAATTAACCTAACCCCCAGTTTGCATGTTTTTGGACTGTGGGAGGAAGCCGGAGTGCCCGAAGAGAACCCACGCAGACACAGGGAGAACATGCAAACTCCACACAGAAACACCCTGACCAGGGAATGGAACCCAGGACCTTGTTGCTGTGAGGCGACAGCGCTAACCACTGCACCACTGTGAATGCCTCATTATTTAAAATGGAGGTAGCTATCCGTTGTACCTTTCTGATGTACAGGGATGCTGGGTACAGCTGTGACTCTCCAATCAGCTTACTGCACCATGTAAGAATTCGATTTAAAGAATTTGTATCTTTCATTGATGAGTGACCGAACCATGGCACCAAACAAAAGGATGAAACTGATTCAGTGAAAGCGTGATAAAACATGTTTCGGTCAGTGTGAAAACATGAAAGTCCTCTTAAACAATGCAAGCGTTGATGACCCATTTTGCACACAGCTTCACAATTAGCATCCAAGTTGAACTTATTGACAATCATAGCCCTCTACTGTATAAGATTGCACACGTACACTGGTCTGCCTTTTGACAATGACTTAATGACTTTTTATCGTAAAATCAACGTGCATATCTTCTTCGTATGTGATATAGTATGACTATCTGGAGGCTAGGTTCCTCACACCAAAGCACAAACTGGTCCACGAATGGTCCGTGGCTGGACTCAGAATGACAGAGTCAAAAGCATGCTTTATGACGGCTCTGTTGTCACAACAGCAGTAAGGGGCAATTTGACACAAACGGACATGTGAGATGAAAAACATTAACTATGACAGTTTTAAAAACACACTACCAATGTTACAGGGCGAGACCTGACAGAATGAGTTAATTGTTCTTTTTTTTTAGACCCTATCCCACCAGCTGACGAAGTATGAAAAACTGCATGGCTCTCAAGGTAAAGGACGTCCCATCAAGGCCATCAAAAGGTTTGGATTATTTTATTCAAGTACAGTAAAATAACTTATCGGAAAATGTAACGTGTTATTCCGTATACAAGGAGTAAAAGGAGCAGGGTGTTGGGGACAGGTTGTACTGTATATGATGACATTACAGATTTTATTACACCTCGGGCATTCTAGTCTGTTATTTCTTAACAGTAGACCACCGCGTTCAATAAAAGAGTGGTGCTATGGACAACAGTAGTGCCAGATTGAGTGGCCCTGAAAATATCAAATACATTTTCAGTGGATAATATATATAATTTAAACATCTATGTCTGCTGTTTGGGGTTTTAAAGTGTACATATAACATCTAGACTATAAGTATCCAGTAAAGGAATGTGGAAAATTGCTCCTTTAAAAGTTACATTTATAGGCCACCAATGCATGGTGTGAAACGCGTCAGTTTTTTCTTTTGTGTAAGTGAATGTGTGTATGTGTGTATCTTGTTTAATGTGACTTTTCTGCACTAACAATAGCCCACAATTTCTTCCTGGAATTAATAACCTACTATAAGCGTAACAAATGATTACTTTTCTTAACAATTTTAGTAAGTGAAAACATGACACGTTATCATGTTGATTTAAGACACATGCACTTAAATTTGCCCATGGCCTTCACACCATATATCAGCAGAGGCATTCAGGCTCTTTCTTTGGAGCCTCGCTGTCTTCATACTGACTGTGTCCAGGAATAATCCCAAGAATCCTCTGAGCTGAGGATTTGCTGTCAGGATACAGGAAGTTTTTCCTCTTGTCTATCCTTTCTCATTTTATGCCATGTTTTGCTATGTTTCCTCCCACTTTAAAGAAGCTTATATCCATCTGAAATGGTTGGTCATCATTACTGGTGCTTGTGCTGTTTATTAGTGCAGAGGGTCTTGAAGGGCTCAAAAAGATACAGTACTTGGTTGGCGGGGTATATATATGGCCATATTACTCTGTTTTGTGTTATCTACAGTAAACAACAGAACAACTGAAAAACCCTTAACTAAATTCAGGATCTAAGCCTTCTTTACATAAAACAGCCTTACCTACACATTTGTGAATAATAGAAATCCTGAGATTGGAGGGTAGACCATATTTTTATAAACGTATGCTTGCACATTTAGGTATACGTTTGAATAATGCAGCTTAGAAAAGGGCGAATAAGATTGTGAAACAGAAGGCTTACTTGTTATTTAACTTGAAAAAGAACTTAATTACTGTTAAGTAATTAACTGTATGAAGTATTTGTTTCCCTCTGAAATACAAAATTTTCTCAACCTCACTGCAAACCCTCCTTTTCTTTAACTTTTTCAAAGTTAGTGTGTTAATGTAGTAACACCCCTTTAATATCCCTCCAGTATTCTGCAAAAAAAAGAGCGTTCATCATCATTACATTTCTACACAAAGAGGTGACCCCAGTGTGTGTAATAGCTTTTTCTCTTCAAAGCTACTTCTGTTGGTTTACCCAGTTTGGCTCAAACAAAATGAACTTACATACAACTGGGACACAAACTTAACGGAACAAACAGCATGAATAGCCAGCACTTAAAGATTATTATTCTTGTTAAAGCAGCATTTATTGTTTTTACATTTGCACTCAGTGCTGGCAACGACGCAGCCCTCATAAAAGCAAGGGTGAATAGAAACAAAAGAAGAAGTGTATCCCATTCTCTCTCAGAGCTGAGCAATGGTGAGTCCAGGTGTTTCGTGTCAGGTCAAGGTTGGGCCACACTGAACCTTATGCAGGGACAAATAGGGTGCAATTTATTTACGAGGACAGAGAGCAAATGCATCCCACCGCCTTCATCATTGAAATGAATGGGGTGCGACTCCAGCGCGACAGGAATTCAATACTGCTGTTGTGAGCATTAGCAGCATTAAGCACATTAGAGTGTACTCAGCAGTAAGACCAGCAGAAATAAAAAGTGATTGCAACTGTGTAGTCTCTGTTATGTAATCTAGAAATATTTTTTGTTCTGTTTAATTTTAGCATATTTGGTTGTATGCCTGAAACATTATAAATGGAGTGGAACTGAAATAATACGTTTCAGATGTCCTGCTCACCTTAGCTCATTCCATTTTTCTTCTTTTTAAATATATGCACTGTGTATTTCATTTTATCTATTAACTTTTGCTTGTTAGACCTATTTTATTAACATTGCTGTGCCTGAAGATTTATTTTTGACAACCACAACGCACAGTTTTAAATATGTATCACATTCAATTTAATACACTACACATTTCCTTCAGGATCATTTTTCAGGCCAACACTGAGATGAGTGCATATCTCTCAGATTTAAACAGCAAAATAATAAACTTTCTTTTAGTCTGACCCTTCTAACGCTTTACATTATGTTGAACAGTGTTCTTTAGGGTGACATTTTTAGAGTGGTTTAATGATTTGAAGTTGTTTTAATCATAGATAGCAACACCGAAGACTCCCTACATGTTATTTGGTCAGTCATGACAACAAACCAAGCAGGGTTACAGCTAACGTGTGGCTGTGCGTGGACAGTCAGTGGTTTCTAAACACAGGATCAGCGATTAGCCATTATTAATCAATCCAGCGTGTGTGACTTAATGGGGATTTAAAGGTGCAAGGAAAACATAATCATGGTAAAATAGAGAGTATCCTTAACCAAAAACTCAAGTAAAAAGAAATAACTGAGGTTGTTCACTCAGCTAAAAAGTTCTGTTTTCACACTGTAATTTGGTACTGTGAATCCATTCATTACTGTTTTCACTAGCAAGGATCACGCAGCAACAACATGCACTTTAAAAGTTCATTGAAAATGTAGGAAGGCACTTAATGTTATATGATGAAGAGTAAAGGGATGAAGGTGGTCTGGAAGTGGGGAGGGGAGAGAGGAGCACAGCTCGGAGCTTGAGAAGAACAGAAGCAGAAAGCAGGGGAGTCAAAGAAAAGCAGCTTTGGTTAAAAATTTACTGTTTGTTGTTCCCGTTGGCAGGACATCTGGGGGCTGAACCACTTAAAGAATATAGTACAAACTGGAAATTAAGGTGAAGCTATGAGCTTTAAGTTTAGAGTTTAAGGCCTCAATGAAGTGAGATGATAAGTGCACTGGAGTAAATGGTGAAGAGAGGAGAGAAGACAGCGTAGGTATAAGCAGAGTTGGAATGAGTAAAAAAAAAAGGTGAATGGCTGCAGGCAGCATGGGCACACAGAACCCAGTGTATTGACCAGACGTGAGTAGATTTGACGTCTGAACCGAAATCACAACCCATTAAATTAAAACCTTCCCAAACTTCATCACAAATGAGAAAAAATACCTTTATGAAACATCTGAAGTAAACAAAAAAACACACTTTTAAAATCAAAAAAATCACACACTTTTAGACGTAGGCATGTGGCTTGAAGATGGACTGGAAAATCAAGAATTAGGTCATTTAAAAAACTGTACACATGAAATAAATGATGTCTGCCTTGATGGGTTATATTAGAGATAAATTTAGGGATAGATTTATCCAGATTAAGGAGGTCTTACCAGTAACACTTCTTTTTTCTATCGTCTACCTTCCTGAATGTCTGCCTGGTGTTCAATACAAGACTTGGCAATAACTTTGTCTCACTTGTCATAGGTTAAGAAAAGGGGTTAAGGAAGAGTCCACTGATTGTTTTTTTCTTGTAATCCTATGTTTGCACCTAGGAGAAGAGGAACAGAAATGGAGCGTGTGGATTCTCCTGCAGTGACTAAATGAAACACAGAGGGAGGTGATTTCATGCTTCACATACAAACTACATGTGGATCCGTTGAATTGCCTCACCAGCTGGATTTAGCTTGGCGCCAGATGTTTAACTGGAGTAAATGCATTAAGCAAAAGTAAATAATCATAGATAGATTGCACGTTATTGTGCTCTTGCTGTATAGAGTATATATCTATGTTCTTATAGCTAATACTTTTTTTTCTTACAGGTTCAATCATTGGAAATGAGGTGCACATGTTTATACAGAGAGCCGATATAGGGGCAAAAAAATTAATTAAAATTGATTTAACTGAATCTTGAAAACTAGCACTGTTGGACAAAACTACTTGCAGCCCTTTTAGATGTTTCAATTATTTCTACTCCTCAGACACATCCACATGTAGCATTGATTACACATCAGCTGATGATGTCAGCGTGTCATACAAATATTTTCCTTGACATGTATGAGCACTCAGGCTGCATTTGAAAACACCAAGCTGTCACCAGGTCCAGATGGATTGTCATCTGAATGGTACAAGACCTTCAGGACTTCACATATTTAAAGCTTTAAAAGATGGAAAAATCCCTCTGACATGGAAAGAGGCTACTATAGCAGTAATACGCAAAGAAGGAAACGATAGATTAGAATGAACCAACGTTGACTATAAATTGTGTTCATCAATCCTTGTAAGAATAGTTGAAGAAGTCCTCCCCGTGCTCACCCGTAGATCAGACTGGATTTATTCCACAGGGACAAGCACATGACAATATAAGATGCTCTTTACATATATTAAGCCATATTCAAGAAAAAAAACTACAAGCTTTCAGTCTAGATGCAGAGAAGGCCTTTGTGAGCTTTTTATATGAGGTCTTGGAGAAATTTGGTTTTCATGAAAATTTTTATTGAAGGAATTAGATTTCTATATAACCCAACCAAATGAGTCAAAATAAATGGATATTTATCAAAGCCTATTCAAATACAACATGGCAGGATACAGGACTGTGGAACATCACCGCTTTTTTTGCACTCTTCATTGAGCTGCTGGCTCGGTGGAATAGGCAGAAAGACAGTATTAAAGAAATTTGCATAAATAATGAGGAACAAAGGGTAGGACTATATGCAGACAATGTTTTGATGTATACAGCTGGACCTTCTAAATCTCTCACTGAATTATTCAAACTATTAGAACAATTTGCTAAAAATGCAGGATATAAATTAGACATAAAAAAAACACAAATTCTAAAGGTAAATTATGCCCCATCAGTTATGATTTTTCTTAGTAAGTTAAAAACTGATATGTCAAGATGGATCTCTAACACATTTATGAGTTTTATCCAGAGAATAGAATCTATTATCATCTATCATCTATATAGATGAATATCCTCCTTAGACTTCTTTTTGTTTTAGGCCCTCCCTGTTGAAAATAATTCAAAAAAGTTTACTGAGTGGGATAAAATTATCTCAAGGTTCGTTTGGCACGAGAAAAAACCGAGAGTGTGATTTAAGACATTGTAATTCCTAAAAAAATAAAGTCCAATGGCTATTCCACATTTGAAAGATTATGGACCTTCCAATACAAGCAGTGCTAGGCAATGAGAAAGTAGACCCAAAAATAAACAACTTGAAAAACAAATGCCTAAAGTTTCAACTTAAAATTAGGAGCACCATTAAAATAGAATATATAAATTACTGGACAAATTGTGGATAATTAGATGGAGCACATATGACCCAGATTTTAGACCCAATCAGCTAGACTTCAGATTTGAAACATGGACAAACAAAGCGATTACAACATTCTACTCATCAACAAATAAAGGACAAGTAAAAGACTTCCAGACTTTAAGACAAGAATTTTCTCTAAAACAACACATGATCATGATGACTGTCACGAGTCACAAAAATGGGACCCCAATGCAGAACCAGATCAGGTTAAACCAAGTCTTTATTTACAGAAAATAAAGTCCAACAGAAATAGTCCGTGAAGATACTGGTAACTATACGCCAAGTACAACCAAAAAAACCGTCACCAGAGACTAAGGAATAAACGCGAGAGATCACTGAAGAGAAGTCCAAGGAGGGTATATACAGGGGTTGATTGCCGGTAAATGCAGGGCAGGTGTGCCTCATCAGCCATGGGCGGAGGAGAGCAGAAACGCCCACTGGGAAAAAACACAGGGAGGAGGGGCAGGGGAAGCAGGAGCACAGAGAGCAACAGGACAGGCAAAACAAAACGGTAAGCGAAAACATAAACCATGACAATGACAAATGCAATAAAATTAACCCAATAGATCTGGGAGACCGAGTACTAAAATCCTCAGGAAATATTCATGTGAATCTGTTAAAGGTACTACTTCAAGACTGTACAAAGGTTTCCTGTTAAAAAAAAAAAATCATACCCCACAGACCATATCAAAAACAAATGACAAAAAGAGGGAGAACTTGAAGTAACAAAAGAAGAATGGTAAAACCACTTGGAACTAAAATGGAAATGCACTGATTCATATGAGTTCTCATGGTAATGTTTAATGAGGTTTTTTATTACACCAAAGTTGAAACTCACTACACAGGAGAAGACTCCGTATTCTGCAGAGGCTGTGGGGGAAGGGACACAAACAATTAAAATATTTCTGGTCAGATGTACATAAAAAAATGGAAGAAATATTTTATATTAAGATTGCCAACCACTTTAAAGTACTTTCCTTAGGTGCAGTTGCTTTCGTCAATCAAAATATCAATGAATATTTATTCAGAATAATCACAACCGCAGCTAGGAAAACCATCACCAGACCCTGGTTGCACCCCGACCATCCCACAATAAGAATGGGTTGGAACAATCAACAACATATACCTTATGAAAAAAAAAATCCACTTTTCATTTAAATTGCAAATGGCTGAATTTGCTAAGATGTGGTTAAAGTGGATCTCCTTTATGGAAAAGACACAGCCAAATTTTAGGGATACAACAGATTGAAAAAATTCTAGATGACCTCCCTAAATAAGCAGGAATTTCTGTCTCTTTTTTTTATTTCTATACATTCCTTTTAAATTGTTAAATTAAAGAAAATGTTCCCCACCCCTTTTTTCCCCTAAGGATGTAGGGACTGTAAGGTGGTGTACATGCAAGGTTGTTGCATGAAGTACTTATATGCGTAAACAAGTATGAAAGCATATGTACAGGTGTGTATACATTTTTATACATATGTATAGTGTATATATGGATATATATTTCTTTTGTACTATTTGTATTTATTTATTTATTCTGTTTTGTTTTTTTTTAAAAATCCCAATTTTTAATATATATTTTTTGCTATTTTTTATTCTTATATGTATCTTCTATGTATTTTGTTTACTTTATTAGGAATTATATACATATTTAGATGTTTTAAAGGAAGAGGTAGGGGAAAAAAAAGGGGAAAAAAAGAAGAGTATTGACATTTAGTTGGTTTAAACTGTATCAATATTACCAAGATCATTCTATTGTTATTCCTTTGGATAAAAAGCAAAAATTGACAATGTCAGGATTGTATACAATACTTGGAAAAAAAAAAAAAAATCAAGCTGTTCTCTTTGTGAGCTCCAGAGGCTGGATTTTTCTGGCTGCTGTCTACCTGTCTGAACTGTAGCCTCGTCTGCATAGCACTAATTTCTCTGCTGGCGGTGTATCCAAACACTCACATGCGGCCCACACACAGACACACACACACACAAGGTGAAGTGACCCAGCATAATAAAGAGGACACAGTCTGCCAATATGACAAATGTACTAATTAAATTGTGATATAGCACACTGTTATTAGTGCCGGCCTCTTGGAAATTTAGGGAAATGAAATGCAATTAAATATAGTCAGTGAAAAAACACAAATATAGAGAAAATTGTACTCAAACCTGTGCGAATGACATGTGCATGTGCACTATAATGCACTGCTCAGTGTTTTTTTCAAAGTTATTACAAAGATATTCATGTATGATCCTTAAAAAAGGTGATTTTATGGAGAGTATTGTTTTTTCCCCGTCTGGCTGTCCATGTGTGTGTGAACAAAATAACTCAAATACTACTGCACGCATCATTACCAAATCTGACAGGGGGATTAATGTGGTTAAGATATTGAGCTGATTAAAGTTTGGGACCTCTACTACCGAAAATTGATGACATAGCAGCTGAAGTCAAGCATTGCTTCTGGTGTGCATGGTTGCAGCCACAGATTGACCCCATTTTTGGTAAATTCTATCATCTGCTGGCAAAACTACACAACTCTTGCAAAAATTCTAAAAATCCTACTAATTACCATGTGTGCTTGGGTTACCATGTGCAGGGTATTAATTTGCCAAGTCAGTCAGTCTGTTTGTCTGCCTCTCTGTGTGTGTGAACAAAATAATTCCAAAATTACTGGGTGGATTATTACCAAATTTTATAAGGACACTGATATGGTTACACTCATGAGCTGACTGAATATTTTTAACTCTACTGCAAAAATTGACAGAATGACAAAAATAATTCGTATTTGGGGATGAAGACTCATTTTTGCTGCAGGTGTGCAAGGTTTGCAGCCCACTAGATGCCCCATTTCATTATTCTTGTCATATCAAAAATGCAATAGGCGGAAAACGTGGTCAAATTATTCATATGGCAATTTTAAGAAGGGAGAAGAAGGGAGAAAGAGATAAAGGCTCATAAATAAGAGGAAACTAATTTAAAAATATTCAAATATGAAAATATCGCATTGGGAGCTGCTGCTGTGGTCCTGCCTGATGCCTCCTGGCCACATTAGGACAGGAAATCCAGTGACTTGGATCCTAGGCTGGATTTCCAAGTACAAATCGGGAGCCACAGATCACAATGGCTTCTGGACCAATAGACTACACCTTCTGGATCACTACACTTCACATATCCCTGGATTTATATATTCCACATACTCTTGGACTCAGTGACTACATCAGCAACACTCAGATCTTGTTACATGGACTATAATGACTCCTGGAGCAACAGAGTACATCGCGTTAGGACCTACTGTTGTGATTTTGCCTGACGCCTAGTGCTCAAATTAGGACAGGAGATCCTGTGACTTGGATCCTAGTCTTGATGGCAAAGAGAAAATCTGGATCCATGGATTACAATGACTCCTGGACCAACAGACTACACCTGCGTCTGGATCACTAGACTTCCCTGGATTTATAGATTCCACAGACTCTTGGACTCATGGATGTTTTATACATCCTTAATGAACTCTTGTTTTTGGGTTCTGTATAAGTGATAATCTATTGCACATCTGTCCATCCTAGGAAGAAGGATCCCTCCTCTGTGGTTCTTCCTGAGGTTTCTTATTTTCCCTCTTTAGGGTTTTTTTTTAAGTTTTTCCTCACCCGGTTCGAGGGTCAAAGGGCAGAGGGCGTCACATCTGTACAGTTTGTGAAAGCCCTGTGAGATAATGTGTAAATAGCTAGGGGTAGTGCCGTACAAATAAAACTTGATTTGATTTGATTTGATTTGATTTAAGAGGATGATGATATAAGTGAATAAGTAAGTGAAAATAGCATAAAACAAAACAGATTGGTTTTAACATGTTTGCAACGTTTTTTAATTAGCAGTGGTGTGATTGCGCTCTCCAAATGACAATCACCTACAGAAATCAGACCTTATATATTAACTCAATAAGGCCTGTATCTTGATTCATTCGACCACTCACCATTGTGTATTGCATGCCTCGCCACCACAGTGCCTGCGGGCACCAGGTGCGGGGATGTGATGAGGCGCCTGCAGTGGTTGTTCTAAAAATAGCCAGTGATTGTATCTTAGTACTAAAATCACTCATCGAACTTTTCAAAAATTTTAATGTGTAAATATTTGCACATGTGAAGAACTGAACGCGTTTTAAGATTTTCTACAACATTTGAAATTGAATACAGTAATGTAAAATTCATTGCTGGGTCGAAGTTGAATTGCTGCCCCAGCAACTCCCTTTTGCGTTCTAACAGGGGAAAGCCTACTTATATCCAGCCAGACACTGATACAACTGGTGGTGATTGATAAATTATTTCCGAGAAGAAACAGAAGACTTAAGACTTCCAGGGGGAATGAGAGGAAGAATTCTTCTTTACTAAAGCAATTGAAAGAAGTATATGTGTATTGTGGTGCTGCTGTAGCTTTGGCTAAGAAATACAATGTGGGGAGACATTTTTCTACATATCACAAAACTTTCAACACCAGCTACCCACCAGGCAGCGTTAGGAACAGAAAAGGCTTGTGAGCTCAAAGCAACTTTGGCGAAACAGCAATCAATTTTCACAAAGCCCCTGAAACAGCTGTGTATTACTGGGTTAAAAACAAGAAGCCGTATTGAGATGGTGAGGTGGTGGAAGGAGTTATGTCTGTGGTAGCAAACACTTTGTTTAAAGACAATAAACACAGCAATGATATTATTGCTTCTCTCTCGGATGTCCAGCTGAGTGCAAACAATAGCCATGTTTACATGGAAACAAATATTCAGAATAAAGGGCTGATCAGAATAAAAATGCTTCAAGTAAACACGTCAATTGGAAATTCTGATACGATTCTGCTCATTTGGAAAGAAATTTTATTCCGATCGAGAGGGGTGGTTTATGTTGTTGTCCTTATTCCGATCCGCGTCCATGTACACACTTATTCTGATCGCGACTTCCTGTTTGGGGTTAATTACCCTCACTGCGCATGTGTGCCCTATGCCAACGTGTCGTGACAGCAGCACTAAACTTGAAGGGATGCTCATGTCCTCCAGCTCTCTCCTCCTGTAACGCAGCAGCATTATGCATTGCTGAGCCCGTAGCTTGATCACGGAGAACAGTAGAAACAAAAGTAGAACCCGTGCAGGACCATTCTTTAAGAGTGCGGAGTTAACCTAACCCTAACCCCAGGGAAAAGCGTGAAAGCGCAAAAGCCCACCAGGGATCCCCAAACTTTTGGGGCCTAGTGGATACAAAAGTTGGCAGAAAACAGCGTTAAAAGTTGCCAGGTCTGTTTCGGTTCTCTGATATGCATTTCATTAAGAACAAACACAGAACTCGCTTAACTGATGTGACCCTTTAAGAGTTGCCGTGTCAAGTTACACCCCTGACTACAGTGCACTTGTGGACTCCCACTAATAATGGAACAATGATTGAAATGCATCAAATGCGTAAAATCAATTTTGAAAACGATTTTTGTTACATGTTACGTGAGG
This sequence comes from Mola mola, assembly GCA_001698575.1. NCBI lineage: Eukaryota > Metazoa > Chordata > Actinopteri > Tetraodontiformes > Molidae > Mola > Mola mola. The sequence continues at coordinate 19,315,855 of KV751317.1, forward strand.
GTGTGATTCTCCAAAGATACTGGAATTCAAATTTGAACAGCTCTTAATTTCTATTTCATGTGTTAAAAGGTCAAATTTATTGTCGGGCACACATACCTAGAAAAAGTGAATCCGTTTTTTGTTATGTGACAACTGTTGAGGTGCAATTTCCAAATGAACTTGTATATATGTTGTTTGTGAAGTATTACACAATAGTACAGAGCCAAAAAAGTTGGCAATGTTGAATATTATTAATAAACTTTCATGTTTGAATGTCAGTCGATTTATTGCTGACTGTAAATAAAGAACTCAAATAATCTTAAAAAGTCACATGTTTGTAGATAAATCAAGACATACATTTTATTTAAAACATTATTTTGAACGAGTTGCCCTCCATACAATTCCACAACCTTTGGGAAACCCTCAGTCCCAAAAGGTTGGAGAACCCTGGTCTACTGAATTTCTTTGTGGCCATCTTTATACTGCTGAACTGTCAACATAAGTTGAGCAATTTTAGCAGTTTTTATTCATATTTAACAATATGTGAGTTCCCTGACGGTACCTTGTGGTTGAATTATAATTCCCAGACTAATAATCATATCTAAAAAAACAATAAGGAATGAGAGAAAGCTACAAACATGATGTAAGTGTAATTACTGTGGAACAAACTGTCACCATATTGGAATATGAAGAGCCTGATTTGTGCGCTGTGATATCATTCATGAATGTGAAGATGGGAACAAGGAAGAATGGCAGTTTTATTGCATTGTTTATTATTCATCGGCATGGATGTGAGGTTCAACTATACTTTGAAGTGCCCCTGAAGCAAGGAAGTTCCCGGAATAACAATCAATACCTTCACCATCATTTATTTAAACTCAACCCCGCAGCAGCAGGCACCTTAGGACAAGTGATATCCACCGAATATCCTCACTGTCTGCTGTTGGAATTGCTTCAAGTTAAGGCCAGTAGGCCAGTAGGAAATCAATCCCTATAGAAATGTCTGCAAAAGGTACAATGTGTTGACAAGGATTAAAGAAACATTTCACCCTTCCTTCGAGAATGAAACTTCAATTAAGGAATACAAACACATTTGTAGCCACATTACCAGGCTTAAAAACAATCAAACAATAAAATCTCTTACATTGTTCCACAAAAGATTGAAATACAGTAAATACATCTCTTGGTTATACTGTGAGAACCTGTTTTTCTAGAAGCAAAAAAAAACTAGCAATAGTCGTGTTCCTGTCTGGCTTGCGTGTTTATATATTTAAATTATGTAATTAAAATTTTAGAACATCTAATATAAGATCAAGACAACCTGAGTAATCACAAACTATAATTTTAAAAGAGTTCATTTATTTAACATAGACTTAGTTAAAACCGGTCCCTTTATGACAAAAGTAGTTGTCATAAAGGGAAAAATGAATAATTTGTTGGGCCAACCTTGGCAGGAATATCTGTGATTGAACATTTGTAATAGAACATTGAGTCTTTTATATTGAAACAGCACTTCTGTCCTACTTTTCTTTGCAGAATTGTTTTAATACGCAAACAAAATCATCTTACATAACCATCAGTGCCCATTCTGTAACTGTCTGGTTGTGTTTAGGGTACGCTGTCATCAACAGGACGAGAAAAGTTGGAAAAACAGACCGTACAAATATTTATTTTATATGTTATCTTAAATGTTACAGGTATTGAGACATAAACAGGCAGGTGTTTCACTGTAGGGATCTACTCCATTTCACAGAGATTTTTTAAAAGCATATTGAGCGTAATTAGTGGAGAAAAAGTCACATATTTCTGACATTTCCACTTGCCCAGGGTCATTGCAATTTCCAGCCTTTCCAAGGTAATGTGTTCTAGTGTCTGAACTTAGTAATGGAGCAATTTTGAACTTAGTTTAGATCCTTAAAGTCATACAAAGGGCAGAAGCTGAAAAATACCAGAGCTCTCCTTGGACACACTGGAGGCTTTTCAAGAGTCAATTGCCTGTTTAAGGACTTGCCACAGCATCTTAATCAGATTCAAGTCAGGAGTTTGACTTAGCCACTCCAACACCTTTATTTCTTTCTTTTGAGCTATTCAGACGTGAACTTGTGTGCTTTGAATAACCGTCCTGCAGCATTATCCAAAGGGATGGGCGGATGTTCGCCTTCAGGATTTTCAGGTACAGCAGAATTCATGTTTCCATTAATTATGATGAGTTGTCCAGGTCCTGAAGCAGCAAAGCAGCCCCATACCATCATACCACCAGCACTTTAGGTGTGCTGTGCTTACTTTGTAATACTTTGTTAGCTTCACACCAGACGTAGCATGCATTTAAAAAATTCTATATTTCAGAGGAAGGATCTTTCTTCCTAGGACGGACAGATGTGCAATATATGTCACTTGTACAGAACACAAAAACATGACAATAACAGTTTACTAAGAATGTTTGAGTTCAAATAAGTCTACAAATCCAGATATAATATGGATATAGTATGTCGGTCCAGAAGTCATTATAGTCCGTTGGCTTGGCTGGGCAACCTGGCCTAGGATCCAGGTCACAGGATCTTCTGTCCTGATTTGAGCAGTAGCCGTCAGGACAAGATCACAACAGCAGCTCCCACTGCGATGTAGTCAATTGGTCCAGGAGTCGTTATAGTCCATGTATCAAGATCCGAGTGTTGCTGATGTAGTCACTGAGTCCAGCAGTATGTGGAATCTATAATTCCAGGGATATGTGAAGTGTAGTGATCCAGAAGCACATATAGTCTATTGGTCAAGAAGTCATTGTAATCTGTGGATCCCGATTTGCACTTGGAAATCCAGCCTAGGATCCAGGTCACAGGATCTCCTGTCCTAATGTGGCCAGGAGGCATCAGGCAGGACCACAGCAGCAGTTCCCACCGTGACCTAGAAAGACCTGCAGGATGATAAAGCACAAAGATTCCGGGGAAGAAGTCCACAGAATACTATCACAAAAGTCTTGTGGGGTCATCGGACTGTTTTTTTTCTTTTTTTGGTAAATGTTAACCTTCAGCAGTGGTTCATGCCTTTCATGTCCAAGGTCTTCTCTCATTGTGGAATCATGAACATTAACTGTAACTATTATAAGTGATGCCTGCAGTTCTTTCAAAGTTTGCTTGGGTTTTTTTGTGACCTACTGGATAAGTTGTCCAAGCACGTTTGGTGGAACCTTGGTTGGGCTGGCCATTCCTTGGAAGATTTATTGTTCCTGCAGTAATCACACTGGGGTGTTGCTAATCAAATTAAGACAGATTATCAATTAAACTTGCTTAAACTGAGGGGCAAATTACTTTTTTCACATAGGGCAAGTTAAGGATGGATTGCTTTTCTCTCCAATAAATTAACTGATTATCTAAAAGCAGTATTTACGTTATCTTTTTCTAATTTTAAAATGTATGTAATGACCCAAAACATTTCAATGTGACAAATGCTATAATGATTACCATTTCACGTCTACATGTGGATGAACTTCGGGTAAATTTTGGGGTTTGACCAGAAATGACTTAAAATATGAATCGATTGGTTAACGAGACCTGACTATTTAAACCCTCACATGCATTCTGGACCAGCATATCAAATTTTGCAGTGCACATAAATTTAGCGCCACAATGTGTTACATTCCTCAGGGTTATACCTAAGAAGTTAGAGGGGTTACAACTTAATTCTATTTATGACAAAAGAGTGTGCAAAGTTGACATTGATTTATACCGAAGAATATTTCATGGAAAATCTAAAATGACCTTTACAACGACTCAGGTAACCTTCTCTTACCTTGCCTTTGCTCTGTTTAACTTCCATGATAAAGGGAACAAAGAAAAATCGAACAGCCAAAAATGTCACTGCCAACAATATCAACACAATTTCTCTTTCCATATGTCTCTCTGCAAAATAAAATGTATTTTGCACTTTTCCAAAGTAGCTTTGTATCTTTATGTTGTCATGATTTAGATTTGTGTGTTTATTCCTTCATAAAACACAACTTTGTGCAACTCGCTTGCATTTCAGGCCCCCCCCCCCAACTGTCTTCTTTGTCTTTGACAAAATATGCAGTCACATTTCTGCTGCAATCACAACTCCGCTACCTTTTATTCTTTGCCAGGTCATTATTTAACAGGGAACATGGAAGAAGAGAAAATTTAAAGTCTGTTGTTGACAGTGCATTTTTTTGTCTGGCCCTGTCTCTCTTCTATGTGACTGATGATGTTTAATTATATAAAGTGCTGTTTCATTCCTGTTTCTGATGGAAAAAAAAAAAATAGAAGTGGGACCTTGGTGGATAGATTTCTCTTCAGGCCCCTTTAAGTTGGAGATGTGCCATGTGGAATTTCAATGACCAGTGCTATTTTTAGTTCCACTTTGATGGATTTGTTGTACATACACACAAACAAAACTGCCTGCAAATAGGAGGCATGATGTTGAATTGTCAATTACGTACATTACTAATAAAGCAGATGGAGACGGTCCACCCCTCACCTAATTTAATCCTATTTCTCCTGTCTTGTGGACTATGCCTTTTCTTTTGTTTTCATCTGGACTTCAGTAAAGTCAACTAAACTAAAGTGAAAGGAAGCTGGTGCTGTCGAACTTTACTCAGCGGCAAATGTGTAGATATTGTAAAAAAAATAAATAAAATAAAATTGTTACTTTAGCGGGACACCAGCGGATAGTTAATATACTTGCCAACTTCGGGTAACTCTTTGAAAATCACTCATCCACTGCCAAGCGTTCCAAACTGAATTTCATGCCAGTGCTAAATGCTAAGTAGATAACCACATAGAAAACATGGTTTTGAAGGCCACACATGGTTATGAAGGGAAGAAAAACATTACTGTTGAATTCCTCTACACAAAACTGAGGTTATGTGAACCGACCTGTAGATACAACCACAAAGGCTTTGTCCTTGTTTTGCAGGAGGGGTGGGCTTCTTCCTTTGAGGTTGAGGTGGTTAATTAGTGTGTTTGTTATCAATGTTGTGTAAAAACAAACTCCTGGTAGGGAACAAAAAGAGAGGAATGATGATTTCCTGTACATGGGAAGGGCACTGTTATTAAATGTTCATCCCAGTCAAAACTGACCTAAAAAGATAGGCCGTGATTTAATGAGAAATCGCTGCTTTTGGATTAATCCACAAAAAGGCATGTTGCAGTGAAACAGTATCAAACACCTCTTTTCGTATAAGCATGCCACTAAAAAGGTTAAACTTTTAGGGGCCGTAATTCTAAAAGGATTATTATAAACTGATGGAGGAGGAGAACAAAACACAGAAAGAGAGTCGTACAGTATTAGTTAGACAGCCCATGTAATAGGAGTAATAATACGTTCTAAAAGATAAGGCTTCTATATTTTTATTGATAGTAAATTGAACAACAAGACCAAAACCACTAATGAAACAATCCGTGTCTCTACTTAAAATCTGTCTATCTGCAGACTCGCATTAGTTTCAACACATGCCTCCTGCATGATACGTGCTTGAAGTGGTCAGGGTTAGGAACACAATACCAGGGGGATGTTATGTGTACAGCAACTGCAGTGTTTTCAAGTTTGATGTGGAAACCACAAACACTGAGACGGGACTTCACAGTGAAGTCAGGGAGATTCTGTTTCTAACAGTTAAACTTGTGAATTGGAAAAGGTTTCCATATATAAGGGCCATTTTAGAGATGAATACATTTACATATTTCCAAGAAGCCATTCGAGACTTCTTTATGCTATATTAAAGCGGTTGAAGGGATCTTTATAAACATCAGTGAGCCACAGTGTTGCACTTCTGAGTAAATTCAAAGGCAGATTAGAGCAAACAGACATTCACTATCTTGCTGCTGTAAATAAAATACATATTCACCTGTGGTTAATGAGTATTTTAATGGTTTTGTTATAGTTTGTTATCTCCTGTCTCATCTATTTTTTTTCCCTCTGTGTCAAGCTTTATTTTTCAAGCTCCCTGACATTATTCTTTCGCAGCCTATCTTTTGTTTTCTCAAAAAAAAAGGAAAAAGAAAATAGATTTAGTTGTGTTTAGTCAACCTACTCCGCATTGCACATTGAAGCCTCTGTACCTTGTGCCTTTGTTTAACCCTCGTAGCCACAGTATCCTTTGTTTCTTGCTCATGAATATTGCTGCTTTTTGGACTTTGTACCTTACCCGTTGCCTCTTTTTTTGTTTTTTAAATCAAACTCTGCCTCTGGTGTCATGTCTATACCTGGGTCCTCCTGCTCCCCCTCGACCCATCCACTTAACTGCTTAAAAAAAAACCAAACAAACAAAACAAATCCGGATGTTTATGGAAGTTTTATCTTTAAAAAGACGTACACTTATAGTGACGCTGACAGCACTGTTGTCTGTACTGTGAGAACTGCATGATGTCTTCTGGTACACTCTAACAGTACTTTTTTGTTTTTACTATCATTTGGACATTGATTAGTGTGCACACCTCAGTTAAAATGTAGTTTACTAAAAATATAAATACTATATCAATCATGGACAAACATGCAACCTTATAAAGGCAGATATATTTTTTAAACTTTTATAAAAGCGATGTGTCAACCATAAAGTCTAATAACATAATGCAGCTAGAGAAAAGTGCTTTATCCTCATCTTATGTAAATAAGCATGATGATAAGGCAATTTGTAATTATGGGATATGTTTGTAACAAAAGATGCCCCTATGTCACATGACTGTCAGTCTTTCAATCGATTTCTCAGACCTCGGTTTGCTGAAGTGAGTGAGTTGATTTGACAGCAAATGAAGAGGTTTAATTGGGTTTGAATGATTAAAAAGGCTTAATAATTTGTTGTTACACTTCACGTCGCATCACTGTGCGGCTCCTCACACCTGTCACTCTTCCCCAGGCGGCTGAGGGTGGGAGACGGATAATCATTTTCGATAATCAAGACAAATCACCAGAACAGAGCAGGCAAGGACTGAGGAGACATTTAATTATTGAGTGAAAATGTACACCTGTCCCTGAGGTTATAAAAGGCATACACTATTTACCAACAGACTTGGGTTATCAAATTAATCATTCCAGTCTTCACAGCACTGCTTTATTTTTTGAGACTCCACAGTCATTACAGGCAAGCCTGTCACTCATAATCAAAGTTTCTGAAGGGAAAGACATTGGAAGTTTGAGGGACATTTGTCCTCCACCCTCTTTCCTAACCATTAATTAATGCCTGATCAGATGGTTTTCTTCCTCTAATTACAGCCTAAATTTAGATTGAGAACTTTTTGTTGTCTTTTACCCACCACTAAAGCCAAGATTAAAAAAAAAAAAAGTGTCCCGTGCTTCACAGACAAAAATAATAACCTACAAGGTCAATTGAGTTTAGTTTAAGAACAATTGCTGATCCCATGTGACATATTTGAGCTGAGCCTGATGATGCATTAGCGTGTTCAAGGTTTTAAACTAAACACTGTGGAAACCTAGGAGATGTGGCTTTGAATGGCAGACATACAGAATGTTGAATAGGCAAACTTAGTTAATTCTGTTTTTATGTTCATTTCCAACTGTAACGTCAAAGAAGGTTGATGAGACAAAAATACCTCATTAAAAGTTATATTTCCTGTCTCCTGAATGAGCACTGTCACCTTTCCTACTCATCCCACCAGGGGACGATTTGACCAAGAACACCTTATTTAGGGCAATTTTTTTGTTGATGTCGAACTGATAGAGCAATTGATGCAGATATTGGTTTAAAGTGTGGGTTGTGAAAAATGGGTCTTAAATTTACGTTTTTACCAAGGAATGAATGAATTTGCCCTGATCTGTGATCGCCCCTTCTACTTGGAAAACCGAAGGAACCATTCTGACAAACATTGCAGAAACAAAACTTACCATTCTGATAAATGAATTAATGATAAATAATCATTTTCTGCTAAATTAGCCCATTCCTAGATGAGGCAAAGGTGTAAAAAAGATAGGGTGGAGGTTTAAAGGTGCTGGCATCAGGACATTGTCAGTGGATCCTTTGCAGCTTGTGGGGGTGCCTCTATTCCATGCATGCTTGAATGCCAGGCCCCAAAGTTTCCCTGTGAAAACATTGCATTGTAATGAAATTATCTTTGTATTCATGTCGCTCCTGGTTTTGCTATTGTTGCTGAGAGGTATGTCTTTAACGTATGTTTATGTACAAACAATGTGCAACAGCCAGTACTTTTGTAAAGGAAGCTATCAAGCTTCCAATCACTGGTGTATTACAGAGCTACCTCCTCACCTATTCTCACAACAAAAGAGTTATTCACACCAAAGTGATTGGAAGCAGTAGCTGCAGAGTGTAAGATGAGCTCGGTATGAACTCTGACTCTGTGCGGATTAACTCATTGATACCTCAAAAGCTTCAGAGACAAGTTAAGGTGATGGAATTCATTTCCACACAGGTCTGTATAGCTGTAGGCATAAGTGGCTTTGATCCCAGGAGAGACTGTATAATTGTAAAAAACCATGATGAATATAATACATGTAAGTGCACACACACACAGAGAATTTGGACATTCATTCCTCTCTCACTAATTGGGCATCACTGATTACCTTGTATCATCTTTTAGTGAATTTGGCTGTTGCTTGTAGCCTCATCTCTTATTATAATCCTCTCATGTCTTGACACACAGTTTAATCTGACAGTTTACCCTTCAGGCGATGACACTAATCATCTATATGCCCCCCAGCCAAGCCACTAAGCTGCTATTTTAGAACACTTATTTTTATGTTGGGTCCAGGCATGCCCCTGAGCAAACAACCCGACACAGAACCGCAAACAGCTATACTTCCTGTGACATGGGATTTCTTCAAACAATTGATTTCATGTCTTGGGAAATTGCCCTCAGTTACAGGTTTCTTCACAGAAAATATGAAATCACTGTCATATTTCAGGCAGGGAAAATACTGTGTTATCTATAATAGCGTATTTTCCAAAATTATTTAAAAAAGTCAAGAAGCCATATTTGTTGCAGGCAGCCGCATGACGACAGAAGATTGGGCAAGTGCAGATTTTGAAATGGTACGTGTAAAGCATTGTGCAGGGGCACAGTGAGAAGTCAGCTTAGAGATACTGTTTTATAACTCTCATTAAGATATCTAAGTAGGTCTTGTGCTTATGATTATATTACATAGAGGTTGTGTTTTAGGCCTTTTTGTGATCTTGAACAGAAGTTACTTGTTTGCAATGTAACTTTATATAAAGTAATACATGTTTTTCCAGTGCAGCAGTGGTATTTTCAGTGAGGTAGCTTCGATATCAGAGAGAATTTTATTTGTTTTCCTTCTGCCATCGCTGCAACATCAACCTTACATGTACATTCTCTCCTTCCTTCCTGAGCTGCTGTCTCTGTGTTTTAAACTCTGTAAGGTACTCCCACTGTCCCACCTAGCTTCTCAAATGTGTCTGTTCTAAATATGATATTTATAGAAGTAGAGGGATACAGAGGAAAATAGAAAAATGATTTATACATCTTAAGGACCGAGGTCAGTGATGACACCTAAATTGCAGTAAAACCATGTTACATGGTCTGAACTGCCAAACCAATACAGCAGCCACACCTGACATAAATGTCATGACAGTCTAATCATTTTTATTTAATCCAGTATCAGAAGTCCCAAATAGGTTTCAAGGGGCTTTTGTCGAGCAGCACCCCCTGACCTGAGACTCTAATTTTAGAAAAGAAAAATCACCACTGAAAACATTAAAAAGGAGAAGTGAAATGAAGGAAATCTTGAGAGGAGCAACAGAGGAGGAACTCCCTCTTCCTGGATGGACAAAAATGCAGTATGGATTTGGTGTCTAGACCAAAATATTACATTTATCACACAATCAGCACTGTGATAAATGACAACAGAGGTGTCAGGTCCAGCCAGCAGAACTAAAACATTGTCGCTGGGAGGCTGTCATGATGCCGGTGATTGCTGGTCAAACGAATCAAGGGTGAACAATTTTTAAGACTGGAGAAAAGAAAAAAAGCTGAGTCTCCCCGAAATGGGACAAAATTAGATTCATTCGCAATGTCAACGCACTTAAATATATTGCAGCCAAAAAACAACAACATGAAAAAAAACTTAAAGAAATTCATTTTACTTTAAGGGGAAGTTGCCTCGGGAAATATGACCGAGTTTGTATCTAGTATTAATTTTCATTATTGAAGAAATGATTCAATCATAATGGAGATTTGTAACGAGGCAAAAATTTGTCAGGGTGGCCCAGTTGTGAGATTTACCGAAATAAAGGCCAAGAGGATATGATTGCGTGTTGTGTTATTGGAGATCAGAGTTGATTTCATTTGTCCAAACACACACACACGCACACACACACAAACAAAGTGCATATAGCGTGAGAAAGGCGCTGCAGGGTCCCTGCGTTTTGGAAGGGATGAAGAGTACACGGAGCAGTTCTCAGGAGACTTCTCTCAGTAAACTTGGTTGTTGGCTCATAAGGAAGTGAGATTTACACAGTGTGAGGTGGAGGCCAGCAGAACAAACATGCAGATTAAAAAGTGGTGAGTGTTTTGTTTTAGTTACTGCAAATTCATGTGGGTATGGTTTATATTTCTGTGTTTCATCATCTGTATACTCTATGTAAAAGATAGAAAATGTAAATATATTTATATTGCCACACTATGTCGTATTTCAGATGTCCTTCAACGATCATTTTCTGATTACTGATGATTTTTCCGATCAATGACAAAACTATACAGCAACGATCAATGTAAGCACACGATTCTGACAATGACCAGAAAGACCTGACCTCAGGCCAGAAACCAAAGTAGTTAGCTAAAATTAATTTCAGAATCCACTTTTTCCAGATCTTTGCATGGCCTTGCTCATTGCTATATTTAAGAACGTTTGACTTGTGTTGGCATCATTACCCCCCACAGATTCACCTCGTAAAGACTGCCAGTAACACTGATGTCTCAGCTGTAAACAACAAAACACATTTTTGCCCTGTTGAGTTTTGTATCTTGCAATTCAATTAAGCATTTTATTTGAACACTCTTTGCAACACAAATCTGAACACACAGACTTGATTCAGTGAGTTATGATATAAACATTACCTTTATCCATTAATATAAAGGTGTCCATAAACCGCCATAGGCTATATCTCCTCAAAAATGTGTTTCCAGAACTGACATTCACTTGGAAGGATGAATATTTTCGCCATTTGTGTTCGTCTAAACGCAAGTCTGCTTCCACCTCACGTCACTTTTCCGGCCTAGCACTCCCTGTTTGCGATGAAACAATGTAAACACATACACAGTAGATGAGAAACCATGTAATTAATGTAACTTGTCATTTGCAAATATCTCAATGGTCTGAATAAGAAATCGGTTTTTTTTTCAAATTGCAATATGTTCCATATCACTTTTATCTTTAGAATTAGACAAACTGTGCAACATTTGACCTTGCAATTCCATTTTTACTGAATTGTATTGTACTGTAATTTATTTTAGTCATTTTCAACTAATAAATTAACTAAATTTAAAAAATCATATTCATAATTGTACAGGGTTGCTCTTATCTCTGTTACCAAATGATAAAACTAATATCATATCGACCCTTAAACAAAACAAAAACAAAAGAAAAAGGACTTCATAGTCTTTCAAAATAAAATCATTGTCGTGTGAAGCACCACATCTCTATTATTATAGAATATTTTTAAAAACCCATTTATTTTTGTGAATCTCTCTAATCTAGATGGAGAACCTCACACCATGTTGTCTCAGAGGTGACTTCAAAGTGCTGTTTTTATTTTTCAAGGTAGAGAATTAATAGCATACAACACAAAACCGCTTGAACGTCTAAGAAGTCCTGCATCTAAAAAACAAACAAAAAAGAGGCGTTATGTCCGTGAAGGTTCTCAGTCATCCAGGTCATCTTGATCTCGGAGTGTTTAGTAGGAAGCAACTGGACTTCTTATCTTGTTTGAAGACGTTTCGCCTCTCATCCGAAAGGCTTCTTCAGTTCTGAGGGTCAGTGCGGGAAACCCAGGTATATAACCCCGAGTGGGTAGAGACAATCACCAATCACCAACAAAGAGGATGTGTTTTGAAACCAACAGCCTCCTTTGTTGGTGAGACAATCACCAACAAAGAGGACGTGTTTTGAAACCAACAGCCTCTTTGTTGGTGAGACAATCACCAGCAAGGAGGACGTGTTTTGAAAACAACAGCCTCGTCTGCGGTCGTCTGGCTAGGCATCGTGTGAGTCGTTAAGGTCACAAGAGCCCGGGTGTGAATCACTTGAGCGTGTTTGCCCCTCACCCTTGGTTCCGTGTGACACCTTGGGTTCACATGGCCCCAGGTGTGTGTGGGGGTTAAACCGCCTGGGGAAGGCTCCCAAGACAGCATTGTAGGTAGCAGACAAATGGTGTCGTAGTCCACCACCCCTGTTTAGAGAGGGTTTCTCCAAGTGGACATAGATGGCCTCTTTCACTCCTCTTTCAAACCATCTGTCCTCTCTGTCCAGAACGTGGACATTGGAGTCCTCAAAGGAGTGATCTTTCTCCTTAAGATGCAGATGTACAGCTGAGTCCTGTCCCGATGAGGAGGCTCTCCTGTGTTGTGCCATGCGTCTGTGGAGGGGCTGTTTGGTTTCACCTATATAAAGGTCAGAGCACTCCTCTGTGCATTGAACGGCATACACAACATTGCTGAGCTTATGCCTGGGTGTTTTATCCTTGGGGTGGACCAGTCGCTTATATATTGTCCACTTTATGTTGCGCTCTTCAAATTTCAGCTCTTTCTACATCTCCTGCTTTTCATTTTCAATGTAGCTGGTATTTCTCTTGGTTTTGTGGGTGTATGATTTGGAGGTTTGTTACTTTCTGTTGATCATTTGTGTTAATGTGTAAATTAATTATTTATTGCATTATGTTTTTCAGCCTCTACTTATGTACAGTTTCTAGAGTTATTGTTTTGTTTTTTTTCCTTGTGTAATTTTTCCTAGTGTTTACTTTTTTTGCCTTCACCTTTTAGGAATTGGTGACAACAATTTCCTTCTCCAGGACATTTTGGGGCTCTTACTACTAGCACTCCTTCTTTGGATTTGTCAAATTTACCCCAAAATATGTATTGGAATCATCACAATGTTTCCAAAACAACCCACCAAGCAGAGCAACCAACCTCTGCCATGATGTCATCATTTTTCCATACCAATAATAGGTATGTATTTTTTTTTAAATCTTTCCCCCCCTTGTCCTTAATATAGTAACATAATTTGGCCTTTTCTGTAATGTGACTTTCCAGAGAATGAAACAGCGTAGCTCACTACTAATTCTTAAGATTGTGACTCCAACTGATTCAGATTCTCTGTTGTGTGCATGTGTGCTGCAAGAACAACTCAGTTCTATCTCAGGTGCAGTGCACCTCTGCAGCTCCTAAACATAACATAACATAATAATCTTAAAAGGTACCAATCCAAACAGACAAGCATAATCTGATTTACATTCCATAGCTGCCATGACAACAGATTAATAATTTTATGACATCATTGAAACATAACTGAATTATGCATAATGGAAATACTTACTCTATTCTGCAAATAAATACAAAAACTGGAAAATGCATGAAATAGGTTATTGCTCTCATCATTCAAATCTTAAAACATTGCAAAACTTTGCCTGTTCGTATGAAAGGAAAAATACTGTAAAAAATCTCTGCAGTGTCAAACCACGAGAGGACACAAATCTAATGGTAAAAAGCAGTAATTCTTTAATGTGCCCCTCTGACACCCTGGAGATAGGCGTCTCTTTGTAATGGCCTTAATTAAGCACTGGCAAAGTGCGATAAATGCATCCACTTCCACACAGTTGAAAGAAAACTGTGAACACAAGGTTTCTCTGTGTCATAGGATCGTTCTTTCAGGCCGAGTCACAGAGTCTAAATCACTACTTTTGCAAGCAAAGAGCACGTGAGAGGTACATGATGCTAGTGTTAGTTTACAGTGAGTGAAAAGCACAGATGTGTCTGACCTTTTCAGATGTTTGAGCTTTACAGAAACAATATATGAACTTTTACCAAAGCATGACATGACATGTGGTCAACTGAATCCCAGTGCTGAGGCCTGGTAATATGGCACACAGTCAAAGTCTAGAGCAGATTACCAGTGGGAGAGAGAGGACTTAGTTTGCACTATAACTAATGGGTAAAGTAGGAAATGTTCCTCTTTCGCTTACACTTCAGTTTATATTGCTCTCTAACATCAACCAAAATACTCACCTTTACTTTTATCTCATGCAAATGGTATGAAACTTTATTTTTGATTGTTTTTTAAATGCATGAATCGCTAGATCAACTAACAGGAACAACAGGTGCACCACTGCTGTCCAGCCCATCACATATACCGTCTATACATATACATATATACATGCAAGTAATTGATGCTGATAGCCAGGCTGAAAAAGGTTAATCGAAGGATGCAAACAATACTAGTTAGTATGAAGTATGAGGCGCCACAACCACTTGTGAGACAGATGAGATGCCTGTATTAGCAAAGACACTCTGAAAGTGTTTGTGAAGGAGAGGGAGGACACACACAGGAGCAAAAGAAAATCAATTGAGGTCTGGCAGGTTCACCAGACATTTTTAGGGACTCAACAATCTGTCTGAGCTGACCTGGTATCACTACTACACACTGTTGTGCAATAGGCCTACATTACTTCAGCATATTATGTCAGAAAGTACTGTTCAAGATATCACATCTACGCCTTGCAGACAGATGACTACAAGTTAAATCGGCCAGATGCGACACAGAGAGCATTTGCTAATTGGCAAGGTGTCGCAGAGATGTCGCCATTTGGTTGAAAATGTCCTTGTAAAAAATGCATTAGACAGACGCCATCTGTAAAATGGCTGTGGGCTGCAGTTTTGAGTCACTGTGAAAAAGTGGTGTACAAAATGACATGTCCTGCAGAAAAAGGTCTGAAAAATGTGTACCGTCTGAGAGACATATTGAGAGAGGGATCTTGCATAATTTCCAACTTACTGTATGTTTGGGCCTCTGATCTACATGCAAACAATGTTCAGTTTGCGTATGCCGAGCGGTGACACTAGCATTCAATCTTCTGTACCTCATCGTCTGTCCACTGAAGTGAATCACTTTTTGTTTTAGGTTTCCCGACAGCACCTTTGGTGGCATGTCTTACAGGTTTTAGGTCAAAGGTGTCAAATAACTGGAATTAAATATGCTTCCACTGTCTATGTCTTACGTCAATACTGCCAAAAGTTAAACAGTTCTGTGCGCATTCTCAGAATGGTCACATATCAGTGATGTGGACTGTCACCACCTACTGGTCAGCATGCCTGTTGTTGCTTGTGTGTATGCAGATGTTTTGTAATAGGATGGTTGAAACAAAAACAGGGGGAGGAGAGACCTGCTTGGAAATATATCCATACTGTGTACAAGGCCTGAGAGTAACTTGATAATTACTGCAGCCTAAGTGGGGAAAATGAGCTGCAGGTTAGGAAATGGGGTCCCCAGGTGAGGAGAGTTGACTGGCAGGGAAATTGAGAAGACAGAAGACAGGATCTGAGATGACAAGAGAGTTAGTAAACAGGCATTAAAGCCGAAACCAAATACTGAAAAATTTTAAAAGCTGGGAGAAACTCTCTAACACAAATAAAGCTGTGAAGTGGTGTGACTGCACTGCATTGCTCGGTGGCGCATAGCATAGAACTGACATAAATAACCCACAGAAAAACTCATCAAAACAAAATAGATCTACAGGCTTAGAAAGCCTTGTGTTCCCATACTGCAAGCCCTCTTATAAGACATGCTAAGTGACCAGAAGCTGCCTTGGATGATAAACATTTTGACAATTTGTGTAAGTCGGTGAATATGTTCTGGAAGAGCTGCAACAAGAGGGTAAAAGTTCAACATCCTCCGGTATGCAATATGTAGTTTGTTATATTAGGTCCAGGACATTGGATGTGAAATCAAGCAATAGCTGTGGGGTTAAAGTAATGACTTTAATATTCAAATTTTGAGTTGTGTAGACGTTTGCATTTACAATTAAGTGTTTTTTCCTCCCCCTAATTTTAGCGAAACAAAAAGGGGCCATTAATGCTTTGCAATTAATGAGGAACTGCAGTGTTAATGAAATGAACTTGGTGATGCTACACAATTTTGAGGCAGCAGCCACACATTTCGCCTGTTTGGCTGGCTTGGAGGCATTTTTTACCTTTAGTCTAGTCTTTATAAAGTGACACACATGCTCAGTTGGATAGTCATACGTACAGTAGGTGACTATATTTCAGTATTAACCCGAATTGAATGTGAAACACCCGCATACACACTAAAGGCAGAGAGTCCATAGTTAAGGCAGCTATTATCGACTTCTGTTTTTAAGCACATTTTAAATAACAATATGAAGTGTTAACATCTTGCAGAGAATCACGTCCCGAATGTGCAGCTAATGACACAATTAAAAAAGTGATGACATTTGAGTTGCGTTTGTGTTAAAAGCGTTTTCCTGCTGTCCCCAAGTGACCAAAGGAAAGTTATAAGTGGAAGGTTAGTCAGCAGCTTAAGAAATAAATCAGGACTGAAGCAGGATTTCCAATGACGCCCTCAGTGCTCCAATAAAAACTGCCATCAATCACCTCTAACTTCAAGACATTCCACACATCAATATCAGAAACATCTTTTTTTTTGGTATATTTATGTTGTCTAACCTCAGAAATTGTGTGTGTGTGTGTGTGTGTGGTCTAAAGAGTTGCTCTGCATGACTCCAGCTTTAGCCCTCTTATCTCATAAGAAGGACCAGGTGGGCACAATGTGGTTTTAGTCTTTTTTTTTTTTAATGTTTATACAAATCTAATACTGTGCTTCTCACAGCAGAGCAGACTGACCGTGACTAAAAAGAGAAATGCTGCTACCTACAGCAGGGCAACTTTTTTTTTTTAATGTTTATACAAATCTAATACTGAGGATGTGCTTCTCACAGCAGAGCAGACTGGCCGTGACTAAAAAGAGAAATGCTGCTACCTACAGCAGGGCAACAGCTCCATATTAGACCTCGTTTTGCTAATGCAGGTTGAATACTTGTTAGTCCACCTTGTACAGAGGATGATTCAATGGACCGTCAGTCTTTGCCCTGTCGGCCCACAGTCACATTAAGTGTGGCTTTCTCTAGGAAGTTTGTCCGTATTGGACCACATCTCACAGCATATATCCATTTTAAGGTGTGATTTGTGAAATTAACCTAAGCTTCCAAGCCCCCACAATGCATTGTGTGAATTAATTGTGTGATTTCATATGTATCCTGTCACTGGGAAACCTTTTCCAAGGTAACAATCTGAAATGTTTCTTGAGCATTTGAAGGCTATAGGACACATTCTTTACCTAAAAGTAGCATCCAGTGTAATATGTTCTGATGCGTTGTTCACAGAAACCATCCCTCTAGTTTAGCTCAGTCTTGGTGTGAACACAGCAGGAGCAGCACAACGACCAGGTACCAGAGCCCTGCGATTAAGGATATTCTTAAAAAACAGCATTTATTTCAGTTAAATATTTCTTATATAGGTTGCTATTTTGAAGGTGAATTACTTTAGAAAGGGATGAGGGAGCTATAGCAGGGAGGGAGGCTCTGCAGCCCAAACATGGCTGGAGACAGGTGGAGTCTAGTTTGATGACAGGAGAGACAGTACAGGGATGATTTACTCTGACCAGGACTACAGAGGACGACAGAACACAGCAAGCGAGGACGGGAGACCAATACAAGAGTGAGATAGCCTTGAACAGCGACCAAGGAGGGCACATGGCATGTAGAGAGGGGAAAAAATGATTTTATTTATGTCTCAATTAAAAGAGGAGTGTATTACAATGATTTAATGGGAAATTTAAGCTAGTCTTGGATCAGTAAAACAGGGAAACTGTAATTCAGTAGATATACAGTGGTATATTTCCTTAGTTCAGTTCTTTGGCTAAATGCTATAAGAGACCTTGCAAAACTTAACAAATGAGCTGCTTGTACCAGTATCTATATATCCCAGTAGAAATTGCCCAAAATGTGGGAGCTTTTGGACTCTGACCTCTAGAGGTCCATGGAGAAGCAGGTTAGCACGCTAAGCTATTAGTCGTTGCTATGCAACACAGTGCTTAGATATGTTTGACATAATGTTGACACGACTGTGTCTTCAAATTCTGTTGGCAATGTTGGTTAATTTTTTAAAAACAATTTAAACCAAAATCATGGCCGCACTGTTCCTAAGCGACACTACATATAAACATTCAGTGCCAACAGAGGAAGGTTTGTGCCACAATGTCTGATTTAATGTAATAAACGCACGTGCAACCGCAGTTTATCTGCCATCCCTATTTTAACCAGACTGCACAGAGGATGCAGAAAGCTGGAATTTTAAAACGGTACCAACAGTCGAAACTGACATTTTCTCTCGTGGTGTGTAGTATGCATTAAAACATTGTGGGGTGAGGTTTTAGGCTCCCTATGCAAAGTTAAAGCTGTACGTCACAACAAAAAGTGGTCAAGTTTGCTGGGCTGTTGTCTTCCCATGTGGGACATGTCTGTCCGCTCGGTGACCCTGGCTCTTGACCTGTCCTCTCCTCTAGGCTCCCTAGTGGTTTGCACAGGCCTGTCCTTCTACTTAAGCTCTGCACACATGGCCTGCGGATGTCACTGGGAAACTTCACAGCTTCGCCTGAAGGCACTCCAGCGTTCAGTGCCGGCTTGTTCCTGACCTGTGGCTGTGTAGACGATCGATGCTTGGTCTTTGCAGGATTAAAGGGGCGGTATTTTCAGGAAGCAAAAAGAGGCTTTTTTTCTTTGTTACTTTATTATTCCACACTGACACACTGAGGCCGAGGAGAGTCGCCATGCATGTGGACACCAAAATCAGACATAAAGAAGGCCTGTAGGAGTCGTGTGCAGTATGAAGTGTGGAGCTCCTGAACGCAGCAGTAAATCTATGTGACGTGTGGGTGGAGCTGTAGACTCAGACCTGCTGTACCAGCTCTGACTCTGCGATCACTTTACTGAGGATGCCACCACCCGAAAGCTATCACATGGACCAAATGTGGGAAAATGGAGCTGCATTATTTGGATAAGGTTTCTGTTATTATTTACAGCAGATTCCGAGTCGTGCATACATTTGTTATATCGTTATTTTGACTTTACTTTTTCTTTTTTTTTTTCTCTCCACCAAAATTGAACCGAAAACAATGTCCGACGGAATTCTTTGTGCAGAAAACTTACTTTAAAGTTCTCTTTATGGCGCTTCAAAATGACAGACTCTAACTTGAGGAACGAAAGCAATCGTCGCATCTATTTCACGGACGCATTTAATGGATCTGTTTTGGACCGAATATTTCTCAACGACAGCGCCACGACGTGCACCAACTTCACCACGGACCCGCAGGTTGTCGGGGTCGGGATCGTTCTCACCGTCTTTATTTTGGTGGCAATCGTTGGGAACATTTTGGTTATCCTGTCTGTAGTGTGCAATAAGCATCTCCAGACCGTCACCAACTTCTTCATTGTCAACTTGGCCATTGCAGACCTGCTGCTGAGCATTATCGTGCTGCCGTTCTCTGCGTCCCTGGAGGTTCTGGGCTGCTGGGTGTTTGGCCGGGTGTTCTGTAACATCTGGGCTGCTGTGGATGTGCTCTGCTGCACCGCGTCCATCCTTAGCCTTTGTATCATCTCCATCGACCGGTACATAGGCGTCAAACACTGCCTCAAGTACCCAAGTATCATGACGGAGAGGAAAGCGGGAATTATCTTAGTCCTGGTCTGGGTGTCATCCACGGTCATCTCCGTTGGACCGCTCCTGGGCTGGAAGGAGCCGCCGCCTGTGGACGACCGCATCTGCCGGATCACAGAGGAGCCCGGCTACGCGCTCTTCTCCTCTCTCTTCTCCTTCTACCTCCCGCTTCTGGTCATCCTCATCATGTATTTTAGGGTGTACGTAGTGGCCCGCAGGACTACCAGCAGCCTGGAAGCGGGCGTGAAGCGCGAGAGGAACAAGTCCATGGAGGTGGTGCTGCGGATCCACTGTCGCAGCGTGCTGGAGGACACGCGGCCGGGCAGCTCCAAGAGCAGCAAAAACCACCCATTCCGAAGTTCGCTCTCGGTGCGGCTGATGAAGTTCTCCAGGGAGAAAAAAGCCGCCAAAACTCTCGCCATCGTCGTGGGGATGTTCATCTTGTGTTGGCTGCCCTTTTTCTTCTTTCTGCCGATGGGTATGTCCTGTTACGGTAGCTCGGTTTTGCGCTTTGTCCAACAAGTTCAGCACTGCTGTCTGCTGTCAAGCTTCAAAAGTCACATTCACGTAGTCTGCTTGTGACCCAAGGCCTTTTCTGATAAGGTGGTATATAATTAGTTTATGCAGCAAGTGAATATAGGCTTTTGCACCACTTATGTCAATATGAGATACGTTTATTTCAGCCTGCAACAGAAATACTGAAGGTTTTTTTGCAACATATAATACATTTATGAGGGCGACTACAGTTTGAGGTTATCTCGCAACATCAACTGCAAGACGTGCAAAAGAAAAAAACACAAAGTCATATCATATCATGCGTTTGTTTTTACAATGACAGGACATCAAAACTGAGGGCGAAATAAGGTCAAATCTCATACGTGATCATTGATAAGGATTGTTTGTGTGTATGTGCATGCTTGTCATTTCTTTCTGGGAACCTGATTTTCGAGATAACTAATGTTACACGTAAAAAAAAAAAACAAAAACACAGTCATAATAGACTGGCATTCTTCAGTAATGAGCACTAAAATTAAGTCGGCTTCATGCGTCCGTCTCATATTACGTGGATTCCAAGCCCTGTCTCATATAAAGTATTTCAGATTTTATTGGTTTTGTGTCATGGTCTGCTCCAAATGGTCATAGAAAAATAATGAAAATTTCCCAGAGGTCTTAAAATACAAAATTCTTTGCATTTTAAAGTTAAGTGTTAACGCTAGGAACTCTGAACTAACCACACAGTATTGAAGGGATGAGATAGGATTTAGAGTGAGGGAAGAATCAATCAAAAGTCCATCATTGGGGGTGAACAGTACAAGTCAAGTCTTTACATAAATCAACCGGAAGAATATAAAATGCATATAATGCTATTCACGACACACACATTCAAAAAACAGTAATGGTGGCTTCATGAATTTTATTTTTGCATATATATCACATAATTTATTGCAAAAGCCATCATGGACAAATTGCCAGTATCTTAGCAGCGGTAGCACTTCCGGCACTCTCATTCTTGCTTGACTCCAAATGTATTCGGTTGAATTATTAGAGAAAAGCCTGCAGGGAGAGAGAGATGGTGCAAAAAATGAATTGGGTGCCGCTTATCACTTTGTTCGCTCAACAGGAGTGAAAAGGGCACGTTTATTTGTGTGCATTATTCCTTGATAAATACTCAGTCTCTCCTTGGGAATGAAATGTAGTCAAGAAGAGTTGTTTTACAAAATCATTTTAATTTTTAGTGTGCAAATAATCTCTATCTCTTTCATTAATATTATCATATGGTCCTTTTGTAAGCTCAATATAGCTTGCTCTTTGGAAATGCCACCCAGGATCACAGCTTAAAGAGTCCACCCCTTGTCCATGAGGCACTCTTATGAAACATAAGTATGAGGACACAAAATGGAGGTCTGTTGACAGTAATGATAATCTTAGAAAAGTTAGGTATAACAGTGATACATTTAAGCTCCTCGCTTGAAAACATCCTGCAGCATCTATTCAGAAATACTGTTCAGTAATTTCATTATGAACTCTGGCCTCCCAAGAGAAAGTAAATTAAAGCATAAAAGTCCCTATACGGATCCATAAAGTGCTGCACTGTCTTTTTTATTGATTCCTCTATTTGTTGCTTGCTTGTGTGCATCAGTTACAATCTACACTTCCAAAGCCCTGCTCAGCCATGCTTCATCAGCTAGACAGACTGATGTCGGTACATTGTAGAGACACATCATTAATGCTAACCTTTTGTTGGGAATCAAACATCGAGCACCTCTTGTGCCAATCAGGCTCTTTCTCTGTGATGATGCAAATCCAGGCGAAGTAGTCTGACTCATCTGAAACTCCGCTGAGAGTACTCTATTTATATATCAGTGCAGGCACGAGTGCAACTCTGACACTCTCCATCTTTCACCGTGATGGATAAGAAAAAACATAGTTTACAGGAAATATAGAATATGGCAGATTAAGACACAGTCATATGGGTTTTCCTGCTTCCCGTTATTTAATTTGTTTAGTAATTGGAAATACAGAAGTTATAGTGTACATTTAAAATTCACCAATTCTGAAAAAACACCAAAACAAAATAAACAACGACAACAACAACAAAAAAACACGTGGTGTGATGGATAATAGATCCTGTTGGAGCAAATGTTTGACTGAAGACTCAGTGTCCACAATAAAAAGATATGAAGTGAGATTAATATAATCATGAATTTTAAGGTTATTGCAGCTGCGCTTAGGGATGGAAATTTAGCGCCTTGAGTTTTCCTGAACCCATGCAATTTACATTTATCTGTGTACGACTTAAAAGATGTGGTGAACCTGCTCCTGCTGTCAATAAGTACAATTAAAAGGAACAGATACAATTAGCAAGTCTAGCAGCTTGTCTGGCTTAAGCCTGATACACCTCTTCGTTGTCCACAAGGCTGATCGAAACACATCAATGAGCCAAAGTATTGCACTTTATGACATGTCCCCTTATGAGAGGAATATCGGCACTGTAACTTATTTTGAGGCGATCTCACATGCCCCATCCCAATACAGTAGATACAAATGCTGCAAATTACTTAACCATGACAATACAAAATGTCGTCTGGTCTGTATGACTTAGGGCGCACTCTCACAAGGCCATCTGTACCATGCCCAAGCATGAGTGACACACAATGTTCAAATTGTTTGACTAGTGTGGGCGCTCCATTGCGCACTTAAGCACAGCACACTTCTCTGGCCCTGGCACAGTTAAAGAGGCATACTTCAGCACAGTACAGTTGCCGTGCAAGCATACGTCGCAGACATGACATTATAAGTGAATGCCCCCCTCGTCTGTTACCATCTCCACAAAAGTCAATTGGCGAATTTGTATAATCTAGAAATCAGCAAATTTGAGCCACAATGCCAGTAAAGTTTCAGTCACGTTCTCTCTATGTGATGGCGTAATTACAAGTAGTAACTGCGCTCAGGCACAATGAAGTTTGGTCGGCATGTAACAAATGGGCCAAGTGTGAGTGCGCCATTAGTTGCATGTGGTCGTAATACTGATCACTAAACTAGGTCCGTAGTGATCATATTCTTGGTGTAAGGTTTAATAAGACCCTGCCTCAAATGTTTACCTTCATATAGACAAGATGGAAGGGCAATATAAGATCCCTGAGTGCTGCAACTGATAGACTGATCAGGAATCTCATCAGGAGTCTGTTAACACAAAAGAGCCAACTCAAAGGTTCGTCTAATACACTGGACAGGTCCCTAGACTCCTAGGCTTCACTGTGGGATTTTTGTGACTGACTTTTATGATTTGTACCAGTGCCAATGTGAACTTCAAGGAAGGAACACCCAATAAAGGCTCAAAATGGCAAGCGTCATGCAGACATCAGACTTTAAAAGACACTATTTTTATGGGGGGAAACTCAACCAAAACTTAAAAGTAAATATCTGTTGTCTTTTGTTGTGGGAGTGTGCATCAGACGGGTGAATCGGTTGCTGTCTACCTGTGGTGGTGATGTCATTCCAGTGAATAAATCCAGGGATAAATGTTATGCTGTCATATCCATGTCCAGACAGCATGAAAATCGTGCAGTGCCACTGAAGTAGAATTAACTTCTGGGCCCAGGCGGTGCAGACATGACATTAGCACTGTGATATGTTGCCTGTGTGTCCAGGGCCAATACTGTGTTAAATCAAAGCCCATGGAGACAAGAACCTCCAGAAAGTAATAGGAAATGGTGACATAAAGAACATGTCATTCAGGTCATATCAAAACTGTCACAGAAAATAAATTGAGCAATGCAACTATGGATTGGGTTTATACAATGCATAGAAATCAGAAAGTGAACATGCTCTGATTTATGATAAATTACATCTCTGTTTCTATGTAAGCGCAACACAAGGATTTTTTTTCCTTTTTTTGTATGTTGGCAGTCAGTGTCCTAAGGTAAAAGTCTTTACTCATTCAAGAATAAGAGACACCTCACAAGATATCAAATAATTAGGAAATCATTATCACCAGTAAGATAACATTGTGACATATTTCACTCACTCCTGAGATAGAATATCAAAACATGCATTGGGGCTTGTGGTTGAGGCCCAGTAAGTCAAAGTCTCATTATAAAAGTCCACAAAATGTCAGAACCACCTCTGCTCCCATTAATAAACATAACAACGGGGGTACAGCAGCTGCATAATAAATCAAGACAGAAATGGGGTGAATACAATACTGTCAGAGGGATGAAAAATGTATATACAGTATGTAACAAAATGGCATTGTGCAGCTAGAACATGTTTCCATTGTGATGCATGGGTACAACCGGAGAATATCAGATAAACTGTAAAAATAAACTTGTTTGCATCAAATGTACACTTATCAGAATTGACTTTGAATTGACTTTAAACAAATGATTTGCCAAATTTGTCGAAGCTGTATTTATCACGATATTATTTAAATGATGTTACTGTGACTTTATTTTGCTTTAACTGTTTTTCAAGTATTATTTTTCTAAGTATATCTTGTCAAAATGTTCTTGAATTCTTAATGGGCCAATGACAACAATATGTATTCATAATGAGCATGTATTTTACCGTTACCTCTTTCCAGGTTCCTTCTTCCCAGCATTGAAGCCATCTGAAACTGTATTCAAGGTGATCTTTTGGCTGGGCTACTTCAACAGCTGTATCAACCCTATGATCTACCCGTGCTCCAGCAAAGAGTTCCAGCGCGCTTTTACTCGGCTCCTCAGGTGTCAGTGTCATCAAAGACAGAGGGTCCTGCGCCGCTTCTACGGCCAGAGGTGGCGGACAGCTGTCCGGGGAATGACAAGGGATCAGCAGGGAGACTATAAGCCCAGCTATAATGTGCATGAATCATATGACAGCTCTTTGTGTCACAAGGGGACAGGGCGCTCGCTAGGTTTAAAGAGATGGAGTCTGTTTTCACCACTGCAAAAGTCCTCCTTCCAGCTCAAAGAGAAAGTGAATAGTCTGTCTATTAAAATTAAGGGAGGGACAGGAAAAAGTACCACACCTGCAAGGGGTCGGATTGATATAGTAGACACGGTCTCAATGGGGATTTATAACTGTGAACAAAGCAGCTATCAGTTCTATGATCTGGCAGACTGCTATGGCCTGAAAGAGACTGACATTTAGGGGGGGGGGGGGACCACAGAATCTTCTCTTTATTTGCAGAGGGTCATATAGGAGCGACATGCGAGAAAGACTGTGACAGGGCATAATTTTCTGTTCATGACCTGAGAATGAAAACATGATTAAAGTTGTGGACTGTGATGGATGTCTTTTCAGCACAACAAGGACATTAAAGTTTATCTCCAGCTCCAGCCAGCGCCTTGGACTTAATGTGAATGCCGTAACTTGGAAGCACCATGCATCAATGTTTGACAGCTGTGCACACGTTTCACAAGGCATACCATGAGGCTTATTATTACTGACACACTTATTTCTATAAATTTGCTGACAAAGTGTGTTGAGTCCCAGTGAATGGTGACCATTTTGTTTGATATTCAGACGATTGAGAAAGAAGCCTTACAGTGGCAACACAGCAAATTTTGTCATAGTGCAAATTTTATTGGTGCCAGAAAGTCTGGATTTCTTCAAATGAAAAGTAAATTATTCTTCCCATTTCAGTTTGACAGGGTATTGTAAAGCTAAGGCCAGTTAAGAATAAAGATGCTGCAGAGTATTTATTGTCGGATATAAAGGGATAGTTCACTTAAACCTTAAAAGGCATACTTTTCCTTTTAGCCAGGACTATTTGTCTATCTACTTGAAGATTAATTTGTGTCAGCCCCACCCGCTCTAAAAATTCATGGAGATGCAGATGTCCTTCTGCACAGTGATACAGAAAGAACACATTTCCCACAATAATCCAATCGAGATGGATGAATAGCATTACAGCTAAAAGGTAAAATATCTATTTTTGTATATGTGTTGAGCTGAGCTGCTGCTGTAAGATATGTACTCTTGTTTGATTGAAAAGCCATGAATGTTCTTGGCCTAGTGAGTGTAAATGTGAAAAGAAGATGCTTTTTGTATTTTTCTTATGCTGTGTTTGTTTATGCAAAATAAAAAGCAGACAAAACAAGTTCAGCTAAGGCACTCTTGTAAACTGATTTGTAATTGTAAATATTATTTCAGCTATCCAGTAGATGTCACCACTATTTTGGTTGTTTCGTGCAAGTTACATATTAAATAGCAGGAAATGAGTCAATATCTACATGCTTAAAGCAACATCAGAGCACACAGAGCAGAAAGAATCTGCAAACAAAGAGAAGGAAGGATTTTAGAAGTTCAGCAATTTTTTCAGACAAAACTAACATAAGGTATGAGTTGCAGACAATGCAGAGAAAAAGAGAGACACAGAGACTCTACCAGGACTAATATATCTCAAGTGCTTCCTGTCATTACTTCATTCCTCCATCAGTTTACTTGTGTCTTGACCTAAGGGAGATTCAAACAGTGGAATACAGAGCTGAGAATAGAAAGTCCATTAAGTTATTTATACTGTTATAAATGAATTGAAAAAAAATATCTTCAGCCTATAAATAATTTAAACACTAAGTGGGCCAAAAAGATTACATTTACTTGAAGGAGAATTCTGGTAGTTTTCAACCTAAGCCAATATTTCCCAGTCACCAACGACACTTAAAAAATACTAGAGATTGGTTGCTATAGGAGTGTTTAGCTCAACAGGGCTATACAATGAAACAGTAATAGGGAAGTCATCTTACGTAAGAAAAGTTTGTTACGTGAACATCACATACTGTAGGTGCTAGGCTTTCAAAAGAGCAGCATGAATGAAAAAGGTAATGCCTGCACGCTTAATCCATGTCACAAACTTTATTTCAAAACAACTCAATACCACTTGGATATTTGTCTTGTCAAAATGTTTGAAAAAATAAGCCACACCATCTATATAGATGTCCATTTTAGACCAATGGGCTGATGCAGTCTACAAATCATACCCTACAAGGAGATGACTTTCCAAAACATTTGACAATGTCTTAAAATACATACAAAGAAATATAAAGCAAATATATATATATATAGTCATAAATTAAAGCATCACAGGAAGATAGATTGTAGACATAGAAATATATCCCAACCTAATACCCAACCTACATAAATAGCACATATACAAAATCGGTAGATGTATAAAAGAGGAAAAAAATTAGAAACCAGCATGGCCACACCTACACGTTCTGCACCACAAACACATATGCCTATAGTGATTTCAAAGACAATTTAAGTAGCTGCAAAAAAAAAAAATAATATGGCTGAGGAAAAATAAATTGAAGAGTCACTGAAGAGCGAAAATGTAGAAAGGCCGCATAGCCTACTCGTGCTTGGCCCTATATACTGTGTACCTGCCTTTTGTTTTTGTTTTGTCTTGAATAAATGACTATGGATGAAACAGTGAAGTCATTCGTGGAAGGGCCAGACGAAAGTCAAACCCAAACCCCTCCCCACCTCACTGTGGTGGAGGGGTTTGGGTTCCTTAGGAGCCATGTTGTCGGGGGCTGTTGCCCCTGGTAGGGTCACCCAAGGCAAATTGGTCCTAGGTGAGGGGCCAGACAAAGTGCCGTTTAAAAGCCTTCTATGATGGTGACAAACAAGGACTTGTGTATCCTGCCCGGAGGGATACTGGGACCCTGCCCTGGAGCCAGGCCTGGAGAAGGTTGTCCGTGGGTGAGCGCCTGGTGGCCTTTGTCCATGGGGTCCGGTCTGGCTCAGCCCAAAAAGGAGACATGGGTCCATCCTCACGTGGGCCCCCCACCCACAGGAGGAGCCATAGAGGTCCGGTGCTGTGTGGATCGTGTGGCAGTCAAAGGCAGGGGCCTTGGTGGTCCGATCCCCGGTTGCTGAAGCTGGCTATGGGAACATGGACTGTTACCTCTCTGGTGGGGAAGGAACCTGAGCTTGTGCGAGAGGTTGAGAGATACCGGTTAGATATAGCCGGCCTAACTTCAATGAGGGGTTGGACTTTTTTCTATGCTGGAGTTGTCCCAGGTGAGAGGTGGAAAGCAGGTGTGGGCTTATTCTCAGCCAATGCTTATGGTGGTGCGTTGAATCAGGTGGCGGGGGGAGGAAGCCAGACAGACCAGGCTAGGCCCAAGCGAATAGTGAGGGTCTGCTGGGAACGTCTGGCTGAGGACCCTGTGAAAATGATCTTCAACTCCCACCTCCGGAGGAGGTTCAACCACATCCCGGAGGTAGTGGGGAGCATGGAATCTGAGTGGGCCATGTTCCAAGCTGTCATTGTCGAGGCAGCTGCTTGAGGCTGTGGTAGTAAAGTCACTGGTGCTAGTCGTGGCGGTAACCCCAGGACCCGCTGGTAGACACCAGAGGTGAAAGGGGCCATCAAGCTGAAGAAGGAGACTTACAAGGCATGGCTGGCATGTGGGACTCCCGAGGCCGCAGACAGCTACCGGCAGGCCAAGCAATCTGTGGCTCGGGTGGTCACTGAGACAAAAACCCGGGTGTGGGAGGAGTTTGGTGAGGCCATGGAACAAGACTTCCAGTCGGCGCCGAAGAAATTCTGGCAAACTGTTCGGCGACTCAGGAGGGGAAAGCGGAACCCCGTCCACACGGTCGTCGGTGTGGGAGGGGAGTTGCTGACCTCAACTGAGTCTATAGTTCGGCGGTGGAAGGACTACTTTGAAGATCTCCTCAATCCCACCAACATGCATTCCGAGGAGGAGGCGGAGCCGGAGGATTTTGGGCTGGGCTCTCTCATCACTGAGGTCGAGGTCGCTGGGGCTGTCAAACTACTCCGCAGCAGCAGCACCCCGGGGATGGATGAGATTCGTCCTGAGCTCCTCAAGGCTCTGGATGTTGTAGGGCTGTCATGGTTGACACGCTTCTGCAACATTGCTTGGACATCGGGGACTGTGCCTTTGGAGTGGCAGACAGGTGTGGTGGTTCCCCTTTTCAAGAAGGGGGACCAGAGGGTGTGTTCCAACTACCGGGGGATCGTACTCCTCAGCCTCACTGGGAAGGTCTAATCCAGGGTGCTGGAGAGGAGAGTCTGGCTGCTAGTTGAACCTCAGATTCAAGAGGAGCAATGTGGTTTTCGTCCTGGCTGTGGAACACTGGACCAGCTCTATACCCTTGCGAGGATACTGGAGGGGGCATG
>KV751317.1:19345234-19374019 GCA_001698575.1 Mola mola
ATGTCCCTCAAAGAGTCCTGTGGGGGGTGCTCCGGGAGTATGGGGTAGATGGCCTTTTGTTACGGGCCATTCGATCTCTGTATTGTCGGAGCCAGAGCTTGGTTCGCATTGCCGGCAGTAAGTCAGACCTGTTCCCAGTCAGGGTTTGGCTCCGCCAAGGCGGCCCTCTGAAGCGGTCTGTTGTGGTGAAGGGAGAGATGAGCCAGAAGCCAAAGCTTTCAAGTTAGAGGTCAATCTATGTCCCAACTCTCACCTATGGTCATGAGCTCTGGGTAGTGACCGAAAGATTGAGACCGCGAACACAAGCGGTAGAAAAGAGCTTACTTTGCAGGGTGGCTGGGCTCAGCCTTAGAGATAGGGTGAGGAGCTCGGAAATCCAGGAGAGGAGAGGTTGAGTTGGTTCGGGCATCTGGTCAGAATGCTTCCCTGACGTCTCCCTGGGGAAGTGTTTCGGGCATGCCCATCCGGGAGGAGACCCCGGGGAGGACCAAGGACACGCTGGAGAGATTATATCTCTCAGCTGGCTTGGGAACGTTTTGGTGTGCCCCCGGAGGAGTTGGTGGAAGTGGCCGGGGAGAGGAGTGTCTGGATCTCCCTGCTAAGGCTGTTGGACCCGGATAAGCGGCAGAAAATGAAACGAAAACGAAGAAATGGTAAAAGCTCATTTGAAATTGTCTGTCTCTGCAGGCCCCGAGGATGAATCTCTGTTGTGTTAATGTGTGTTGGTGCACTAAAATTTGAGCAGCAGAAGGAGTTGCTCTCCTTGCACATGAAATTAGAGACAGAAAATGAGGTGGCATTGGAAAAGATGTGTCATCGTATTGAGATGGAGAAAGCATTGTCGGTTGAGAAATTAAGACAGGACACAGAGCAGGCTAAAAATTGAGCTGCAGAGGCAGAATTTGACTTTGGTTAGAGAAGGGAAGATGGAAGCTGATGTCTTGTTTGATTCCCCTGTTCCAGGAACCTCCACAAAGTCAGATGATTTCGATGATTTGATGCTTGTTCCTAAATTTGATGAGAGCTGTGAATGCTTCAGCTGCATCAGTGAGCTGGTTTTGGAGGAATGCTGTCAATCCTAGTTCTAAAACCTAGTTTGAATTCCATTCCTTATGGTTTGCACTGTTAATATTACATTTTATTTTTTTTTATCCTCAAATTTTATTACTAATATTTACTCCATGGTGCAGTCGTTAGCACTGTCACCTCATAGCAAGAAGGTCCTGGGTTTGATTCTGGGTCAGGGCGTTTCTGTGCAGAGTTAGCATGTTCTCCCTGTGCCTGCGTGGGTTCTCTCCGAGTACTCCAGCTTCCTCCCACAGTCCAAAAATATGCAGACTGGGGGTTCAGTTAATTGGTCACTCTAAATTGCCCGTAGGTGTGAATGTGAGTGCGGATAGTCAACAGCTTTCACATATTCTTTTGGTGCTTCTTTGTATTCAAGTAGGCTTGTCATGATTGGCTGCCTACCTATGTAGAAAGCCCCACCTGTGGTTATATAAAAAATGTTACAATCAGGACCACTAAAAGAAACAACAGGGCTCCCTGGGCTATGATTAGTGCTGGGCTCCATGCCCTCCACTAGAAACTGGGCTTTACCCAGGATGTCAATGTCCATTGTGTTTTTCAAATTTTGTGTTGCCTTTTAAAGTCACATTTTCAGGTCTTGCTTTGCTTCCCACGGCATGCACCACTCTCTGGACTCTTTCAGGTTGTTTATCCCATAATAGTCTGTCATATACAAGTATAGTTGATCCTCTTCCTCACCTGTATGCAGGTTGTAGATTCAGTTGTAACCAATTGTAGGCCCACTTTTGGTTTGCAACCCACCTGATGCTTTGCTGTTATATATTAGCAATAACAATCTTTCCAGGAGGAGATTTTCAAAATGAAATGCATCACATATGTTATAATAATTTGATAAAGTTTCCTTCAATATTGAGCCCTGTGTATGCTGTAATCATAAACACAATATAATGAAATAGAGTGGCACTGTGACTCTCAGCTAATTTAAAGGTGCAGGAATTGGGAAAAAAAAAATTTTGATATACTGATACTGATTATACTGATTAAAAATTTGTTTTCATGCATATGACAAAAATTGTGGTTAAAGCGATCTGCCAGTGCCATTTGTTCACTAAACCACAGCCCTTATGATCTACTGACTGCGGACAGATACTGTCTTTCTATTATTGTTGGTCTGCACATTAATTTGCCTCTTTCCGAGTGTGCGATAGCTCCATCCCAGGGGAGGAGCCAGGCAGGCAGACCCTGCAGCGCATGAACATGAGGAATGCCTTACGGAAGGAACGGTTGAAAAAACCATACAGGAAGGGATTTAGAGATGAGTTGATATAGCCTAACCACAAAAATACATCCCAGACCACCAGCTCTGTGCTGTAGTCAATGAAAGGGTCCACAATGTTAATTGTAAAGAAAGGCATCCAGAAAATTAAGAAAACTCCCATGATGATACCCAAAGTTTTTGCTGCCTTTCTTTCCCTTTTCATAGTGTTTCGGTGTCTTTGTTTCTTGCTTGAGTCTTTTCCCACTCCAGCCGCCATCTGGCTTTCCATGGCGCTGATCTGCATGGCCTGACGCTTGGCAGCTTTGAAGATCTTCCAGTAGGCTACTAGCATGATAGAACTCGGCAAGTAAAAGGCTACCAAGGAGGCAATGACAGCATAAATCCGATTGACCAAGAACACGCATACATCAATGGGGAGTTGGACCTCAACACCAGAAATATGAAGATCTAGCATTATGGGGCCGAATGAAATCAGCATGGGAACAGCCCAACATATAAGAACAAGCAGAGCTATCCGACTGCGGGACATCTTTAAAGAGTAAAGTAGTGGGTTGCAGACAGCATAATAGCGGTCAAAGGCAATGCAGCTGAGATGGAATATGGAAGCAGTGCAAAGCATGACATCCAGGCTAGAGTGAAGCCGACAAAAAAGAACACCAAAGTACCAGCATCCCTCCACAGTCCTAATCATGCTATAGGGCATCACTAAGAAGCCTACAAGGCAGTCAGCCACTGCCAGGGACATGACGAAGGAGTTTGTGGGTGACTGCAACTGTTTGAAATAGGCAATGGACAAGACAACCAGGAAGTTGCCCACAACTGTGCAGATTATACCAACAGAGAGGAACGTGTACAGGAAAATACGAGAAGCCTCGTTCCTCAGTGTGGAGCAGGATTTGAGTTCAGTCTGAGGAGATATCTTATCATCGGCAGGGAATCCCAAGCTGCTGTTATCCATGGTCTTATCAAACCTGTCAAAACACACAGTTGTAAATGACAGTTTTTTGATAAAGTGAGAAATTTCAAACAGTTTCCTCAACAATCCTCTAAGGCCCCAAATCAACAAAAAAGTGGTCAAACCACCCATTAATAGTATTTTGTTTGTTTGAGACCCACTTGCTGCTCCATGGTAACACCTAATTAGTTTAGCTAAAATTTAGTTTGACATGCAAATCACAAGAGCATCAAAAAAAGCCCTTCTTAATGTTTAAAATGCCATGCATTTGCTGTTGCTGGTGTGAAGATGAAGAAACAGATGTTTTTTTTAATCATTGCAATTTATGTTTTAATAATAATGATGTTGTATGACCATGTATGCTTTCTAAAACAAGACAAAATACTTTTAAAGGAACAATTTTTACAGAATTTATTGATGATTGTGTTTGGTAACTCAGTCCTGGCTAACAACCAAAAGAGTCCTTTTCCAGTAACCTGGGAAACTCAAAGCGTTGGTATTTGATGACCTAGGTATGAGACTTGACAATCAATGACAATTTTCAAATGACAATTTTTTTTTTTTTTTTGTTTTGGTTTTCAGGACTATGAAAAAACAGTTCTCTTACACTAACTTAAAAAATAAACCCATTTAGGACATTAAATTGATATCTGTTTACAGTCATCGCTGACCTGCTTAATGTTAAAGTTGGTAAACTATTGACAGAAGTTACATTTCCACTTTAATCTAATGTAAGTCCTTTCTTTTTATTTTATATTGAGATGTGGATAACCCACAGGCGAATAAGGACGAATCAGATGACTATCTGATCTTTCCTAATGTCTATCCTCGGCTTACAACCTGACATTATTTAAGCTATTCAGAGGTATCCTTCTGAACTCCAAAAGTGTCATTACTCTGTTTTTGCAGGATGCTGCACTACAAAAATCATATGATAACACATCATTCCATTGGTCATTTAGATCAAAAGTGGAGCTATGTAACTTTGATTGGTTAGTGGCAATAGTTTCCCTATAACTATTGAAGCAAAACTTTAAGAGGAGGGGAATTTTCCATCTGACTCAAATATCATCAGGTCGGTTGGAGCAAAACTTGTCAGCATTCACTTATATATTCTGACTAAGATTTGGGAATCTTAACCCTGCATGTTAGAATTATTGCAAACTTCATTGGAATATTGTAAAAACATTGGCAATGGTTTTCATTTTACAAGTGTTTTTTTTTTCTTTTCTTTTCTTTTCTTTTCTTTCCCTCAGGGATCAATTATATACTCATTAAAATCTGGTCCTGTGAATTCATGCATTGCACATTACTGTATATCAAAAGATCACATATGACTGTAAGCAACAAAATAACAAGTTCTTCAGTGCCAGTGGTGTGAACAGGGAGCAGATGTTCCAGATGAGTTGGAGTAGATTTTAATGAACGCTACAGGGACCACAAAGACTGACAGGCCACCATGTGACTGTCATAATGGAAGCAGGTGATAGTGCCAAAGTGCCTTCTACCTCCATAAACACAGAAGTGTCACACTAAAAGGCCATCAGCAAAATGGGTAGGGGCAGTGATGTCCACCCGCTGACACCTCCAGCGCTCACCATCATTCCTTATATCCCTCTCACCTTTCTGTTAGAAGCATTAAGAAAAAGATGAAGCTTTGTTGTCATTGCACGCGAGATACAACAAAACTTTGTTTAGCAGCAATCTATTGTAGCAACTATTGTCAGGCATTAGTATTATGTCTGCAAGAATGGTGTAAAAGAATATTTTATTTTTTCTTCTGTCATCCACAAAATCATTTTCTCAGTTTGGTAATTTATGCTTAGAAATAAATAGTACATATTACCTATAATAATGTAAATAATGTAAAGGAAATATTCTTTATACAACTTTGTAAAACTGTGATTTAATGTATGTAAATTGTCTTCATGTTTGTCTATATATCTGGTCCTGATCAACATGTCCAAAAATAACTGGCACCTATAAGCTTTGCTATGTAAACAAAATGTATTCTTGATGGAAAACATCACTGATATTTCTGTACATTAAAATCTAATATCAAACATGACAAGCCTCATATTCTTCCTTTAAAAGATATAGAAGCCTCACTTCAATTACTGAAAAACAAAACACATTTAAGTTTGGAAAATTCAGTATTATTTCTTTCTGTTTGATTTTACAAAAATCAGCTCTTCGTTACATGATTCAAATGAGCTTGTTAAGAGATACAAGCACTTTAAAGCCATGCATGCTGTTTAAACATAAAGGATTATTTATTACGCTAGTTGATATCAGACAGTACAATAAAAACTGATGTATATAAACTGATAACACTCACATGTACAGAGATCAGATCATCTGTCCTCATGTTCTTTACACATCCATCACCGTTGGTTTTACACAGAGACGAGAAGCATGGGGAGTGGGCTGGGGAGTGGGCTGTAAAGAACACGGCAACAGTAACTGCAGCGAAAAAATTGGCCCACTCCCCTTTTTTCCTGGTGACAGTGTTATTATTATTCTGTTGGTCGATCTGGGGCAAACTAGTATCTGTAGACCACTTTGAAATGTTCACATCTGTAGAGCAGAAACAGAGAAGAAACAATTTTCAGTTAACAATAAAAAGGTAGGAAATTGTATTTGACATTGAATCAATAAAAAACATAACACTGTAATTAAATTATTTATAATTGCATATTTTGATTGCTCAGGTTCAGTATACAGTACATATCATACAATAAAATTCAACACATCAGTGCAACTTTTACCTTTCACGTGGATTTTGCCAGCTTTTTAGCTATGAACCTGAAGTACAGTCTACCACTTTCATCCAACAGTTGGTTTAATACAACTACACACACACTACACTCACTATGTCATGAAAACCATGCCGACTACAGGATGCGTCATAGATCGTCGTAGATCTAGTGGCTTTTCCAGATAAAAACTTCTGTTTTTCACTAAAATGTCTCAAAAGTAGATTTCCATGATTTGATTATGGCATCCCCATCAGGAAGAATTTAAATAAATTTGCTAGAGCTCCATGACAACATTCTTCTTTGGTCACTTTTCCATTCAACTTGGAATTACCTGAAACTGTACCAGAAGTCTCTTCTCTTCTTTCCAGAGATCCCTTAAACCAGGATGAGTTGCCTAGGTAAATTTAGGGACTATGCTGTTTGCAAAAGATCGTTGATTTAAAAGGTATTAAAAGACATGAAAAAAACCAAAAAAAACAGCAACACACAGAGAAGACAACCAGCAAGCTTTTCTATTTTAAGTACATCTGATAAATGAAGCATAAATATTTACTACTGACTCCGCATTACATATGGATGCAATTTCCCCCTCGTACCCCTAAAAATACTCTCATCCTCCCTTTCATGTGTGTCAGAGTGCAGTAGAGCACAGCCGATCCTGCCAAGCTTGAATACCTTGGGATTCAGCCAGTGACAGACGTATCTCAAGGGTGGCAGATGTGTTCTAATTAAATATGGGGGATTTTTAATGAAGGGTGCAACAAGAAGCACACTGACTTAATAACTACTGCTTTTTCAGACCAGTCATTCAAATTTGTAATGCAGGTTTGCTTTACAGAAAAGGTAGACTGGCTCCACATCCATTCTTTTGTTTCAGAAAGAAATGTGAAGACAGGTTGACTGTGAGGCAGTAAGACTGTATATGAGAGCTGATTAATTGACCTAACTAATATGATTACACATTTCATTAGAAACCGCTTATAACTAAATAAAATAATAAATTATACATTTGTATATTACCTATTTCAATTTACAACCCTCTCTTTAAAATGATGTTTTTATATTGATAGTGTTTGACGCATTTACAAATAAAAGAAACAATCTTTAAAGTAGCAATTGAAAAAGCAAAGTGTTTATTGGGAATGTATTTTGAATTTAATTTCAGCAACTGGCATGCAATAAAACTCTACTGGAAATGTGCTGGCGAACAAAATACATGATCATTATTTTCATCGATCAATGTCATTTAAGTTAGCATTGATACATCCTTCGTTCTGTACCTATTTGCTGCTTATTTTAATCTCTCCACGGGGGCATGAGAAGGGCAGGGAAATCCAGACCTATACCTAAAAAAACGGTAATCAAATCACAAATTTGTTATCTAAATCCTTGAACGGAAGGAAAAAAATCTAAAAAGTGTAATTTGAAATTGAATTAATTTGCTTGAAGCTGAGTTTACAAAACCAATTATAATATTATGATGTTGAACTCTCATTCATATAATCAGCACCCAACTCTGGCTGTGTATAATGTGCAGTTAAAGGTGATAAAGCAGATGAAATTTGTTTACATGGTAGTTCAATATCATGTTTCCTGTTTTTTATCATTTTGAATTATAGTCCCATACTGTCAAGGTATCCACTGTGACTGAGACCTGGTGGACTTCTGTCGTATGCACAGTGATGCACTGTACAAGGATTGTGTGTGTATGTACTGTCATGTCAAGTCTGAGAGGATGCGATATGGCAGGCCTGACATAATAGAATTAACTTTGATTAACTCCATAGCTTTTATTGCATATATCTGTATCATGAAGTGGGTTAAAAAAAAACTTTATCACACTGATAAGGTTTCAATAAGTATTTGTTTAATTTATTGAAATAATAATTACATAGTGCAATTGTTGATCAAGTTGTAAACAATATTACACTATAAATACTGAATCATATCACCGCTGTTCATTGCAATAATCCCCCCAAAAAGTATCTGGAACTGGAATCAGTTTATATGATACCTTAAAAGCAGATCTCCAACAAATGTTTTCCATAGGCTTCCACAGTGCAGCAGACTGACTGCCGTGTCTGTTGATGTAAGTCATCACTGTCCATTTGTCAGGGCTTACAATAACATGCCTGTCCATCGATGTTTGAGAGCCAGGAACTCTGGTTATTTTACTAGTATTACGAGCATGACCAAGTACCTTCTGCTGCCTTGAGCAAATCCGCCTGTACCCAGAGTGAAATGTCATAAACACCATCACATATGATGTCACCCAGCAGAGTATCCACTGTCAGATGTTGGTGGTACCTGCAAAAATGAATGTCATGGGAGCAGACAATTTAAGCGAGGGCTGGAAAACCATCTTTGAAAGTGTATACATGTGCATGAGCCCCAGAGGTATTTCTAGGTGAGCTCCTGCTCTGCGCCCAAGCATCTGCATGGATTCCTGGTTTCTGACAGGATGGCCCCAAGTCTCAGTGATTCAAGCATAACCCTCAAGTCCTGCACAGAGGATGTGAGCTGTTCTTCTTTTAGTTTATCGAGAAACTCAGCCAGGAAAATTTTGGGTTCAACCGGGAAACGTGAAAGATAGCCCAAGAACTTTGTTCTGATCATAAAGTTGTATAGATGGAAATCTCTTTCTCAATCTCATATGTCTGATGTGATGAACCTGCATTTATATGTTATTTCTACATTATTTTGTTTTATTTTGACATGATTCTGCATTTTATTTTGTCATGGGGTCATCTTTTTGTATGATTGGGTGCATTGCAGTAAAACAAGAGTGGGTGATGTGCAGTGATGAAAAGATTTTTCAATGTTTCATCCTCTCATGCTTTGTCTGCATGGAGGGCGGAGTTTAGAGCGTGGAGAAGAGGTCATGAACAGGTCAAGGAGTTTGGATGCAGTTTGATGGCTGGTGATCATCTCAACATGCTTTGTGATTGGCTCATTCTTGATTGCCCACGATAGCGCGCAAATTCTGTGAGAGGAAAATTCTGGATGGACGTTGCTTCGGTGGGATGACACGCAGGCTTTGGATGCACGCCGTTGTCACGGTGGACATCATTGGACCGGATATCTTCTCACTTTTGAATCCCAGGGCTTTTCCAGCGAGCCAAAACACTCGGGTCAGCGCCCTGCATCATTAGCGTCGTTGCTAACGCCTGTGTTTATGCTAACATGGCTGCCATGACAGTTCCTGTAGCCTGAGTTTGCTGAAACAGACGACCTAGCAGCTATATTGGACCAACTCCACCTCGTCTGAAGCGTCGCCGATCTCGTAGACTTTTTCGGGAATGGATGCCTACTTGTATGGATGTTTTCCATGACTTTCACACCATCGAACATTTGGGACAGTGACAAAGACACTACATGCGCTCGTGTGTGGTAGTCTAATCGTGATGGCCATGCCTAAAGGACAGTGAGATGCATCATCAGGCTATTGTGGTAATATTACCATGTTTTGGAGTGGTTTGAATGTGAACCTTTTTGTTTAAGACCCAGGCAAAATCATTGTGATATTGTGAGCTGTACATTTATTTTGAATGGGTTTCAGATAAAGGATTGAAACTTATCCAATCACTCTCCATGCCTGCATTTGCTGCCATGTAACACGTAACACTGAAGAGAATAAATCCATGGGCTCCTGAGAGGTCCTCAAAGCTAGATACTGTACGCTCCCTATGGCCCACTCTGGTACCAGCATCTATTAAAGAAAAAACTGGGGGCTGGTCCATGGGGCTGATGGCAAAAGCCAGCTAGGTCGTCCATGCCATGTGTGCATAGGCCTTTTCTTGACTTTGTGAGACAATGTCACAGGGTGAGGAACAAAGTCAGAACAGGTGTAACAATACTCTCATCACTATTTGGTGTGTTTGTCATGGCAAAAAAAGGTTTTCTCTCCAGAGGAGTGAAAAAGTCACTCACTACCTCCTTAGCATGAACAAACATGCAAAGGCTTCTGACTGCTCCATGCCGAAAGACTTCACGGAGGAGATGGATAGCTGGAACCAGGATTCTATCCAGTAACTTCTGTTTAGAATGGTCATCATAGAGTGAGAAGACAGGTGAGGTGTTTGCATGGCCAGTTTGGAGTACACACTTTAGGCAAGGCCAGCATGCATATGTAACAGGTCTCACGCTTAAGAACTGCTAAGAGATTAAAAATCATCTGAAAAATCAGGAGGAAGAATGAGACAGGTGGCAGTGCTTCTCTTCTGCCTCACCCCATTCCTTGGAATTTTATTTACAAAATTACAAACACATGTATTGTATACCAAAATAAATAATACTTTAGCCCAAAAGAAATGTATTGGAGCCTGCTAAGTTATATTCTTTCTTACGGTCTTACGGTCAGCACCATCTTGGCTGGGTTTGATAACCCGGAAGTCTGTATTCTTTACATTCATTCTAAACAACATAAATATACCAAATACCGAACTGAAACCCAATCGACCATTTAAACAAAATTTTACCACACCGTTTTGTGTACATGCACATATTCCACAAGCCTGAAAAAGGCAGCCCCGCTCTGGTGAGTGGAATGAGGAAGTGCCAAAAGTGCCGAATTTTAATTTCCTTGAGGGAACCTGCCCAAGGGATCAATAAAGTTCTATCTATGTATCTATCTATTTATATTATCTATCTATATAGGTGTGTATGTTAAAATGTACATGTGCACGTGTGTGTGTGTGTGAGAGAGAGAGAGAGAGAGTGTGAATGAGTATATCAATATATAAAGACTGGTGCAGTGTTATGCATGGCTGAGGTGTATGGTAGTAGCTGGAAAGGGGAGAGACATTGCACAATTTTAACAGGGATGTGGCAAGTCATAGGGTGTATCTGCATTTTCCATACTAGCATAGATGGTCCATATGCTTCCACTGAATTGCAGATTGCCTGGGATTGGTAATAGTGTTGCCATAATGTTTCATTTGTGAAAACATGGGTTGGCTATTCACGTGTGGACCTCCGGTATTGTGGCTGACAGACATAATTTTCACTTGTCCGGTCAGTGACAGTCTGAGAGGTCACCAGCTTATGCCCTTGCTGCACCAGCTGTCCACCTTCAGCAGGTGTTACATCAGCAAGTGAAGGTTCCTTCTCTGCGATGTGCTCTGTCTCTCTTCTTCACTTCCCAAGACAGGTATGCTTCAATTTTTTTCCATGGACATGTGCAGTCATTGTTCCCCCCTCAGGTGTGAATGTTTGGCTTTGGCTGGTGTTCTCAGTTCTTGTTTGGATGTTGGAGACTCTCTGAGGCTCAGGTATTTTTTGAGTTTCACTTCTGGGTACTGTCCATACCGGTACTGTCAACCAGTATTGTGGTTCATCATCATCAGAAGAATCACTGCTGGAGTTACAATCCCTTAACAATTCTTCTGCATTTGACTGATTATATGTTTTGTTTCCCTGTGAGCCTCTCTTCCTCTCTATTGGTGGTCCCAGGGACTGTTGGGGTGGATCAACAGCTAAGTCATTGACAAGGTGAATGAAATTACGGTGTAGTGTACATACTCTGTTACCACCCGTTTCATCACTTTGTAGACAGGTCCACCAGCAACCCCCCCTCCCATGTTAAGCACCAAACATGGAAACTGTACATGGAAAACACCCTTCATGTGACAGTCATAAGAGCTCTTACACAGGAAACTTGATTGCTGGCTGTTTGCAGTAGCAAGTTTATATGCTTTCCTCATCCTAGAAGTCCACTTCTCTGCAAAGCCTCGTGGAGAAATAGCTTCTCCATCCATAGCCAAACCAAATATCATATCTACAGGCAGGCATAGGTGAGGGCCTTACTTTAGATAGAAGGGTGAGGCTTGCTTTATGGTTGGTACAATTATATGTATGGATGACTTGTGGTAGGTGTTCACTCCGTTTCTCCCGTTCACTCTCCTCCAGGGTTCTGAGCATTTAGAGCAAAGTATGATTAAATCCCTCTGTAGGGTTTCCCTGAGGATGGTAGGGGGTTATCCTTGAATGACCTATTCCACTCAGCTGGTGCAGGGTTTTGAAAAGTTCATTTTCCAACGCTCTCCCTTGGTCGTGATGTAGTTTCCATGGTTAGCCGAATTGGGGTGTAAAATTGAAGAGTCTCTCTGCAGCTATCTTTCCAGATTATTTTCTGGTGGCATAGGCTTGTGCAGACCTGCTGAAATGGTCCACAACGACCAAGATATACTCAAACTTCCAAGTGCAAATAATCAATAGACACAAGCTCTAGGGGTGAACTGGTGGTAATGCTTCCCATGGGCACTCTGATTTGTGAAATGGACTTTTTCTTCTTAATGCAGGGACACTTCCTTGTCACATAAGCCTCAACATCCTTTTTCATGTAGGGTCAATAGAATCCATCATTAGTCAAACCCATGTGATCATCGAGATGTTTCAAGACCAAAGATTGGTACTGTGCAGGCAGGACAAGTTGGTTGGCTAGTTTTCCTATGTAGCTGAACATCTTTGAGGTGTAGTTTCTCCCACTCATGTAAGAGCTTCTGTCTCAGCCCACTAACTCCCCTTTCATCATCGCCATTCAACAGTTTACTACTTTCTTTCAGTTTGATGACTGATGGACTGATGCCGGAATCCTCTGAGATTTCAAAAGTGCCTCGTGACTTATGGTTTGGAACAGCTCAGGCGGCAATAAGGTTGGACTATTTTGTGACATGGCTAGAACAGCAACATAAGCGAAGTCTCGTTGCTTGGCAGATCTGCTCCCTTCCCAAATTGCAAGAATGGTGTCTCTTTGTTGATGAGTCAACATAGTTGTCAATGTCCAATGACAACCTGGACAACATATCTGTGTCCACATTAACCTTTCCAGGTCTATATTTTACTTTAAACCGGAAGTCTGACTGCTCACCAACCCATGGATGGCCAACCACATTGAGCTTTGCAGTGCTCATCACATATATTAATGGATTGTTATCAATATACACAATGAAATGGGGTGCATAGAAAAAGTAGTCACAGAATTTCTCGCATATGGCCAACTTTAATCCCAAAAATCTGAGTTTGCCTGAGTGAAGGTTGTAATTTCACTCTGCAGGCATCAATTTTCTGGACCCATAAGCGATGACCCTGAGCTTCCCCTCCTGGCGCTGGTATAGCACAGCACCAAACAATAGTTCTGACGCATCAGTATGGAGTACAAATGCTCTCCTGTCTACTGTATGGGGGTCTTGGATGACAACTGTGCCCCTTTTTCCTTCTTTTGCCTGGACTGAGGTATCATGGTAGCAACACTTTTCACTTGTAGGAGCTTGGCGATCCTAGCAGTCTTGTATGTGTGTCCCATAATAGCTGAGTAATCCTAATAGGTTAAGGAGCTCTCCAACTGTTCTGGGACTCTTACCTCTCAGAGCCTGGATAGTTTTTTAGATCCTTGGAATCGATCCGAACTCCATTAGCAGACACATGTCTTCCAACATAGCGGACTTCTTTCTTAAAAAGCACACACTTGTTAAGCCTGAGCTTCACACGGTGGCAATGGAGAGGCCTCAGCACCTCAACATGGTCTTCAAATGCCTTAGCATATCAGAGGACATCATCTAAGAATGTGATTCAGCATTCATCCCACAATGAGTTCAACATCTCCTCCATGCTCCTCTGAAATGCGACTGTAGCATTGGACAGCCAAAGGGGATGCACGCTCACTCTTACAGGCCCCAAGGAGTGATGTAATATGTCATGTGATGTGACCCCTCTGCTATGAAGCCTTGATGATAGGCCTTACCCTGATACAAAATTGAGAACCAGCTGTATCCGCCGTGTGTCGATGAAATCTTGAGTACGGGGCAAGGGGAGCCTGTCTGGAACTGTTATTTGATTCAGGAGCCTATAATCAATGCACAACCTAAATCTTCCTATTTCTTGAGAACACAAACCACTGGGGAAGGGTAAGGTAATTTCGATTTGACAATCCACCTATTTACCAATAAATCCTGGATATACTCTTTAATTTCTTTGAACACAGGTCTGGGGACTGCTGCATAGTTTTGTTGTACTGGAACATCATCTTTCAGTGTTGTGGTCATCTGGAGGCTTGGAAAGTACCCTATGTCATTTTCATCAAAAGAAAATGCACTTGACACTTCATATAACCTTTCTTTCACTATTTGTTGTTGTTCAGCATCTAAATGGCTTACATCAACGGGTGGATGCCAAAGTTGTGATGGTTCCTTTGTTTGTTCCTGGTTATCCTCCTCACATAGAAAAAGTGAGTTTATGTTATTGACATCAATGTTGTTTTTCTGGTCTGGCTCTATCATCTTGTC
This sequence comes from Mola mola, assembly GCA_001698575.1. NCBI lineage: Eukaryota > Metazoa > Chordata > Actinopteri > Tetraodontiformes > Molidae > Mola > Mola mola. Next base: position 19,359,539 of record KV751317.1, read on the forward strand.
AATTAGATGAATGTTGCCTAGTGGAGCTGCTCACTGTAACGGTGCAATAGCTGTGGTTGCCTACTGGGATTTCAACATAAGTTTAATTGGTTTGATAGACCTCCACTAGGACATCCCCGAGGTGCAATTGTTCCAGTCTTAAATATGGATGTTTGACCTTGAATAGGGCCACAGGTGCAGCAAAGTTAGCAGGTACTTTACATTTAATATGGGTGACCTGGCCAGGGTGGACAACATCATGCTTACCAACTCGTACTAAGGTATGGGTAGGGCTGGGTTCATGAGTCTGTATAAAGTTAAAAATTGCCTCAATTTTGTCACGTTCTATCTGCATTGCCTCTTGTAGCATTTTACCAATAACAGCAATAACTTCCACTCCAACCTCCTGCTCTAGGATTAGCTTTCAGATCACGTTGAAGCCCACTATGGGTTTCACCTGGCTTACACAGCTGACGAGGAAAGGTACCTTGATGGCAAAACGTGGATCATGATTGCCAGGTAGGTTAAAGGTGAGTTCAACCCATACATCATATGGTATTTGCTCCCCATTAGCTGCAGGGAGATTTGGTGTTCTGTCTCCCAGAAGTTCAGTGAGAGGGCCCACTTCCGGTTGTGGTAAGGATTTCTGTTTCCATGGGGGGGTCTATAATGCTGACCTGGGCACCAGAATGCAGGAGTGCAGTAACAGCATGTCCACTGAGATTACATTTCAATAAACATTTATCTCCAATAAGCTTAGCAACTCTCTGTGTCCCTGACATATATCATCAGTTAAGGAATTAGGGGAGGTGATGAGTGTTTGAATAACAGTTATGTATAGCAGTTGTGTTTCATGGTCAGACTGTTTAGTGTTCATCAGTTCCTGAAACAATTCTGTTCTACTTTTCTCGCACAAGTGTGATTGCACAAAGCTTCCTTACTGGCCAGCATATCTTTGAAGTTGCCTGACTTTATAATGTGGAACACTGCCCTTGTGATTTCCCCTCAGTGTACTTTTCGTTCAATCCTTGCTCAATCTGTTTGCTGTATTGCTGTAAGTGATATCAGATGCATTGTCTCCAATTTGTCAACCGTGGATTTTAAATTCTTTCCTCTGCAGGAGGGGGAGGTCTTTGAGGGCAATCGTGCTTTCAGTTGTGTGAGTGGAATGTTGGTCAGGATTCAAACCAAGTGACACCATGTGATGTGTAGCAGCAAAAGTGAAAGGAAAGGTTTACAAGAGGGTAGTGAGACCAGCAATGTTGTTTGGTTTGCAGGTGGTGCCACTGACCAAAAGACAGGAGACAGAGCTAGAGGTGGCAGAGTTAAAGATGTTGAGATTCTCTTTGGGAATGACAAGGATGGACAGGATTAGGAACGAGCCCATCAGAGGGACAGCACGGGTCAGGCGTTTTGGAGACAAAGTTAGGGAGGCCAGATTGAAATTGTTTGTACATGTGCAGAGGAGGGACAGTGAATATATTGGTAGAAGGATGCTCAAGATTGAGCAACCAGGCAGGAGGCAAAGAGGAAGACCGAAGAGGAGATTCATGGATGTGGTGACAGAGGATACGCAGATAGTTGGTGTGACAGAAGGAATGCAGAGGACAGGGAGAGATAAAGGACGATGATTCGCTGTGGTGACTCCTAGAAAAGCTAGGTAAAGCTGAAAAAGAAAGACAGCATGTGACTTGGAACGTTGGAATGATTAGAGTCATCGTAAGTGGGCTGTGTGTCAGTCATTTGTGATGTGAGTGCAGTGACACCCTGTTTAACTTTCTGGCACCACTGGCTGTGGCTAGAAACAAGCTTATTAATCTTTGAGTCAAGAGTATTAGTTTGAGAAACTAAACCAGCTGCTGCAGTTGTAGTATGCATGTCAGGAGCATGGATGTTAACAAGAACAGCATCAAACTGTGAGGGTGGAGGAACATTAGCATTGGATTGAGTAACATCTGGCACACCCTCTGTAGGAAATGTACTCTGATCTTATCAATCGTATCAATAATCATGCCTTTTATGAAAAGTAATCGTGAGATACCCTAATTTTCTAACTTCAACAAAGCCATGCTAGTCATATTTTCCCAGACATAATTAATGCATTCTTCCTCATCATGTCTGTTCAACTTAGCTGGAACTTGGTCAGGTGTCTGGTAGGTTACTTGAAAGCTGGAACAGCTCATTAGTTGAAATTCGGAACAGTCCTTCCCAAATCACTTTCTTCCTCTCTTTGTCTGCCATTGTGAGCTCTCGTCAAAACCTCTTTGGCTCTCTGAAGTATTTTGCTCTGGCAGCAGTCAGACGCACTAGATCCTCACAGTCCCTTGTGTCAATGAGATGTCTTACACTGGTCAGGAATCACTGGATCAGTGACATTCTCCAACTGCAGGTGTCGCCGATCCCGGACAAGCCCCCATGAATCTGTACCAGGTTTTACACTTAAGACCTGCTAACAGATTAAAAAGTTTATTTACAAAATTACAAACACATGTATTTGTATATCGAAACAAATAATACTTTAGCCCAAAATAAATGTACTGGAGCCAGCCAACTTATATTCATTCTTATCTTGACAGGTGGCGCCATCTTGGCTGGGCTCGATAACACAAATATACCAAATACCGAACTGAAACAGGATCGACCATTTAAACAGAATGTTACAATACTGTTCTGTGAACATGTACACATATTTAAGTCCACAAACCTGAAAATTCAGGAGAACAAATGAGACAAGCAGCAGCACTTGCCTTCAGCCTCGCCCCGTTCAGTGGAATGAGGAAGTGCCGCAAGTCTGTGTGGAAGAAGCATAGCACCACACTGCCCCCTGCTGGAATCCATAAAAAAACCCCAAAACAAAACAACCTCCCCCCCCCCAACTTTCCACAGTACTTGTCAGATGTGTTTCATACACAACGAGATCCCCCAAACAACATTATACTAAATGTGACCATACAATTGGTTCGTTTAGAGGGAAAAAGAAGCAAGATGAGCTTGTGACATATATGTGGAAAAAAAAAAAAAATGCCTGGCTAACAGGGCCACATGCTGCCACATGTCTGTGTTGTTTCAAACTCCTCCTCCGGTGTGCTGGTGGCATGGCCAACTGGAATATTACATCAAAATATCCCAGCAGCTATCCGTCACGCTGGAGCAGAGACACTTCTGTCTGCTGGACATTCAGATGTCCAAGATACCTGATAAGCATGCCATGTAGACCATATGGTTCCACCAATCCTACAATTCAGTTTCATGCTCAAGTTGAAGTCAAAAATAGATGTTATCATCATCATTGTTGTAAGGCTGCAGCATGTAGTGTGTTGACAAACAGCTGCTTTTGTCATGAAAATGATTCACCGTACGTAATAATTTATATACTGTAATATCTAATGTTAAAACAGCATTTATTTTCTAAGTGGAGAATCATTTAGAAAATACCATAATACCAAACACCATAAACATCAAAATAAACATCATATACAGTACATCAAAGCCTGTATGGATGTTTTTCCTGGCTCCCCGAATAAATTTCAATAGTTCTATCATTTAATATTTCAAAAAAATAGGTATTAATTACAAACAGGAAATGACTGGTAGCACAGGTCAGTTGACTGAGTTTGAAGCTCTCCTCGTCTCTCCCTCAGGTGGACGCAGACCAGTGATGATCGAGGAGGCCTCTGGTTTACTGTTTTTTGGGGAGCTGCAGCGACGCTAAAAGGAACATTGCTGCTTTGTCTCTTCTCGACTTTGCCTCGGCTTCGCCTCAATGTTTCCTGCTTGCATCGGTGTTGTGTAATGCTTTGACCGTACGTATGCTGGCTGAGCTGAACCCCTTTTTCCCTTGCTTAGTCTTACCTCGCTAGCTAGCGTGCTATCAGCCGCTATTACTTTGTGCTGGTTTTAACTGAGTGAACAGAGTGGTTAAATCCCTGATTTTGTTATTTTAGAATGAGTTGCAGATATAAATTTTGTGAATTTCGTTTGATTGGAAATTGTCATTTTTTCAATTAGATTTTTTTTTTTTTTATTGGTTCATGGTTTATTTGAATCTGTTGCCTCACTGATTTTTGTTATTTATATTTCTTTGGCCATTTTGGGTTTTTTTTTGGCTATTTGAGCTACATGTAGTTTTACTTATGTTGATTGAATTTATGTCGAGATTTATGTGGTGTGGTTTCACCGCAGCTGCTTACTTTTGGTGCCGATTTGTTGTAATTAATCCTTATTTAATATGTGATTTCTGTGTCTTTACTTCAATTTTTGGAAAATTTATTTTGTAAATACTAAACCTTGGTAATTCTTGAAAGATTGTTATTTCACTTGTTGGGTAATTTCCTGGCATTTGTGAAATTAATTTCTTCCACACAAGTGTATTCCTTATTGCCCCTTGTGCTGCCACAATAACCTGAGCTGTAACTGTAATAAAACTCTGTGTGGCCCGTGAGGTCCAGCCATCAGAAGTGACTGATATTTGTTTGGCCTCTTTGAGGCTCTGTCACTGTATTTATTTATTTTTTTTGATACAGAGGTGGAAATACTGTACGACTTATGTAATGCTGCACTTTGGCTCTAGAGTGTTTACAGACCTCCAAATCCGTTATTGTCAACTACAGGAAACAGCTTTAAGTCAATGACCAGAGCTTTTCTGGGTGGTTGTGTGCAAAATGGCTTCTCTTGTACGATGTATTTCCCATAGAAGAGGTTATTGTTGCAATGTTTGTAAATTGTTTTGCTTTTGTCAGTTTCTTTCTTTCCATTTACAAAATCTGACGTGGGAAAGTGTCATTGAGTCACTGAGTACTATAATACACACATACTGTGCCTACAACAAGGTGAAGGGAGTCTATCTTCCTGTTCAGCATAACTGTGCTCTCTGCTGTTCAAACGCAAAAGTACATGACAATGAGACAGTTCAATGCTGTTATGGTATTTTCTAAAATCCCTGAGTAATCCCCTTTTTATATCTGTGGTCTTTACATGCAAAATAACCATGTGACATCTCAGAAGATACCAGTGGTATTGCCTGGCCCGGGCTTCCCTTATTCGCAGACGATTCTCCCCCTTCTCTATTAGACTTACTAGATTATACATTTCCAGAAAAGAACAAACATCTACAAATAATTAAAAATGTCAATGATAGAGTAATCTCAGAAAACATGTGTAACACAGTTTGGCTGATTTTTGTTAGCAGTGATTTCTTGTAATGCCGATCAAACCTCAAACATCTGCTTCTCCACTGCCATTGGACCGCAGGAATCAGAAAATGGTGAGCATTGGTTTCAATGTTGAGTCCAAAGAAAAATGTGTAATGTATGGCTATCAGACTATCACACAATCTTTATTGGGCAATGGTTGGTACACAGGTAACCGCAGGCAAAGGTATCCAAAGCGGTAAGCACTAAGAATGGTCTTAACCGTAAGAGTTGTAAGAACTACAATAACTATTTTAATGTATTAAATTTACACAAGTTAAGGCGCTTCATTAACACAACAACCTTCCTGTCCCCTAAACCCACCACATGACCCCCAGTCTTGTTGTTAGTCCTTTGACTCTGCCTCACACATTTCTTTACAGGAGGCATTCAAGAACACTGCTGTGACTTGTCAACATACACCACAACTATGGTGTACTGCATCTCGCAAGTCATGTAGTTTGTGTGTGCAATGCAGTGAAACCTAATGTCATGTGTCCCGTTTTGTGTGTGCAGGGTGCCCTTGTTAGGGTTCCAACACGTCAAACACGTTGCACTATCTTCAAGATTTTCATCCAACTGTGTACACTTAAATCAAGGTAAATAATTAAACTAGCTAAGGTATGCTTGCCCAAAAAACGCATCAGAGCAGTTCACAATTAGAAGAGAAATCCTCTTTACTTTTATTTTCTGCCCATCTCCAAAGGAGACACATGTAACGGTTGTATGGCAGTCAGGGATGAGACGAAGTTGTTGAATTTACTTGTATTTATTCCTTGGAAAAATAAAACAAAACATTGCCTTCAGGCTGTGGTGTACATGTATACAGCATTGGATCCAAAGCATACCGCTTCTCTCATCTTTTACATAAATGCAATAATATAAACATAACAGAAAAATTAGAAAGTATCTTGTTCTTAATCATAATCATAACTTCCCATACTGAGTGGGCATAACCATGAGTGCATAAAGTCACAGCACTTAATCATAACCTAATTACATTTCATATTCGGAGCAACATACCTTGGAAAAATAAAACAAAACATTGCCTTCAGGCTTTGGTGTACATCTATACAGCATCAGCACAAGCAAAATAGAAAGAATTGCATTGCATTACATAGGCTACGTTACTACTTCAATATCCCATTACGTCACACTATTAGCACATGGAACGACAGCTAATTAGTGTTCGGGAATACTCGCTTAATATTCTCTGTCGTCTCGTACACATGCTGAAGCTAAACTGAGAGCCGCTGAGTAATATTACTTTCAATGTATGTTTAACTAAACAGTTCAATCCATGCATGCTAGATCAACAGTACATTAAAAGCATGGACGGTGGTAGCGGAGTTTACGGCTAGTCATGTTAACATCAGTATGCAGAAACTCGGTCAAAAGGAAAACATTAACAAACTTTCTGTCTGAACGGCATGAGAAATAATACAACACATGGGATTTGTCGAAGTTATCAACTTAAAATTCATTTTGCTATCAGAAAACTAATATATAGAGTGCAGCGCTTATTACAGTTTCCCTAAGGATCCAAAGCATAGCGCTGCTCTGATCCCGTAGGGAAACAACACGACTACACGCAGCAGACCTGCAGTACACCATATGGCCAAAGGGGGCTCCCAATCACGTTTATAAAACAAGACTGCTTTATTTTGGCGAAAATCACATATATCAGTAGACTACATTTTTTAACTCTGTTACACACACACACACAATATTTATTTCTTTTCCCATTGACCATTCTAAATTATTTTTAATTAGCCAAAGGTTATAACATAAACATTAACTGACTAGAATTGATGATAATAAAAATGTTAGTTCATCAACTACTGTATATTACAAATCTTCTAAATGTAATGTATGTAATGTAATGTACTTTTTAATTTTGTATCATTATTTTAGTTTCTAAAGGCAGCTAAAGTGAATGTGAAAATGTATATTTAAAGGTTTCAGTATTTATAGCTAGGCTTACCTGTTTTGTTTGCAAGACCAAAATAATGTTAGTTAAAAAAAAAAAAATGCTTGCTGTGTGTCTTCATCCTTCTGAGGTATCGATAATCATAGAAAAGGTGAAACTGTGGTATTTCCTCCAACAATAATTGTGACAATAAAAAAGTCATTAATTGAGTACCACTGCATTGGGTAGTCACAGGAGTGGAAACTTGACAGGAATTGGGAACATACAACAAGAGTTGCCAAAAATAATACAGGAAACAACAAATAGGTCATATTTAACAAAACATAATTCAGGTAACGTAAAGGGACCTGACCAAAGATGGTTCAAATCTGAAAAACGAGAGCCAAAGTCGTGAACGAGCAGACTACGAAAACAGGCGACGCCCTTTTTAAAAACATCGTAACGGACCTCAACATAAGAAACGCCAATTCGGTGGGTCAAACACCAACATTAGGGCCACCGCCTGCAACAGGTACACCAGGTGTGTAAATGTCTGTATTACTTCCTAGTTATGCAAACATGTAAGCATAAATAAATGCCAGAATAACTCTACATTACATCGCGCTGTACTCAGGTAAACCCTAAGTAGTTAGCTATTGTTAATAATATCAAATAAATACATTTGCATTATACGTCTTCAACGTTATCCGGTACTTATGAGGGAAGCTATAAGTTTCTTTGGAAAATGTTGACTTTCTTTTTGGCATGGCAGCGACCTAACATTACACAGCAGGTCCTGTTAGGGAAAAAGCGTGCCATAGTTAGCTAAGCATCTCCCAACAGTGAAGATTGATGGACGTGACGCTACTTTATGGGTACCTATGTTTTGGTTCAAATTTGAAAAAATAAATACCCCAGTACAGTTAAATTTTATTACCAAAGCTCTGTAGGGCCAGAGTAAAATCATTTTTTGTTGCAAGACCTTGGTGTTTTTGTAATATTTTGCCTTAATGCACATTCACCTATTATTTAAGTAACATTTCTCCTATTTCATAATTAATACAATATAATTGAGCCAATTTCCCCTCAATAAATGCCTCTTTAGAACAAGGATGATTGTCTACAGAGAATAAGTAAGAATAAGCAACGGCCTTAATAACAGAATAGACTGACACATGCACAGATAAATCAGTGCTACATAATGGATTGTTTTGGTATTTCTGTTGGTTGTATCTAGGACATCATAACTGTCATAACTGATACATATTAGAGTTTTATAGACACTTGTCATGGTTCAGGACAGAGCTTGAAACCAGGACAGTTGTCAAAATGAAGCTTATGGTCTGTATAGATTAAACACATATTAATAATGACTTACCTACATTTAATCATCATTATTTCATCAATCACCGTGCCTCATAAAATTGCGTCAGTGTCAGTTTTATTACCAAATTTTCCAAAGCACAAAATTCAGTTAAATAATTGGTCAAGCCATATAATAAGTCATACTTTTCATAATATTTATATAGTCATAGTTAACCCTTATGCAATACCTTTAGCCGAAATTGTAAGTTATGTTTGATTTTTAACTTTGTATAATTTTTTGTATTTTAGCAGTTCATAGTAATAAATGAAATCAATAAATTTGTCTTTTTAGAAATTATATGAACTAGATAAAGGCAATGTTTCAACACAAAAATTGCACATGTCTTTGATTCATCCGTTCTGGATTTTTTTATTTGGTTAATGATAATTGGTATCGGATGTGAGATGTGAAAGCAGCAAGTCATGGAAGGAGAGAGAAAGAGAGAGAGAGAGAGAGAGAGAAAGAGAGAGAAAGATGATGATGGAGAGCGAAAGGTACAGCACTAATAAATAATCATTTTTATGAGAATTGTGTGAATAATTTAGAAGGATTTAAAAGAAGTATCATTGTGGCGCCATAAAATTATGTGCAACAGGGCAGAATGAAGTCGTTTTCTGCTGATGGTTCGTGGACATGTGGAAAAGCATGTGCAGTGCAGTTCTGCTCTGATCACCGAGCCTGTTCAGACAAGGTGGTACCATCCATCCTGAGTGATCCAATAAGCACAGGTGTGAATGCATCCAGGATGCTTTGAGAATGCATTTAAATTGGTCTACATTTGACCACATTCTTTTGACAGTGTGAAGGCAAATGTGTCTTGGGGTCACCATGAAAGGCGGCCTACTAAGCGTGTGACAATGCTTTTCGTCTTGCACAAGAATCTTTTTGAATCTGTTAAGTCTAAATTATTTATTAAGTCTCCATCTCAAAATGGTTTTCCACAGAGGTATAGATTGTCTGCATTACAATTTGCAGACTGGAGTGCAAATTTAAGGCTTATTTTGGAAACAATCCTTTCCTCTTCAAATGAACTCCTTATTTTTCTTTGTCCCCCCCCAAAAAATCCCAAATTTTGCTTGCAATCTATAGAGAATACTGTTTTTACCTATCCAAGATCTGGTTCCAAGAAGGGGAAAAAACTGCTGTGCAACATTCAACGGAATCACCATTTTATATTATTCTTGTGAAGTTATAAAAAACAGAAATATTGAACAGATAAGGTCACAGAATGCAACAATTCTTCAAATTAATTTTATTTACAGTTTAAATGGATGTTACATTGAATATTCTGCTCCCACTAACAGGATTTCTTTCTAGATTAGCAGATAGATAAACAGGTTCTTAATGAAAACTGTAGCTTAAATTCCCTTTTGGAGCCTTTAAAACCTCAAAAACAATAACCACAATAAGTACCATATAACGTTCACATTAAATAAAATGCACAGAAATAAATGCGCTAGCCTGATGCTTATTTCCACTGAAAATCCCATAGCTGTGCTTGTGATTAGCATTAGCAGATTTACACTCAATTTTTCATTTACATTTAAAAATAACAAATGATTGCTAAATATATGCCCCTTTAAATAGGTATAAGGTAACAGAACATGAAATGCTCACAGGCAAACAATTTTAAGGTCAAACAAAGAGATAAAAATTGACACGTTTTAACTCAGCAGCAGCAGACGTCTTGCTGACTACAGGAACACAAGTGTGACCTACTAAATGCAAGTTAATTCCTGCAAATGACTTTATCTTTTAAGAAAAATGAAATATACATATAATAATATATAAGAAATATATAATAGCTAGACAGCAAAACTGGGAGCACCGTTTCTTATAAAGGCATTATAACACTATGTTTCTTTCATAAGTAATAAGACTTCAGAGACTGGCCTAGAATATACTGGGAAGCCTGGGGTCGGATAACACTGGAACCAGAGGTCTGGCCTTGATAATGGCCATTACTTCGGACATGAGCGTGACAAGGACCTCATGTGAGAAATGAATGCCGTTTGTTTTAAGCAGTAATCCATCCAGTATCCTGTTAGCAACACCTATCATACGCTTCCACCCACCACCCACGTGTGAGGTGTGAGGAGATTTAAATACTGCCATTGTCCTCAAGGTAGGACATGAAATCCCTGTCCCCAGGAACTTGAACTTGAGTTCCCTCCACGCACCAACAAAGTTAGTTCTTCTGTCAGAACGAAAGAAGCAAACAGGATCATGTACAGCAATAAATCTTCTTAGCTCAACACAAAAATTGAGGTTGACAGAGTTTCGACCACTTAAATATGCATAGCTCCGGTTAATATGAGTGAAGAAGACCGCCAAGCATTTGTTACCTGCAATGCCTCCTCTGAGCCGTCAAGAACTGACGATCCAGCGCCCAAATACTTCAGCAATAACGATAGTAAATAGGGGACTTGGGATGACTCTTTCAGGTTGCAATTTTGACTTTATTTGTTTTTTTGCTTGTCCTCTCATTTGCAGATCATACACCTTTGTAGGAGGCTTGACTCCAGCCTTTTACCTCCAACAAGCCACTAGCAAGCAGCTCAAATAGCACCCTCTGTCAGATGCCTGCCTTGATGCGTTACCTGTCCGTGGTAATGTCGTCCTAACAAAGTAGTTATGTGCCCTTTTACGGGAACAAGGATGGGTTGTTATGCTTCCCAAGGAATGTCACCAGAGGGTATGTGCCCCCTGAATCTTAGCAGGCCATCTGCATCGATAATGGTAGTCAGTTTTTTCAGCACGCTTGTCTTTGAAATAGTATCAGTTCAGGTAAGACATTTGATCTTGTTAACAAAGGCATCTTGCTGTTCACCTATGATGACTACCATCCTTGTCTGTGTTAGTTCATCTATTTTACTGTTTGTAATTTTTTGTGCGTGACCCGATCTTTCGGATGATCTCGGCTATAGCTCGAGATAGGGTCCTCCAACTGGAGAACTGTACAAACCAATCAGAGCCAAGTTCTGTTACATAGCCCTTTGTGGAGAAAACAGTGACCTCAGGCACAGGGCGCGGAGCGTGACACATGATCTGTGAGGTTTTGTTCAGTGGTGACATAATGCTATTACTCTGGACGCATGGGTTTCCTGATATGAGCAACGATGGTAGCCACGTGCGCATAAAATCTTCTGCTGGTGTTGTGGATGTAGCCTAACATAATTCAGCCGTCTGTGGAAAATGTGACTTTATGGAAGTTGGTGTCCATTTCTTCTGTGATCAATTTCTTAGTTTCTAAAGCCAGGACAGCAACATGAATGTGTTGAAATGGCCATGGTAGAAGAATCACAGACGATACCAAGTTCTCTGTATTTTGTGGCATATGGTACATATGGTTTTCAGTTTGGAGCTGTTCAAGCTCAAGAAGGGAATCCATCCACTGATTACATTGCTCTTTCTTTTGGGCTGGGAGAGTAGAGTCCTACTTAGATATTATAACAACTCTGACAGGGCATTTCCTTGGATCATAACAGGGGCCACATATCCAAGTGGGTCATAAAGTCCATTAACAGTGGATTGCCTTCCTAGTTAAAGGCTTTTCCTCCGGGGTCATACAAAAAGTAAAGGTGTCAGACTCCAACTTTTAGGTAAGATCTAAACTGTGTTGTAGAGGCAACGGATCAACTGCAGGTTCCAAGTCAACCAGGCTCTTAGCCCGCTCCTCAGGAGGAAAGGCTTCCATTACCACACAAATATTAGAAGCTATCTTGTGCAATTTGATACTAGACTCTGCTAGCGTTGCCTTTGTGCTTTTCAGGATGGAGATTGCTTTCTTATCTGTGGGAAATGAGGAGAGCCCATCATCCCTATAGATATTCCTCTTAATGAAATTCCTTTCTTCAGCACCATGTTCCCTTTCTCCATGCATAGCTGCTCTTCTCAAGCCATAGATCGTGACTGCAGGGGATGGAGAATTTCCAAAAACATGCCCTTTATGTAGTAGTGAGCTGCTTACTGGGATTGTTGTCCTCAAACTACAAAAACCTTTGGAAGTCCCAATTGTCTGTGCGGTTGAAGAAACAATAGAACATCTGTTGAATATCTGCCAATATGGCAACAGGTTGCCAGCTGAAACGCAAGAGGACTTCCAGTAGATTGTTATTCAGGTCTGGCCCCCTAAGAAGAACATCACTGAGGGAGATGCCCTCAAACTGGCAAAAACTGCATGACGCCAAATATCAATAGTTACTGGCATTCTTCTTGTGCAACCAGAGGGGAGGCTGGTTTTGCCTGGTCTGTATCAAACATTGCCTGTATGAGCTTGAAAAAAAAGTATTCAATGTAATAATGCAAGATGGTTCACTGCTTTTTTTTTGTTGGGTAAGCATGGAATATCTGGCTGAAATGACAAAGGTGCAACCCAGCATTTAGCTTCATCCATGTAAACTATTTTGTCCATTAGATTGAGAAAGTTATCGTCATCAATGGGCGTGCTCAGTTTTTCATCATGTAATGTGCTGTCTGAAAGACATTTGTGCCAAGCTCAACTGTTTGGCTGTCTGGCCTGGCAGAACACGGACTACTTGGTGAGTTGTGGGAATTCATGGTGCTGTGAAATATTTCTCTGATGGTTCCAATGTTGAGGTGTTGGTCCAAAGGTGCATTTTGAGGTCAGTTGCACTACTTTTGCACTTTGCGCACCTGGATTAAGTCATGTCCAAGAAGGAGTAAGATAGCCGCATGCGGGTCTAATGATGGTATTTTATCGCCAAGGAACTTGAGATGAGAATGATGTCTGGCTATTTTTGTGGATAAGGTACTTTAGACCTGTTGTCTAGAATGTCACATTGGATGACAATAGGCAGAGGGATTTGGGTGCTGCCATCTAATGACTCCACAATAAAGTTGCTGGCACGCCACCCTGCTGTCTCAACTACTCCTGAGCATTTTTTGACTTTTCCCCTTTAATGCTGAAGTGTTTAAGGAATGATGCTTAGCCAATGACTTGGTGCTTTACTGATGAAGTGCAACTTATTTTTTATGGCTTGATCTCTGTGTCTTGCTGAATATACCCAAACAGGAAAGATTTTGCAGCACAACTTTGAAGTTTTTTCACTACCACATCCTTTGTGTGGGCTTGGAGGTCAGTTTTCCAAGGGGCAGGGCTTGGGTGTAGTGCAGTAGGATGTTTGTTGGTACTGCACTCTTTACACTGCGCAGGTTTGTCGCAGTCTTTAGCAATGTGGTTGGGTGATACACAGCACTTAAAACATATGTTTGCCTTTCAAGTGCAACCTATTTTTTTTATGGCGTGCCGCACTTTCTTAAAAGGTGAGAAAAAGTTGAGAAAACTTTTTATTTGGGTCACTACTTCTATGTGCTGTTATGGTACTACCCTCTTCACCATCCTTTGATATGTCTGTCCTTCTTACAGGTACTGATGTTCTCACATCTAACCTCTGTCTGCCCTTTGAGCGCACAAGGTTCTCATTGCTACATTGGCGAAGCTTGGGTCGTTGTATGCAAAGAAAGTTAACAAACACTGAAAGGCACAACACTTTGTGCTGTTCTCTTAATGTCATCCCACAATAATCCATTTTTTTTTTTGCAAATTATGTGGTAGTTTTTGGACTATGGGGGGACTCTGTGTTAAATGTTTAGGTAGGAGAGGCCTGGCAGTTATCCATTAGCTCTTGTAGCCTCAAGTTCCTTGAGTGTTTCTCCCAGTTCTCTTAACATTTGGTTATCTTTTGCTGTAATTTTAGGGAAATCATCAACCTCTTTTACCAGTCCTTTCTTGATGACCTCATGCGAGCCATAAACCTCCAGTCTCTGCCACACCATTTTGAGACGTGCAGGGTGCACTGTGAATGTGTAAAGCTGTTATATTTTTTTTTGTAGCTTGTTCAGATGAAGAAGGTCCAAGCAATTTACACAACAAATCCAGGAATAAATTGGATTGGCCCTTTGTGTGACAGTTACTTAAGATGAGTTTCTAGTTTCCAGGTCTTTTTGGTGGAGAGAAAAAAACAACAATAGTAAAAAAAAATAATAAATAATAATAAAATAAAAACCTACACAGT
>KV751317.1:19401939-19429765 GCA_001698575.1 Mola mola
GAGTGGCAGACAGGTGTGGTGGTTCCCCTTTTCAAGAAGGGGGACCAGAGGATGTGTTCCAACTACCAGGGGATCACACTCCTCAGCCTCCCTTGGAAGGTCTACTCCAGGGTGCTGGAGAGGAGAGTCCGGCTGCTAGTTGAACCACGGATTCAAGAGGAGCAAATTGGGTTTTCGTCCTGGCCGTGGAACACAACAATACAAAACAAACAAACAAACAAAATAAACAACCAGCTACACAGAAAATCAATTGACCTACACAACCTAGAACAACATAGTACATAAAATTGCATAACGACAGTACTCTACCTATCAAACTCTAAAGTAATAAACATTTTTAAGATTATATTTCTGTATAATATTGCAGTGATGATAATCAGTTGGCTTTTTATCAAGTAGTAGAGTAAGTAAACAGGTTTTAGTGCTGTCACACTGGCCTTTGACCAGCTTCTGATGAAGTAAGATAGATGGTGAAAGATCATGGTGTGTAAAAACAATTATTCAGCACTTAAGGTTTAAAATGTTTAAGTTTTAAAGCTAAAACTAGGATATATAGATAGACAGGTTGGGTAGGTAGTTGGGACTTAAAAAGACAAATAGACACATTTAACAAAATAATATTATTATAAGATGCAAAGATTTTTATTATGCCCATTCTCAGAAAAAATACAAAAAGAAACATTGTCCTATTTGTATCATAAATCAATTAAAGCTAATAATACTTCTATTTATTTATACTTTGACATTCAACACATTATACTAGATGATATTACTAAATATTATCTTAAATTTTGTTGTACACTTGTACAATGACAATAAAATGATTATTAAATGACAACATTTTTCTTAGATTTGTCTTACATGGCAACTTTGGTGGTTGAGGCAAGTACATGGCTATGGTTAGGCAAAGATATCTTTGAAATTTGAAAATTCGAGCATCAATAATACATCACAATTCTTGGGGCAGCTATGGCCCAGCCGTTAGGGTGTTCTTCCAGTGACTGGACAGACATCCCTGACCATTCTCTGTGGTATTCTGTCTCCACATTGCATCCAACAGCTCTGAAATCATATGCATCGGTGTGTGTCTAAGTTTAGTCACTGCTTGAAAAAATGCATTATAAATGCCATATATATGAAGTCCATTTAGCATTGAATTGGTGTCTTCTGGTGTAATATAATTCCTATCATACATCTGCATAGAGATCATGTCCACATCCTACACTTTTGGCAGCCATTTACATTAATTTCAAACTCCTTCTCATTCAGATGGAACATTGGATGAAAATTACCCTTTCTAATGACCAAATGCCTTTCACCAAAGCCCTCAACTTTTAAGTTAAATCAGCAAAAATGTTTTAAATGTGTAATGATTTGCTTTCACATAGTTTGGAAAAGAAACACAAGTAATTAAAGTACTATACACTGAAAAATACTTGTCTGTCAATTTTCTGAAAACTGTACAGATACATATTTTTACCACAGGACATTATATTGGTAAATTTTAAAATGTACTCTTGATTTGTATTTAGCTAGTAGTGCATTGTATTACATAGGTAAAGTGCTGGGCTTATTCATTGTATCTGCCTTATAGGCCTATTAGACTGTAAGAATCTGTGCCACAGCCAGCATTGTTAGTGAGAAGACTGCCAATGAGCCGAGTGTGAGCTGAGAAGCGCTGCTTGATGTCGATGTTGACTCTGAAATACAAGAAAAATTAGAGGTATTAGTGAGTGAAATTCACTACCTATTAAAGATACTATTATAGATTAAAATTCAGTTTGACTTACGTGCAGACACGCTGCCTGGAATAACATTCAGGGAGGAGGAGTTGCTGGTAAGTTCACTGCTTAAGAGTGAAGTTGCATTGCTTGCTGAAGGAACTGAGTTTTTATCAGTGAACACAAGGGTCATGTTGGCAACCACTGAGCCACTCCTGCAGTGACAAAGCAACACATTTTAGAAACAAGTGGATGCCAAATGTTGAGCTAAAGTTAGTCAGTGATTGAAATTTCATCTTACGTGAATTTGTTTACGATGGAGCGACTGAAAGATGAAAACAGCTTGAAACATGCTTTGTTAACCTGAAAGAAAATGTTATTGTTATTTGCAAATAGAAAAAAAAAAAAAAATGAAAGAACCAGCTCAACACATTTTTCCTCATTGCCCTGAAGAGCAAGAAGATTACTATGGTTTGAAGAAAATGGAGAGAGCGAGATGGCCCACTGTGGTCAGGTATCACCATCATTTTAGGGGTGTTCTTAACTTTCACTAGATTTTTTCACTAGATTTTCTGCAGTTACAATGAAAAAGAAATCTTACCATAAAGACCACTAATTAATGTTTATTTTAGGGAAATTATTTTAAATTAGAAAAGCTTTCCAGATTTACTGATCGGGGTCTCTTAAGCAGATTTTCTGTTTTTCAATTTCTCCCCATTCAATTTCCGAAGTCAAACTGAAATACGAATCTACATCAAAAGAAAAAGGTCAGTCAGTCCTCTGAATATATATTATATATTAAGTGTGCCTGCTGATCAGATATTTTTTATAAAGGCTGTTTGTTGTTATGATGCATAGGCATCTTACCTCTCCAACCACTGTTGCTGCTAAAGTCTGATCAGAGAGATCTGAAGTAAACATTTGGTTAAGACTAAATGAAAGACCAAGGGTTCCCTCAGTGGATGAAGGAGGATTTGTTGATGCAGTGGTCGTAGCGGCTGTAGTCATTGTGGTAGTGGTTTCATTTGAAGTAGCATTGGAAGCCGCAGTAGTGATGACTGTTGTATTAGAAGCCACTCTGTTGTATTAAGCTGTAGCCGTTGTGGCAGTCGTAAGAGCTGTAGATGTAACCACAGAACTCAGATAGTTGCAGCACTTTATTTATTACAAAGTATTTAGAGGAGTAATAAATGCAGCTCAATATGTTTTTTCATAATAATGACAAGACAAAGTAAAATATAAAAATAACTTACTTGTTGCAACGACACTTGACACATTCACAGGAATGGAGAAATTTGAATTGTTGGAAGCTGATTCCACCAGAGCATTTGAAACAGCAGTAGTTTCTGGCACTGAGCTGGCGTTCAACCACAACTGAGCCTTGACTGTAAGAGAACATTGTTGATGTTGTCATTTTTTATTTTAGACACCTCAGCACTAACTGATCCTAAAATTCAAGCATTTTACTGTGAATCAATTAAAAATAAAGTACAATCAGATTTGTAGCAATGCATACTGAACATTTGTGCCATTTTCCTAAAAGCAACACTTGTCTAACTTATCTCCCTAGGGATACTTTCTTCTTAAATTTGCTGCCTGACTTAAAATTAATAGTTACATGTGTACGTTATTATGAAAAAAATCACGTTGTTTTTAATTTGTTAGATTAGGACCTTAATACATACCTGAAAGAGTTGACCACTGATCATAGGAACCGACTTCCAAATTTCGTTGAATACACATTGTCAAGCTGGAAAAATAAAATTAACAATTGTCAATTGTTTAACAGTTAGGTTGAACATATTGTAGAAAACATTACTAATACAGTATGAAGTCATAAAAACTTTCTTTCCTCTATATAAACAACTAACATAGTTCCACAATGCTCAGTGAAGGAGGAACGTTGTAACAACCACTAGTTTTCGTGTTGCATGTATCATAACATAAAACTTCTCTTGGTGAGTGCAAACTCCCGTCCACACGTCTGTGTAGTACTTACTGCTTGTCCTTGAACTCTTGAGATGATTGGTTTGCAAGTTGTGATGTAAAGTTTTGCTGCAGCTTAAATCCCAATGAGATCTTTGAGTCTGCTGATGGTGCAACAGTTGTAGGAGCACCAGTTGTAGCTGGTTGAGCTGATGTTCCATTACCTGAAAAATTCCAAATATTAACTACTAGAAAATTGTAGAATTTTCCAAATACATTGATTGAAACAACATGGCAGTGATGTAAATAGTATGGGACGTGTGCGTTACCTTGTGGAGACACGGCAGTTGTTGTGTTGGCTGCTGGTGTGGTTGCATTAGCAGGTGTTGAGGTTGTGTTGGCAGCAGGTGTGGTTGCGTTAGCAGGTGTTGAGGTTGTGTTGGCTGCCAGTGTGGTTGCATTAGCAGGTGTTGAGGTTGCGTTGGCTGCTGGTGTGGTTGCATTAGCAGGCGATGAGGTTGCATTGGCTGTTTGTGTGGTTGCATTAGCAGGTGGTGAGGTTGCGTTGGCTGCTGGTGTGGTTGCATTAGCAGGTGTTGAGTTTGTGTTGGCAGCAGGAGTGATTGCATTAGCAGGTGTTGAGGTTGTGTTGGCAGCAGGTGTGGTTGCATTAGTAGGTAATGAGGTTGTGTTGGAAGCAGGTGCAGTTGCATTAGCAGGTGGCGCGGGTGTGTTGGCAGCAGGTGCGGTTGCATTAGCAGGTGTTGAGGTTGCGTTGGCAGCAGGTGGGATTGCATTAGCAGGTGTTGAGGTTCGGTTGGCAGCAGGTGCGGTTGCATTAGCAGGTGTTGAGTTTGTGTTGGCAGCAGGTGTGGTTGCATTAGTAGGTAATGAGGTTGTGTTGGAAGCAGGTGCGGTTGCATTAGCAGGTGGCACGGGTGTGTTGGCAGCAGGTGAGGTTGCATTAGCAGGTGTTGAAGTTGCGTTGGCAGCAGGTGGGATTGCATTAGCAGGTGTTGAGGTTCGGTTGGCTGCTGGTGTGGTTGCATTAGCAGTTTGCGAGGGTGTGTTGGCCGCTGGTGTGGTTGAGTTGGCTGGTGTTGAGGAAATTGATGGAGAAAGACAATGTAAATATGAAAAACATCCTCCAAAGAATGAAATATTGTTTTCCTTTATTTTTTGGTATTTATATTTATTGTTTGTTTAAGATGGTAAATTCTGTTTGGAGGTTAGATAGAGGATAGGAAAAATAAAACTGTCACCTCATTTAAAAATGATTCCAAATCAGTATCATTCACTCACACAACTCATATTTGTTTATTTAAGTGTTTCTTATAACAGCAGAAAATAGTTATTTTAGTGGCATATACAGGCAGAGAAACAGGTGGTTAATTTTTGCAATTTTTAAAATAGATTGCAAAATTGAGAGAGTGAGTTTTCAGATGAGACTGAGCTGTGTCAAATATGTACAGTTATGTTCAAAAGTATCCGGACAATGACCCAGTTTTTATCATTTTGCCTCTGTACACTATCACAATGAATTTGAATGAAAACATCTAGATGTGACTGAGGTGCCGACTTTCAGCTTTAATTTAAGAGGTTTCACAAAAATGTAGCAATTACCATTTAGGAATTACAGCCATTTTATAGATTTTATGTATTTGTAGTATTGATAATTTAGGCTAAATTTTAAGGCAATGGCTGTAAACAGTCTGGAAATAACAGAGACCAAAGAAGGAAATGTCTTTCTTTTCTTTCTTACCTGACATGGAAGTTGTCGTTACAATTGTGGTAGGGGCTTCAGTTGATGCGCTAACAACTGAAAATGTCATATGTCAGCCTCTGTTACACTACATTACATTAACAATGCTACTCCAATGTACTTTATATGGATTTAAAAAATCCAAATGTAGGGAATAATAAATATAAGTTACCTGTTGCAGTAATTGATGATGTGTTGACACTCAGTGAAAAGTTTGAGCTGGAAGCAGCTTCTACTAATGTGTCAGCTGCTGAACTGGCATTTGGAACTCAATTCACCTCATTGAACTCCAAGTCAACATCTGCCACAACAGATCCTTGTCTGAAACAGAATTATTGTGTTACATTGATTATGGCAAATAGTAGTCTCATCAGAAGTATGGCAATTGTGAAATGTGAATGAAATACAAAGCTAAACTGTCTTTTAGAACAAATGTTTTCCAAGCTGACACACAACACTGATTCACAAGAAACAATGCTAATGTTGCAGAGGAAGAATCGGTTTGTACCTGAAGCCGTTGACAACACTTCGATTAAAACTAGCACCAAACTTTGCTGACTACACCTGGTTGAGCTGTGGAGCAAATGAATAACAACGACAAAAAACCAATTAAAACTAAAAATTTAATTCAATTAAAGAAAGTATGTATTATGTCTCCTCAATGACATCTTGTCATACTTTTTCATTTCGTCTTCATTCAGTGATTTCTACTAACAAGAGGCAGAAATTTTGCTGTCCAACCACCAATACAATTTATTTCTGACTGTAGCCACATTCATTCATCATAATTGCGTGGAAACCACATCTTGAAATATTTTAGTATGGCCAGAAACAACCTGCTTCACAAACTTCAGTATTGATGTGTAATGCTGTGTGCTACAAATAAATTATGTGTACTTTTCTCTGCAATTTTGAAATGTCCTGATGATAATGGTGCATATGCAACAGAAGCTTGTCAACTGTTATTTTAATGTTAGAATTTTATTAAAAAATCAGATGAAAGCAGCATTTTATGAAGGTCAGTTATTGATATTTTTAAATACATTATTGGTAAATTCATTGTAGATAGAATAAATAAAGCATATCTTGTATGTGCAGTACACAAACTTACTGCTGTAGTAACTGTATTACTTAATTGCTGGAACTCTGCTGAGTTCTTGTCAGCAAGTTCTTGTGTAAAATTCTGCTGCATCTTAAATCCCAGATTAATTTTTGGTTCAGATTGGGCTGCAGGTGTTGTGGTTTGTGAACCAGTGGTTCCTGGTGGTGTTGATGTCCCATTTACAGGTGGAGAACTTGTGTTACCTAGAAATAAAATAAATATCCAATGGTAATAAACATGACATTAGACAAAGACATTAAAAAAAAATCACAAATGGTTCCATTAATAATGTTGCTTTATTTTTGGTGCCTCACTCATCGCACCAGAGATCAGAAAAAATACAGGGGAAGATGCCGAACTTGTCAAGATGAAAATAACAACCAAAAGAAACATTCATGTGCGATTGAGAACAGTACGTGAAAGGGCTGTTGTGGTGATGGGTGGTGAGGTTGTGCTAACCAATGGTGAGGTTGAGGTCACTGGTGATGAGGTTGGGTTAACTGGTGGTAAGTTGAGTTGGCTGGTGGTGAAGTTGTATAATCTGATATGAAGTCGTCAGGCACCTGATCGTCTTGAGCAATAAAGTGCAATTGAAGACTTTCTTTTATTGTGTGATACATTTATGAAGTTCAACGCATCAATGCTTTTGAAACATCTGATATAACTTGCAGGACCTGTTTCACTGCTAGCTCATTTCCAGGAGAACTCAGCACGCAATGTAAAAAGTCAGAGTCCCAGAATTTAGTCATCAACTTTATTATTATAGGCACTGGAAAAGAGCATCAAATCAAATATGATGTATGACTCACATCTAACACTAGATCTTATTTTCTGAACAACAACCAACACCTTAAAAAATAAAAAAGCACATTTCAATGTAGAAAAATATATATTGCTGTAACTGTATAAGTCATTATCATCTAAATTAAAACAGAAATGCTTGAAATATTTTAGTTTACTTGTTATGAATGTAGAATGAGAGTTTTCTTTTGATCTAAATTTCAAAAAATTAACTTTTCAACTAATAAACAGCTCCGGTTATATGGCAATTTACACTTGGCATGTGACATCTGGACATTTAATTTTAATATTTGAACATTGCTGGAAAGGCAGTCATAGATCAATTTTGAACATTTCTTGGACTTTTTACTGAAAAGGCTTTTACCGTCAAGTTTGTGACCTATGGGGTTAAATATAAATATTTAATTTCAATAACAACATTTCTATTTGCAGAACAACACCCTTTATTATTTGGACTAGGAATAATTTAATATGTGGAATATGATATTTGGAAATAACATCCAACACTAGATATTAATAAATACATTCTGTGCATGGTAGTGGTAAATGGGTGAAAGGAAATTCTCATTTAAACAATTAAAGTATACTTATTATAGCATTTTTCATAGAGCAAGGTCACAAAAGACTTCACAAGAGTACATGCAGTTGTAGTGCTTACAATTACACTCACACACACACACACACACACACACGTTACTCATCATACAGTTGGTGTCATAAACAAAGCTAGTTTTAAATTCAAGTTCATCCCACAGAACACCACACACTAACATACCTGTAATGACATATTTAAACAAAGGTAACAAAGGGACGTCAATGTGAACAACTGGTGATATTGAAATTTTACAGGAGTATGAGCACCATTGGCAAAAACAGCAGACCATAAAAAATGTGACAAGACATTGAAATTTTGTAAAACCTCATATGGAATATTAACCAACAGTTAACTTGCAGATACTTTCTCATTTATCCTCCCTCTGTACTCAATTTAACAATCTTACAAGAACCACTTTCATGACAAAGAAAATCCCAGCTGTAGACTCAAAGGTCTGTACCTTGCCAGACAACCGAATCTGAAAATACTACAAAAAGAAGACACCTGACTAGAGACATAACCTATAGGCCTTAGGGTTATCAAACATGTTTGCCAGATTAAAATGAATTTATTTAAATTTACTGTTGCCCTGTGTTCCATAAAGTCGTTATAGAAAAGTGTGACATTAATAAAAACAGGTTGTAGCCTATATTTTGAAGAATTGTTTTACTTCCTTGTTATGAAAGCTGGCCATTCACTACACAACTATGCCAAATCCTAGTATTCATTAACTGACTTGCTTCAGTAGACTTTTTTTGATGACTCAAAAACTGGATCACATATTTAAGGAGTGTGACAGTTAAGCAATCACATACTACACAACGTCACTTCAACCGAAGCCAGCTGAAAGCACGAAAATGTCACGAGAACACGCGTGAGAGCGCAGTACACATTCCCTGGTTGGGTTAGGGAGCAATTGTCGTACATGACACGACTGCGTCTGGAGTGGCAATGGAAAAATCCAACATGACTGATATGCTCCCTCTTATGTCAGGAGGAGTCTCTTTTCTTCACACACTTGCTGACTTCAGTCTGTTTTCCAGCATACACTTATACAGATTTCTGTGTCCGCAACCAGCAATGACATGCACAGACTAGGATAGACTCGGCATGACTGCAAATCCTATACAGAATCTTGTCTAAAGTCATGTAGTGTATCCCCTAGCTTAAGTGTTCTCCAGTTCATTTCGTAAACGTATGTTTTACAAAGGGATGGTCCTCAATCTACCCTGGCATATGATGGTTCTGGTGAAAAATCAGATGCCTATTAATCTCCACCTTACCTGGCCGTCATGGCTTTATGCAGCTGTTGTATCTGCATTGCTACCCCCTGGGACCTGACTATGGATGGACCATCAATTGTCTATGTTTTGCAATAGACAGAGATGTATGTTTTTTCCATTTGCATTCATTGTAACTCCTTGCTAATCTCCTTTTTGTGGCCTGTCCTATACTAGAGCATAATGGTAGGAGAAAGTCCTATGGTGCAGATACCACTTAGTGACAACTCAGGCTGCTCAGTTGTCTTCCTTAATCCACAGTTCTCATGGCATTGTATTTTTTCTGAGTCTGTGATTTTGGTCTGTTCTGTGCACACTACATCTATTGAATAGCTTCCTGTTCATGGTTCATGTTCATGTTCAGCTAGAGACACATACTGTACCTCCTCTGTGGCTCTTTCTGGGTTTGTTCTCTATTAAAAGACTTCATCCCCCTCACATTTACTGTGGGCCTAAAGATTAAGGATTCTCTGTACTGACAGTAAAACCCACTGAGCCACTGCATTAATGGACCAGCAATATCGGTCCTTTTTAAACTATAGGTGATACTATCTGATACTGAACAACCTGTTCAATAATTTAACACCAAAATAACACCTTACAGAAACACTAAGCAAGGGGGCCTCATGAAGTGCAGAGTTTTTATTGTGTTTCCAGGGAGAACTGTTCTTTATTGCCAAACAAGAGTGAGCATGTTGGATCCATGAATTACAATGACTGGACCAACAGAATACACCTGCGTCTGGATCACTAGACTTCCCATACATCCGGATTTATAGAATCCACAGACTCTTGGACTCATGGATGTTTTCTACATTCTTGGTAAACTGTTATTATCATGTTGTTGTGTTCTGTACAAGTGACATCTATTGCACGCCTGTCCATCCTAGGAAGAAGGATCCCTCCTCTGTGGTTCTTCCTGAGGTTTCTTATTTTCCCTGTTTAGGTTTTTTATTTTTTTTTTTTAAGTTTTTCCTCACCCGGCTCGAGGGGTCTAAGGGCAGAGGGTGTCACATCTCTAGTTTGTCAAAGCCCAGTGAGATAATGTGTAAATTGTGATTTTGGGCTATACAAATAAAATTTGATTTGATTTGATTTGATGTTATACAAATGTAGGGTAGTAGTACTCTTTAATCGGTTAAGGAATTACTGGTAAAATAGTTTAGAATTCCTTTATTTTATTTATGTAGCGGCTTTTAAAACAAGGCTTTAAAAAGCAAAAAATAACATGAAAAACAGAGGCAGAATAATACAAACAGGCGCAACATATAACCCATAAGAATCCATGCAAGCAACCCAAACAACACAAGAAGCCATCAATAAAAATTGAAATCAGAGGACCCAAATCGAGATATAAGATGGCATAAGAGAATAAATAAATATAAAAAGAAAAGAAATAAAAGAAGATATAGGAGTAAAAACTATATAAAGCGATAGATTGAGATAATATATTATAGTTTAAAATTTGCTCTAACTCAACATTTCAGAACTAGAGAAATACTTTACTCTAAGTATATAGCCAGTGTCCTCCAATTGTAATTTTCTTAAGCTCATCAAGGCAATGTGTCCCCTGTCGACATCAAAGTTGTGAAACAAGCAGTGAGTATAAGAGGGCTGTAGTACAAGGAGAGTTTAACCTACTCAGATATAACTCATGGTTATCAAGAAAATTTAGGGTGGATAAACACCTCAAGCTTGGTTGTGTTCAACAAGTACTCTTGATATAAGTTCTCTATTGTTGTCTTTTTGACGTCTCTGTTACTTGTAATGATTCAGATGTAACAGAACAGCGACCTGGGAGGTAAAATAAAAGAGTGAATGAGATGTTTTAATATTCTGAGAGAAAATAAACTCATCCAACAAGAGACACCTTATATTTGGCATACAATTGATGACCAAATCAAATTATACTTCCCATATTACATCCAGGTTAAAAAAAAAAAAAAAGAAACATTATCATGAATCAGGCCTGTTCAAAAGAAGATGATTTGGATTTTTGACACAAAATTATATTAGGGTTTATTATTACTGCACCAATGGCTCCATTTTTACACCATGATAGTGTGCTAGAGACACGGAAGAAGAATATATAGAGAAAAAAAAATAATAATTTGATGAATAATTCAATTAAGTGCGTGGGTGTCATCTCAGAAATCTCCCCATTAATTAAGATCAAGTCCCAGCAGTACTTCCTGTACAGATGTAAATGGTTAAAATTAAATTAACCATAAGTTTAAGCTGCACTGAGCAGTTTAAAGAGTTTAAAGATTCAGTATAAATTGTCATGACAGCACAACTCAGTTAAAACGCACTCATTTTTCGCAGTATCAGTTAATCAAGATTGTACGTCTGAGGTCACAAAGTTCCTCGTGATTTTTCAAGACAATGCAAGGATATTCAAGTATAAGAAACACTGACAATTTGCCTAGGGATGGTCTTCATATGACATCGTCACATCTTAAAGAATGTAATGGCTGAGCATGGTTGCAATGGTTTTATAATCACTTCCTCAGTGTCCGGGGAGACACACCTGCTCAGTGAAGCATCTAAAAGGGAATTTATCACTGCATCACATTGGACAACAGCCTGAGAAACAAGAAAGTTGAGTTTATCAAGTATTCCAGTCAGTTGAGTCTGTGGGGGCAGTCAAGAACTTATGCAAACTCCAAACTTGTGTTGGCCAAAAAGATCAACTGTTTTACTTTTAATGAGCCATTCTCAAATCATTCTCTATTTGGCTAGACTTAAAATATATTATATGGCCATCTTATTAGTTACTTTTTAAAATCTTATGTCATACATAAATAGTACAACAGTCCATATCCATAATAAAAGCTATTTGACATAAGAAACCTAATTGAAAAACCTAATATTTTTTTCTCAGAGTGAAGCAGGAAACTAATTATTTTTTTCTCTTTCTCAAAGGACATGTCCATTATTTCCAAAATAGCAACTGAATGAAAATTTGTCATACAACAACACTTTTCCAGTTTGCTTTGGTCTATCTCAGAACTATGTTAAAGATTTTCTGAAGTGTCCCTGAGTTCATGTAGCAGTATCCTTGACCTTTATATGGTTATAGTGTTTAATGTAGTGTTGCCAATGGGAATATGGGTAACAGGCAGTTAGCGTTGGTTTTGGCACCTACAGAAATTACATGCAGAAATTACTCAGATTTTCTTAAGCTTTCTTTATCTTTTCTTAATCTTATATGTTGGACTACAGATGGTAAAATTTATTGTAAAAATTTATAACCAAAGATTGGTAACTTATCAAACTTTGTCAAACCTATCAGAGCTCGTTCAGTATACAGTATGCACCTGCTCAGCAAATATTTCCTCTATTGAATATTACCAGTACACATTTTTCTCGCATGTTTCATTCATTTGTGCATCTATTGTATACTTAGTCTAAACTTTAGTGTCATAGTCACCACTCTTTTTTCATCTTCCCTGATCAACCATTCATCCATCCACACTAGTGTGTGTCTGCGCCTCTTCCTGCAGTCTATTCTTTCCTGCCACGTGAGCAGTATTTTGACAAGGATCAGGTGAGATTTATTTTTCGCACTTCTTTCCTGTTTTGTTTGTGTGAGAATCAATTGGTGTTGGCGTTGAACAGCACAGATAGAAATTTCGAAGACTTAATTGCATAAGTTATTGTGTCTAGTGCTGTTGTGCCTCATAACCCAAACAATGCTGTTTTCCTGAACACATCCAAGTATTTATGGTGCTTAACCCTACCGTAGAAGAAATTTTGTTAGGTAGGTTAGCAGGTACAGTGTGCACACAAGCACAGCGATGCAACAGAAGAAAATGTTTGAAATCAAGAATGATTCACAAACATGATCACAGAGACAGTGGTGGTGCACAGCAATTTTCAGTTGGGTGGCCAGGGTGAGACAGGGGGCACAAAAAGCACTATATATGAACATAAAAAGGCATTTAATAAGAATTAACCAAACCAAATTCCAAACCCTGCTGAAAAAACATTAATTGGTAGCTGCCCTAACAGGTGTTAAAATATGCACACAAATTTGTCAAACTGGTTCCAAATTACCAGCTCATATAGTAAGTCTTGCTAGGTGGTCACCATCTTAACCAGTTTAAGCTAGGATTTTGACAGCTGGTAGGCCAGTCACCAATTTATGTTTGATTTTACAGAAAGGAATACATTTTGAGAAAGAAGGTCAAACTAAAATTCAGAAGACAGTAGTCTTCTTAAATGTGTCTGTGTGTGAAAAATAAGTACAGATTACTTCTGTGTTACTTCTGGTGGCTACTTTACCATTCGACAGGTAGCTATAGAGTAAATATGTCAGGTCCATGGCCAAAAACGTCAGAGGAATACGCAAATTTGTACACACGAGTATTAAAACCACACCCTCCTTAGCCCTGCCTGCATGACATTCTCTGCACATTCTCAAGAGCATGCAGAAGACAGACGACGAGAACAGAGGAGAACAACCGACCAGCCTCTTTCATAGTAGCATAGCTATGACAAGAACTTGTACAAAGGCCAACCATTATTTACCATGGCGATACAAAGAGTACATTGTCTGACAGTGAAAGAGCACCTTGTAATGACACCTTTTGTCTGTTTAATGTGCAACAGAGGAATAAACTTGTGACTCACAAATCAATGTACAAACACAAAAAGTGAAAATATTTGCCAGAAAATATCCATTTAATCTTAAAATGGAAGTAAATAAGACTGAAAAAAATAAAAACAAGCTTGTGTTTGTAGATAATGCAGATCGAAATTTTTATATAGTTCCTGATAGTACAGATCCCCTGAGCACGTGGTTTTATCGAGGTGGAAAGCCCCGATGCGGCCCTCCCCTCCCCCTGAACCCTCCCCTATCACCACGGAAATTTGGTCTGTTTCTTTCTCGGCCCCTGTCTCCTCCTCTTCCTGCATTGGGCCCACCACGTCCCCCTCTGGGAGCTCCACCTCCACGGTCTGATTTAAGCTTAGCCGGAGGAGATTTAGGACGGAGCCTTTCTATTTCCTCAGTGCAGCCGGAAAGATGGGAGTTAGGCAAGGCAAAATGTGCCGCATAGGTCTCTGGGTTAAAGTTGCTGTTTGTCAAAGTAGGACCAACGGTCAGCCAGCCTAGAAAGACAAGAAAACCAAAAAGAAACAGCATGTGGTGTTGAGAAACAAAAAACACAAAGCCGCAAAGGAAGGAGAAAATACAAAAAAAACATACATGAATCAAAGTCTTTGAATAGAGTCCATCTTACCTGGTCTGATGGTTGAGTCTCGTCCAAAGAGATGCAACCTTCTGCGTCCTAAACAGAAATGTTCAATGATGTGGAAGATCTCCACAGGCTTCTCCACATTTCCCATCTCAGGCTCCTCAGTGATGATCAAGTCAATATCTACGTTTGCATGGATGAAGTCACCATCAGTACTTCTGCGCACAGTTCCTTTGATTCCCATTAGGCAGTGTTCCTGGAAACAAGGTGTTGTACGTGTCACAATATATAGTTGTATGTGCTTTAAATGTATAGATGTTCCTGGTAGACACTACATCTACAGATTATCAGGTTTATGGACTTCTGTATTGTACCTTGGTCCTCTGGAATACTGCCTTTGGGTCCAGCGCCTTGGTCTTGCCTGGATTATTCTTGTTGGTCTTGATCCAACAGATGTCCTCACACCGCCTAAAGCCCCACTTCCTCAAACACTGAAAAGGGTATAGTGAGTGCAAGTATTACAATGAGCTCAAAATATATTTAACTGAGGACTGCTTGAATTAACAGGTTACTTTATTTTATTGTATTAATGAGGCAGGCATTATCAAAGATATCTATAGGAGAAACCGCAAAAACTCATTCAGAAGATCTTTTCTAAAGCTGCCAGGCCCTCTCCAAAAGCCAAATGCAAGAAAAATTTTCACTTTAAAGTAACATCAACAAAATTAAAAGTTTTATACTTACTCTTTTACATGTACAATTACAATACAATGTGTACAACAATATGTATTTGTGGTCAGAATCTTTTTAATCCAGTTTATCTGGTTGCTTTCAGTTTTTATAGAGCTGTTACATAGAGTTTTTCTCATACTGTCACCGTACAATAAACATGTTCAACTTCCATTTTCTCACAGTTTGTCCAAAATTAGCTTTTTCATGTTTTTTTTTATTATGGTACCAACAAAACATTCAACGCAATTACAGACTGGTAGTCTGCAGTCCTATTTTAGAAAAGACGAAAAACTAAAATAAAACTTGGATAAGGCCTAACCAGATTATTTGGTTTCATGGCCATTTAACAATAGGAAAATAAGTAGTTACGTAGCTAGTTTGGTATATGCTTTCATTATAAATAGTTTTGAACAAACAGACTTTGACACGGTGTGACTGAAATGTTTAAGAGGTCATGCGTCATACAAGGTGAAACGATAACAAAGACAAGTATGTTTGTCTGACAGACTGCTGGAGATTAACCAGTTAATTACAGATAAAGAATTAGCCCTGAAAGGATGGTATGAAAAGACACGCCTAATCTGAAATAACCAGAGGCCCCCTTTCTCTGTCTAGTTGCAAACAGTCTGTCAAACCCATTTCTGTTCAGATTTATAATGTAGCGTATTTTGACCAAAAGTACCGGGAACTTTTAGTTCCAGGAATATCTCTCCAATGCGTCAAAATTTTCCTGTGGCTCACTTTTGTCTGCGTGTATGCAGCACCTTTATGTCCTGTTAGTATGGAGGAAATTACTCATATTTTAGTACATTGCAAATAGACTTGGAGTTAACACTGGGAAGAGGACACCGTTTCAAATTTCTGCTGGATGTCATCTTCTGCACAAATGCTCAGTGAGGCCATGGAACAAAAACAGTCTTGATTCACAGAGTAAAACAGTCTTTTAGCATTAATTATAAACTGTGAGCTTGGGGTAGTTGACAAATCCTAAATGTTCAATACTGCAGGCCTTGCCTCCAAAGTTCCTAGACCAAGGACGTTTCTGCAGGGTAGACCACTTACCCTGGAACTAAACTGTACCGATTCTATGTATGGATATCTGTTAATTCACTCTACAGTTCATATGGATGTCTGAGGCAATGCCAAACACTCAGCTTACTATGAAATTCTAGTTTAACATTTGTTAAACTGAAATGTCATAATAAATGTTCTAAAGCTGAAGATGCTGTGATTTTTACGATTGCAGGTTGTTGAGTATTTCTTTATTCAAGCGTTAAACATGTATTTGTTTGAACTCATTAGCCACTTAAGAAAGGTAAGATGCATTTTGAATTAAATTGCCTGTAAATAAATGAGTGTTTTTGAGTAAATGAGATCATATTACCATTCTACCCAAATCCAGGCCTTCACCAGAGCCACACCAGAGAAAGACAAAGGAACGTAGAGCTGAAATCTCCTCAATTTCCAGTTTCATTATCTACAACGGCAAAGGCAGAGAAGGGAAAGGTGAGTGAACGAACATAAAACCTTAAGCATGATCCCTCCATATCAACCTACCAAGGTTGGTAGACATATGATATAGAGTGGATATACGGTGGAAAAAACTTTCTTAGAGTTCTTCCATTTACTAGCATAAACAACATGCATACATACATCATCCCAGGTCCAAAAACGTTCAGTGTGGCTGATTCCCGATTCTCTGTAGTATTCCTCCAAGGGAGGCTCAAGCAGAATTACATCAAACTTGCACTTCAAATCCTGCAGGTCAAAGTGCTCTGGATCAGCCTGGAGGTACCTACACACACGCGCACACACACACGCGCACACACACACGCGCACACACAACTTTCTTTTCAAAAAAGCTGATACCAACTTTAAACGGCCTATGTCTTCTTAAAATTTCAGTATTGGCCAAGAATGTTGGTTTTTGGTTTCTTTATTTTACCTTGATTATTTATTGCTGTTTATTTTACCTTTTGCCTCTGCACATCATTTTACTTCACTGACAATGTATTTTATCATTTCTGATTCAGTGTGGGAGGAGTAGACAATCCTTGTTTTAAGAGGAATTGTGGACAATCTATTATATTTTTGCTGCTGTTCTTTACTTTTAAATCTGTTGCTTGTCAATGCTTGCTGCAGATCTCATTTTCTTCAGCATAATAATAAAAAAACCTTCACACAATAATACCATCATTTAACATACATGGGAGGGGTGTTGGTGGTGGAGATGAGTTCATCTTTCAGTCTGATCAGCTCTCGAAGTTTGGGGTATTCTTCAAATCGATCAGCCAATCCTGAAGAATAAAACACAGTAACCATATAAACAGGTGCATACATACTATACATTCTTAAACAGCAGACACACACACAGAAACAAGAATACACTCACCAACATCTCTAATGAAGTTTTGTGGCCGATGCCCTGTGTCAACAAAGTGCTGACAGTAGTCGTTGTGAGGGTTTAAACTCTGAGTACCCTGACAATGAATGGAAAAAATAAGAAACAAATATGATGAGCACGAAAAAAGACAGAAAATACACTTGCATGATTAGAGACAGAATAAAGTACATATGGAGAGCTGGATGTGTATTCAAGCATTTTAATGTGCATTAAAACCACAAACGGCAAATTTTAATATAATCTCTGTGATATTTAAATTAAAATTAATCTGGTATTGCACTGACATTTTGCTATTTAATTAAATCATTATTCTCATAGTGTGTCTGCTACAAAACTGACATAACACATTGAACACATACTATCTGATCCATCAAAGTTATAATTCTGGGAATTACAACTGAAAGTTATG
Organism: Mola mola; assembly: GCA_001698575.1. Lineage (NCBI taxonomy): Eukaryota > Metazoa > Chordata > Actinopteri > Tetraodontiformes > Molidae > Mola > Mola mola. The sequence goes on from KV751317.1 coordinate 19,419,873, forward strand.
TTTGTTATGTGAAAATAATTACTTAAACTGGTTCCAATGGGTAGTGACAGGTTGTAAAACTCCCACACTTGTGGTTGAGACCAGCCAAATCATGTGACTGTGTTCACATTCCAATAGCCTTGCCCAAGTATAAAGACATTAACAGATAAAAATTGTTTTTTCCAGCCAGGATCATGACTTTAAAAGAAAATTCTTTATTTCAATACGCAAAACACCCAGTTAGAACATTCCAGCAGAGAACAGGTTTATTAGTAAGAAATGATTGGAAGACGAAGATGAGACAAAAGTTTACCACTTGGTGAAACATGATTGTGTGAAAGATAAATTAAACATAAATTTAATCAGAATTTGTCAGCAAAACTACTATAAAATCTATTTGTTTTGTAAGACGCTGAAAACAATGTCGCAATATCTACATTAATTCACTTTACAAAATCCAAACCAAATTCATTAGTGAATCAACCCTTGTCACTGACGTTGATTTACTGATAAATAAATATTTAAACGCTAGCTGGGGTGCGTGCATGAACTATGCATGAAGGAGTTGCAGAAATCCCTGATTTTCTACCACGGAAAATGGCCTCATATCAGCTGCAATGAAAACACTGATGTCTCTCTTTATTGTTGCGACTCCAGTACTTGACTGTGGAAGTTGATTTTAGTCGAGAGCTGTGGTGGTTCTGTAGGTGTCTTTGCTTAGTGCTCATGGTAGCTGAGGTGTAAGGCAATATTTTCTTACAGTGCCTACACGTTGTGGCAAGAGATCTAGTCACAGCCCTACTGTCCGCACAAATGAATCCCATTTCAGTTTCTTCAAAACACCTAAGGCTGTGTGCAAGACAGACTTTTGATCAAAGGTTAGAAAGTGTAAGTGTCAAATGACTGGAAATAAATATAATAAAAACAATATTTTGCTTCATTTTTAGCCACTTCTTCTAAAAAGGAAACAAAAAATTCACTGTTCATGCTTTTCCCAGGTATTTGATACTTGTGATCAGGACTAAATTGAGACCTACTGGCATTTTTGCCTGTGTGTATGAAGAGAGCTTGAAAAAGGAAGACTTTGTGGATAGAGTGGTTTCATTTTAAATGGAGGGGGGAACAGCTGTTCATGAAAACAGTTGTGGCATCCATGTTTGTGTGGACAAGGTCTCAGAATGCTGGACTGACCTGATTTCTTTTGGATGTGCCAGTGTGGCTGTTGTTATAGTTATTTTTCCAGTAGCAAAGGGAGGATGCAATAGTTAGTTTGGGAGGAAGAAGTTTCACTTTAGTTTCCTTAAACTGTGGCTTCTTATGTTACGATAACAGAACAGATATTAACTGACAAACGGTTGCCTAATAAGAATAAATAAACTACTGTTATTTCTTGATAGACCTAACACATTAGTGAGACAAAATAGAAGGATAAAATTGAAAACTAGAAAAATTACCGCCTGGCGGTTATATGCCTCCGTCAGGCATACAAAGGGACAGTGAAAGTGCAGTGGTGGATAAAGGAGAAAGGCTGGGGGTGTTTTTGTGGCAATCCCACCATACTGCTAAATCACAACATGTGAGGTTGCAGTGACCTTTGACCACCAAAATTTAAACAATTCACCCTCAAGTCCAAATGTACTTTTGTGCCAAATTTGACAAAAATCCCTCAATGCACTCTAGAAATATTTTGTCCAAAACATTTGAGGTCAAATTAACCCAGACCTTTGACGTCAAGGTCTACTGATCAAAGCCAATTGGCAGCGGCTTTGACCTTAGTTTTCTTGAATTCACAAGTGTGGCCCATATGAGGCTGCAGTGATCTTGACCTCTGGACCTGGCTGTCGCAGGGGCTTAAAAAAAAGATGTAAAATACAGCGATGGCAAGTTTTCTCACCTTAAGGAATGTGCTGGAGTCTTTGTAGACCTCCTCATAGGGGTTGCTTTCATCTGGCTGTAGCATTTCCACTTCATCCTACAACAACCCACACACAAAATATGAGACATGCATTCAAGTGCAGCAGAGCAGCCAGCCACCGGAAAAAACGTCAAACCTCCAGCATTCCTTTACATCATAGATACAGCACGTAGAGAAGAATGAACCACAAAAAGGGCCCTTCTCAACCAAACGGCAAAACCAAACAAACGTGTGTGATGAGCGATTGGCTGCAGCGCAGACAACAGCCATTCTCTGTACTAACTTATCTTAATCAGTAGTATCTACTACAGCTTGATGCATCAATGACAATCAAATACAACAACCACTCATTGAGGGAAATCAGATTCTGATAAGTTGCTATTTCTCAGATGCAAATAAGTGCTCATCTTTACCCAGATAATGTTCAATAGGTTATTTTTGTCATAGGTAAGTCATTTGGAAAATCTCTATTTAAGAATATTTACGGTACTAAATGGCTAGGAGCGACAACAAGTTTTTCTCCTGGTGCCCTGAGGAATAGTGTCTATGTAATTTATTTGAAATACACCCCCATACATCCCTACTAAACCACTTGCATTGATTGTAGCCTTATCCTTCATTCTACCCATGACATGCCTTATTTGTTTTCTCTTTCTCATTTTGATTTTGGTTTAATGCAGTAAAGCACACCGATATATGTTTTTTCAGAAAAATAACAAACAGTTTCATTATCATGACATATTAACGGTTGGAGACTTCTTCAACTCATGTAGATTAAGGCCTTCAAACACCGTCACCTTTTGTTCTTCCACATCTTCCTCTGTGTCCTCACCCTCAGTCTGAGCCTTCCTTTTGGAAAGTGTGACTGAACTGTCAAATGAAGACCTGCAAATACAATAAAGAATCACTGTTTAACATCGAGGCACAAATAAAAAACACTTAGGTACTCAAAACATTCTAAAAAAAATTCTGTCAACCAACAGTCACACATTGGTTAAACAGGTTAAAGGGAAAATAAGCAGAAGCTGTCCATTTTAGGGGAGTGAGATTAAAATGCTCAATATGTGCACAATCACAGGGTCCAAATGGGACAAAGAGGGATGCCAATCTCGAGCTTGGCACTACATGCTCTCAATCATATGTATTTGCCCTGACATTGTGCATGCTCTCATGTTCTGCTTTCATCAGCACAGCCTTTCCAACTGTCACTTAAGGATTAAATTACATCTTACCTGCATGTTTCTCTCGTCTCTTCTATCTCTCTTTGTTCGTCTTTACTGTTTAGGACAGCTCCAATGCTGTCTGCACTTTCAGCTCCCAACTATGATGAAAGAACGATGAAAGAATGAAAACACAACAAATCTGGTATAGTCTTCCTTATAATGCATACCTTAAGCATGTATTCCATATATTCAGTTTACCGGGAATGGCTGAGGAGCTTAGTCAGCTCTGCTAAGTTATCTATTTGTACGACATAACAGAACTCTGTGTTTAACACCATAGAGTCGAAAATGCATTTCTTTTCCTTTATTCAGCATAATCAAAAACAAGTAGCTGACTGACTGGGCTGAACAACTTAGGTTGTTAAATTAACTACGTGCTTACAACAACATGTGCTCCCTTATCACTTGCCTGTTGAGCTAAAAGCTGTCGCCTCCGTTTTTGTCGCTCGCGAATCTCTTGCAGTCGACTGTTCATTTCTTCCCTTCTAAGGTTCCCACGCTGCTGTTAAATCAATACCAGTACATCAAAACCGTATAAATGTAATTGTATAATAATGCCACTGGAAGTAACACTAACGTTAGCATAAAAACGGTACAACCCGCTTAGTAGATAAATATCCCAATAGGTGTACTTGTTTTGCATACCGAAACGACCCGGCTGGACGTAGGAGTGGAGTTAGCTGCTAAAATTAAGTATTAGATATTCCCATTTACCACGGTTGATCCGTGTTAGCTGTGTATAGGCGTCAATTACAGTATTATTAGACTGGTTGAATTTGGTCAAGGGGCGAATGCAGGAGTTTATCGAGTGCTCACTTCGTCGACCGGACCGATTTCCGGTGTACGCCAGTCAACACTTTTGCCATTTGATGGGCGCTGATTGATGACGTCACGACGCAGGAGCTTTCATTTATCCGAGGGACCGATCTGCTTCAGATGTTGGCACTTGTTAGGGAAATGACCGTACTGTTAGAGTGCTCCAAATTATGGAACGATTTAAACATGATTTGGATTATTTTTGTGTATTTCGTAATATATACACGGAAATAATATTTAATTTTTTCACTGAACATTGAAATTTATTTAGGGAAGGTATGAAAGACTATGAAAAATCTGGAATCAATGTATTAATTACTTCATGTATTTGATGTCATCTATATTTGGTGTTCAATAATATCAAATATGGAAATCAGCTCCTGATAATTCTTGGTAAATTCCACATCCACAAATCAAAATGGACTTCATGTGAAAAGCTAATGTGCCCCAACAACTTTCGGTATGAGTAGTATATAAAAGTAATAGTCAGAAATTAATTGTGTTTAATGTTTATAAGGACTTAATGCATTTGTTAGTAAAATGAATAGTGGTTCTGCAACAGCTAAGGGAACTGACAGGCACTGTAGTTCATCTGTGTGATGGCATGTTCTCACATCTCACTGGTCCTCACACAAACACATATAGAGTGGAAACTGCTAACATGTTTTGGGGGAAATAATGTTCATTGTCTTCTTTTTTTACTTTTTTTTTGCAGGAGCTTTTTAAAAAATCAAAGTATACAGTGAAGTTCAGGTACCAGATTTACTACAATTCATTCTGAGTAGGACATACTTTTCTATTGCTTTTAATTTAAAGAAGGCTAATCCAAACAACAATTTTTTAAACAGTAAAGACCAAAAAGTCTCATTTGCTTCGAAATGAGACACTAGTCTTAGTAGACTAAAATGCAAAATTCAGTTTTAACATTTCAATTGGACTTGGAACAATCAAGCACAGATCGCTTCATTGTGGTGTGTTAAGCGACACTACGCTATATTCACACACAGCCAAATTTTCACGTCAAAAGAATAGGTAGATTGAGGTATGTAAAGAAGAAGATGAGTGGCATTTCAAAACTTTGGTGCCCCTCCTCTAATCTGGTGAACAATGTTGAGAGGATGCAGACAGCATGAACAAGACAAAACAACCAATCCGCTTTCATTTATCTGATACCTACGTCAAGCAAGCGCAAATTCGTATGGTGAAATGTCACAACACACACGACATGCCGTATAGGTACAGTACAAATGTGAATAGTTGGACATTTTTTACTTATTACAATGTCTTTCAGGTTATTCACTTCACAAAGTACTATCTCTTTTCTCTCCAGATGTGCTGATTTTGAATGCTTGTGATAAGCTGAGAGGTTCATTGGTCACTCCTTGGTCGAGAAAATGATTTTATTTCCTAAGCTAAGTAATCTTTAAATTTTAAAATGATTATTGCATGAGCCGTAAAATGCATGTTTTTTTGAGCTTGGTAAAAGTTTTTAATAGGAGTAAAGAATGTTACATAGCTTAGATCTACTGTAAGTTAACATGAACCTAAGACAACCAAATATATTCCTCTAACATGGCTCATGTCCATTCATAAGGCAATAAAATGGATGAAATAAGACTTGGACTAACTCAGAAATCTTTCTGACCCTATCTTTACAGATTTCTATCATAGGATCCTGGATCAAATATGTTTGATGGAAGGACCATGTTACGAGCCAACAGAACTAAAAGTATAGTAAGATGAGGTGAAGTGAGGTGGAGTCTGTGTTTGCTACAGGAACAAATTCAATACAGGATCTGTGTAAGCTCAGCAGCAGTCTTGAGTCCCAACAAATGGATGGGATTTCTATTGTTGCTGTTGATTTTAGAAGTATTCCATCTAAATCTCACCAAAACATCAGCTTATCCCACCAGCGGATACCAGATATGCGATTGGGAACAATTGTACCCATTTTGCCCTCTGTGAATGGTCAGCAGACGCTTCTTCTCCACTTGGTGACTTGCTCTCCTCAGTATCCAGTAAAATTACTTTTCTATCTTTTCTGTATCTTTGTATCTTTTGGTCTGGCATCAGAGCCAGACCACATATGGCCTTTCTGGATCTCCTCAATTTAGTAAATAATGTAGCTGCTTGTTCATGACCCTGACTGAGTGAAAGTTTAAAGTGTATAAAAGATGGTCAAAGTCCATGTGTGATGATGATAGGACAGCTTGTATGACTTTTTCAGTTTGGATCTTTGGATGATATTAATGTTCAAATGTTACTCTCAGAAGTTACCACAAGGATCTTTACATTGTCCTCAACATTATCAGTAAATGAGCCAAGAGATGAATATCTGAAATTTATGATGTACTGGACTCAAAATAAAAACTTCTGTTTCATTGGCATGAAATTATAAGAAACTAACTGCAATTCAAATTCCTTTAAGCCATTGAACAAACAGAATGCTGCATTGTTACATTGTTCTGTTCACAAGAACTGTGTGTCATCTGGGACTTCAGTGTGAAACAAAATGTTGTGTTGCAGAATGAATTGCCCCATGTGAATAAATATGATTTAGGGGCAATTCACAAGTGATTTAAAAGGAGGAAGGAGAGAAATCACGCCAGTGCAACTTGATCCAGGCCTTCAGACAAGCCACATTGGAGAAAGACAAGGAACATTGGGCTGATGGCTGCTCAATTTCCAGTCGCATAAAATTAGAGAGCAGAAATAAGGAAGAGCAAATGAGCATGATGCAAGAATCAGAATCTATAATTCATGGCGTATTCAGATATAATGTTTATCAGGCACTTTACTCTTTCACTTTCCTTCCCCTTTTCTTCAAGTGGTCCCGTCAACAACACAGTTTTGTCAATATTGGGATCCAAACAAGACTTCACGTCTGCACATTGGCTGATTCATCTGGGCCTTCATCGCCCCTCCCACTGACTGTGGGTTAGCCCCACACTCCATTCTGGTTGCACTCCCATGTGCTGTATATGGTTTGATATATCTGTATTAAACATATGACAAGTAGGCAAAAGTAGGCTAAAGAATGAAAAAAAAATAAAAAAAAGTCTGCAGGGAGATTAACATATGGGTCTGGTATAAGATCTTACTAAATCAGAATCAGATCAAGCTTTTTTAACCAGCCTCTGCAGCTACCACCTGCTGTCGTCTTGGGTTTTGGTACGTTCATATACGAGCACGTGGGGTGTCTGCGATTAATGTAGTTTATAAGAGTTGTAGGCTAGTGTGTTATCACGAACATGGATGTGTGCTTTTGAGAATGAATGGGCGTCATCAAACAGCGCGCTATTGTTCCTCAAATCAGAACCTTTTGCAGACACTAGAGGGCGCTGTACACATTTCATTTGCTCTCTCTCTCTCTCTCTCTCTCTCTCTCGCTCACACACAAACACACACACACACTCAGGTAGTCAAGTACTTCAGTATGCCATACACACACAGGGAGAGGGACAGCGAGGACCCTTCTCATGTCTTCACACACACGACCAACAATACTGTCCTGCATCTTATGCTTCTTGATGCGGTTCCTTCGCTTTCCTACGGAGCCATTCAATTCATATCTCTAATTGCAAAGGGTCTAATGTGTCCAATGACTAAATATTCAGAACAGAGGTTAAAAGTGGAGTGTTCACGCAAAATACCGACGAGCTTCATAAATCAACAATTCTAACTTTTAAGAAAGACCATTCAGGTCATCATGGTCGCGCTCAGACTATCTTCAGAAATAAACAGCCCTGAATGGATTAGAATGCTGTGATGTAGTCTGCTACTAATTATCACAACACTGACTAGACTGTTACCTGCACCCTTCATATTTAATATCAATAGTATTTGTAGTTTCACAATATCACGTCGAAATAAACTGTGGCATATAATATATCATATCATATTATATATTCTGTATTTGCAGGGGGGCTGTCTGCCCTCTTGGAGTTCCATTGATCCGCATCGTTTTCCATTCCTCGCCTCTCACTCTCGTCCCGCGGCTGAGCGATGAGGCTGCCTGAAAACCTCCTCAGCTGGTGATGATCGCGGCCGTCTGCGGCCACACAACCAACATGGATTTGCTCTTTCTCGCTTTGAACGCCGCGCTTTTGGCTGCGGACAGCCGGTTGTGTGACTCCAGCAGCGTCCCGTCATTCATCCTGCCGTTCACCGAGTGCGCCCAGAGCCGCGGCAGGGAGCACTTCTACCGCGGAGCGATAGACGTCACCGAGTCCGGTGCGCGGTGCATGAAGTGGACCGAGGTGGCCGGCTTCAGGGAGCGCTACCCGGGGAAGGGGGTAGGAGAGCACAATCACTGTCGCAACCCGGACGGCAGGATCAGACCCTGGTGCTTTTTCAGGAACCACAGAGGCAGAGTGGACTGGGGCTACTGTGACTGTAAACAAGGTAGGCCTGCAGACTGTTTGTGAGGGATCAGGGATGTATACAATCTGTGGAAATGTGAACGTTAACTTGCACTGGCTGAAACCCGCAAATTAATTGGATGGTCATTAAAACGTCACTGCTGAAGGCCAAATACATTTTATTGGCACAAAGAAGAAATGCACATGAAATGTGCTGGGACTTATTTGTTTGGTGATGTTTAAGCATCTTAAAGGTTTTCTTGCTCCAGTTGCATCCAGGAAGCCCTCTCTGAAATACCTGGACAGGACACACCTTCCGTCTCCCAGGTGTGACTATACAACAGTGTATGCAAATGGCAAGTCTAAGCACATTTGTGTTGTAATGAGTGTATAGGTTGCTTAGAGGGAGTGTTTGGCAAAAGCACAGCCCAAGGTAACTACCACCAGTAGAGAGTGAAGTGAGTACAAATGTACGTGCACAATAAAGATACACTATAATGGGGTTAGATTGTCACTTTCTAAATGAACACTGAGGACAACATTTCTGTATCAAGACAAGTAAGAGAGAGATAGTAGCGAAGCAAACAGTGAGTGTGGTTTCCCTCTCGCACAAGAACACCCCGTGATATTTTTAGTCTTGGAGTATGTTGGCAGAGCATGGGTAAACTATGTTCTGGTAATTCAGAGGCCTATATGGAATTGACATAAACCATGTATGGATTATTAAAAATGCTTGGACTATTGAAGGACCTCAGGAGGAGCCACCAAATTTGGAATCTGTCTTTGTTTTTGGGAAAGGCCATCATTCAGACATTTTCCTTATTCATCTAACATTGGATAAAGCCTCCTGGCAGCAAGAGGGGGGCACTCATGGGTGCATGTCTGTGCGGGAGTGCGAGCGTAATCTGCTTTCATTCTTTATTTGCACCATACCCCAATAATACTGTATCAATGTATTCACAAATAAGGCTGCTTTGGCAATAAGCAGGCGCCACGCACACTGCAGCGTCTTCTTGTATGTTGAACCTTTAATTCATTTCACAATACATCAGTGAACCACTCAATTCTTTAAAATAAATCTACCCACTTCAGTCATTAAATCAAATATTACTGACATTTATTTATCAAAATCTTATTGTGTTAATATTTTTTTTTTAAAACAAAATCTTGCAGTATTAATCCATCCACAATATTAAAAATTCATTGAGACGCTGTGGAATGGTAATAAAAAATAAATAAAAAATTATATTTGATTTTAGTTGTCAAGTAGCATTTATGAACAGCTTTTGAGGAGACAGAACATGACACTGTAAATACTTTGGATTATGATATGGCCTAAAAGACCCCGATTGTTTTAAGGCCATACCGTCCAGCCCTATATCATCTCTCAACTCCCACTTTGCATTTGCTGTATGTATTATTTTATGTATAGTTTTTGCCCAACCTTTTCTCTGTCCAAGGCTCTGTCCGGCTGCAAGGAGGCCGCTCCAAGCTCGATGGTCGGGTGGAGGTATATTTTGGAGGAGCGTGGGGGTCTGTCTGCGGCGATGACTGGGGCGATGAAGACGCCGCAGTGGCTTGCAGACAGCTGGGCAAGGG
>KV751317.1:19429878-19440359 GCA_001698575.1 Mola mola
CACACACACACACAGGCTCAAACATGCATGAGATTGCCGCTGTCTGCGTTTTAAGTATTGGGACACAGATGGAAGCGAAATAACCAACCGCCATATACATTTACAGCGCAAAGCTTTCTTCACAGATCTGACAAATGCCAAGAGTGTGATGACATTTTTACTGGGAATATTACATTTTTTTTTTAATAACTTTTCAGACTTACACGTGTGCTCTCTTGGCAGTCTTTGCACTTTTCCTGCTTGACCCTTGCATTCCAACCCCCTTTCTCTAAAGGTATTTAAATACCTTAAGTGCTCTGCTATTTACCTTGTTACCAGCTCTCCCTTTGTTTCTCTGTCTTTCTCACACTCATGCACATGTTCGACTGTGTCCCTGTTTTCGGCTAAGAAGACATTTTTGTGCTATTGAGCCATTGGTGTGACAGGTCTTAAGGAAGCCTGTAGGCAGATCATATATATTGGCAGGGTCCAGTTTCTTTCTCGAACAGAGACGGTCTGTGTGCCCACGACACATGTTGACAGCAAAACCGACGGCGGCATGCATGCTGACATGAACACATGCCTGTGTGTGCATTTCCACAGAAGAGTCAATGAACGCCCACAGTGGAAAGGAAAGAGGTCAAATGTCACCCATATGTCAGCTGGGATTGTTGGTGGTGACTTTTATGTGGTGGTCAATGAAAGCCGCTGGGTGTAAAACTGCTGACCGTGTTGGCTCAGAAACAGCAGGTCAGGAACACACAGATGCACCGATGCAACTGGTGCTAAGTTACCGTAACCAGACCGATAGGTTTCACATTTGATTCCCTTCCAGGATCTCAGGTCGTGCACAGGTAGTTCCCCTGTTCCGTCTGGTGACGACCAAACTCCATTGGAGGGCAGTTCATTGCCAGGGAGAGGAGCCAGACCTACTTCAGTGTCCTAAGACCATCTGGAATGGAGGGGAGTGTTCTCTGGTTGCAGCCATCACCTGCACCCAGCAGCAAGGTAGGCACGCCTTATTGGGAGTCATAGACATGTTAGAGGTGAATATAATGAGCCTGCATAGATTCTTCATCGTGTGAATGGATGTATTTATGCATGTGTTAATTGCAGCAGTTGTGCTCCCCATACGGCTTGTGGGAGGGCGATCACAGACAGAAGGCACAGTGGAGGTCTTCCATGCAGGCCAGTGGGGTTCCATATGTGACGACCAGTGGGACGACAGTGACGCAGAGGTGGTGTGTCGACAACTGGGGCTAAGGTGAAAGAGCACCCACACAAAGATGTTAACAGAACACAAACTTTCTTATTCCTTAATGTTCTAATGCACATTTCATTCCAGCTGATAATAGGCATAAAGGATTATACATAGTTAAACAACGTTATGAGAGAGTGATGAAAACGTGTGCTAGAAAGATTGAGCGGAAAGCTGAGATGAATCAATGTGGGTGTCCGACCGTCTGCCTCTCCCTCTGTCTCCAGAAGTGTGAGAAGTATTTTTTCCACTCGGACGCAGAGAGAGAGAGGAGCGAGCAGTAAAGAACATATGGGGGTTGGATGATGAATCAGGCTCATTATTCCTGCAAGAATTCAAGCGCCACAAAGATATGCAAATTTAGCAACACTACACTCATGTTCGCATATAGGCATTTTTTTGTTTGCTGCTGTGGTGTTGCAATGTTTATTTATGCATGTGTATGACGAGAATATTTTCCAAATTGATTTTAAATGGATTCCATTCCAGATTAAACAAATAGACTAAACAGCATTGTCTACCCGCCTGATCATGAAAGATGGCAAGTCAGTGCATCTGGTTTTGATTGTGTCAGTATCGCTGCAAACCTCGTTTTTTTTTTGCAGTGGCGTGGCAAAAGCATGGGACAAGGCACATTTTGGCAAGGGTTCAAACCGTGTGTGGCTGGACGAGGTGCGTTGCACGGGCAATGAGCTTACTCTGGAGCAGTGCCCAAAAAGTGCCTGGGGGGAACACAACTGTCTGCATTCTGAGGACGCAGGAGTGTCCTGCAGCCCACTCACAGGTAGAGCACAACTGGTTCAACATTTGCAATCTACAGTATACACAAAGACAATTTATATGCAGAGACTTACCATCTACGCTATTTTGCATAATGTTAAGCTGTGCACATTTTTAAAGGCTACTTTTAATTTCAAGTTTTTATATATATATATGCTATTACTGCTGCTATCCTGTTTTAAGTACATAGATATTCATCAAGCTGCTCCCATGTTATTGTGGCAGACAGGTTTGCAGGTTAATGGTGTTGGTAAAAGTACCCCAATATGAATATTTGAAAGTCTTGAAGTATCTGATTGGAAGTGGCTGGGGAGAGAGGCGTCTGGGTATCCCTGCTCAAAGTGCTGCCCCTGTGACACGGACCCAGATAAGCAGTAGACAACGAATGGAAACAAAGTATCTGATATTAAATGTGCTTCTGATATTAAAAGCCATTCTCTGGCAATAAATGTACTTAAGTATCAAAATTACAAATAAGAGTAAATTTACCGATATTTCCATGTGCAACATAATATATACTATAGGTCTAATGCTTATCATCCTGGCCGGTTCCCCAATCCAATATTTAACATCTTTCTGACTATCAGAATCAGTTATTTGTTTATCTGACTGCCAATAAAAGAAATAATTTAAAAATGCACATATGATTTACAAAGTGACTAAAAACCAAAGTTATGAAATGAGAATATGCAAATATCTAGTAGAGAAAGAGTACAATATTTGCATCTAAACATGTAATGGAGTGGAATTTTAAAGTTGCAGGAATGTAAATGGGTTGTACAGTACTTGGCCATGGCAATGTGCATACTGGTTTATTGGAATGCCAGAATAAATAGAGCAACATTTAATGTTAGCTAGTCAAAATGTCTAGCAAGGCCCATCTAGTTAACTAGTCCAGCTGGATTTAGAAGGAAAAAAATAATGTAGGATTTTGGGGATGCAAGACAATAACCTATTTTTCCCATATTAGCTCCCTTTCGAGTGAGTGATACATTGGAGGGGAGCTTTTAAAATAGTGTACGGTGGCCAGGTCCGAAAATATGGAGGCTGACCATTTTTCAGCATGAATGAACGATCTGGGAAAGATTCTTTGTTCATTTACCACACACAAAGAGATGATAAGGAGTGTGTGTGTGAGTGTGTGTTGCCAGGTGACCAGTGTATCACGGCAGAAGTCTTGATTGATTCTCAGATTGAATCCTGAGGGAGAATCTCAGTCCAAACAGGAGCTCTCTCCCTCAGGATTTTTTAAAAATGATTACAGCCATAAATTAGTGCATTAATACCATATTTTCTAAATTAATTCAGTGGAATTTGCACCATTTTGTTGCTTTATTGTGATACTGCAAATAATGCATTTCTGATTTGTTAATATCACTGAAGGGTATGATAAAATGTTCTCAGACGTATCCTTATTGGAGAGAGCATGGCCTAATTATTATAATTCTCTGTTTGCCCAGACGGTACCGTTAGGTTGGTAGGGGGTGCAGTCAGCCATGAAGGACGTTTGGAAGTTTTCTACCGTGGTCAGTGGGGGACAGTGTGTGACGACGGCTGGACAGACTCCAACACTAATGTGGTGTGTCGACAACTTGGTTATAGGTAATATTGAGGCAATCACACCCCCAGACAGACACATGCGTCTTTATTATTGATTAATAAATTAAAATGTCTGCACGTACGTACATCTCTGCTTTTTAGATTAGGAGAGACGCTCCTTTCGGAGGGAGTAGACATCACCTCAGTGTCACGCTTTGGAGTGGGGTCTGGTCCGGTTCTCTTGGATGATGTGAGCTGCACGGGGAAAGAGCCTAGTTTGTTGCTGTGCAACAGGAGAGAGTGGCTCCAACATGACTGCACACATCATGAAGATGTTAACATTGCATGCAGCCCTGAGCGCAGTGGAGAGGGTCTTCCCACAAGTAAGAAATTTATCTTATTGTAGTACATGCTGAAAATGTTTCAGATAATATGGATGAGTGAGAAAAGGGTTATTATGTCGTGCATGTGATGTATTTGTTGTAACGATACACCTGTAGTGCTGTTTCCTATGAGGATGTTTGAGGTTCGAGGTGATGGTCAGGTTGCATTTTAGCAAGTGTGAGTGCATGCCCACTTTAAATACTTCTGGCCAGTGATTTTTGGAAAATCCACTGTGATGCTGCTGTTTTGTGTGTCAATGGTTTTCCTCTAAAGGTGGGCAGCACTGCACTCAAAACGCTTCTTATATTTTTCTTATTGTTGAATGAACACTTTTGAGCTCGTTTATGATGTCTAATAACTGAAAAAATGACATGGCCTTGTTTTAGTTTAGATTAACTTCTTGCCTGTGTTGTAATTGCTGACATTCACCTTCGCTCTAGTTTCCTGTACTCATGTAAAATGCTTTATTTATACAACTTGAGTGTGCTGCGACCATTTTTTTTTTCTTTTGAATCCAGTTGGGGAATTCTTTAAACCACGATTTAAGCATCCCATCACTGATTACAGCCATAAGTTGAATTTTAATTTTAATCACTTTAATACTTCATTCTGTCCTTTCATTGTTCCTTTGTGACAACTAAAACAATATGTGCCCTTCACTTTTGGAATGACAGCCAGCCAGATGAGATCAGGCCAGCTAGTTTTCTTTCTTTGCTATTTCTTCTTGCAGAACATTTTTCTAGAACTGACATATTTTTCAGCAATAATAATATTGTAAAAGCAGCACTTTAGAGGCCCTTGAGCACACAAGGAAAACCAATGTTTAAAGTCCCTTTTACCTTTATTAACCCATGTAATCGAAGTATAAGATGATCTGAAACCTGTTTTTAAAATCTGTTTAAAAAAACCCCCAAAAACTACCTGCAGTTATTGGATCTTATGTTATTTAGATGAGGAAAGCCAGAGAAACACACATAGAATGATGTATATCATCCTAACTTTTAATAGGCGCAGCTGTTGACTTGTAGGAATGGTTCACCCAAAAATTAAGAAATGAGTAAGTAAGTAAATTAGTCCACTGACTTTCATGTTTATGGAAAGTCATGTGAAGAGCCTTTGTCCACTAAACATTTCAGAAGCTTCACAGCAAAATATTGTTGTTGCATTCTCCTAAACAATTGAAGAAGATATTTTACAGAAAAAAAAACAAAAAACAAAACAACTAATAAAATAAAATGAAAAAATAAGCAATTAAAACAAACATGTTGCCATGGTACAATCCAAGTCTCTGGAAGCCTAGTTATTCAGTGCCTACATGGTACCAAATTGATTTGGAATCTCCAGCCTTCTAGAGACTTATGTTATCCCCAGACAAGCTGTTTTTCACATTTTAAAAATCACTCTTCACTTACACTGGTTGTTTAGAGGAATCCTTCAATACCACTTTGGTGTGAAATGTTTTATAGACGACAAAACTTCACCCGACTTTTATGCAACATGCGGGCTAAAAATAATGGCTGAACTTTAATTTTGAGGTGAACGGTTCCACCGCAAACCTTTACTGAAAGTCATTTCCTCTTTATTGTTCCTGCGAGATCATAATTCCAGTGGGTTTATTATTTATTTATTTAGGATGCCCCTGTTGTTATTACAGTTGTAACAAGCATTTTTCCTGGAGTCTGATTCACATTATGGACAATCCACCACCCAAAGAAAACAAAATTCAATAAAAGTAGCAGTTTTCTAACATTTATCATCTCAAATTTAACGGCTTCCAACACAGCACAAAATCAGTGTTATTGCCAAATTCTTTTACCTCCACTAAGATTCAGTTGTGTTACTACTTGTTGACAGCAACTAAAAGGATGTAATGGTAGCACCATGAATCAAAATTATTTCTGTCGCCTCCAGACAGTAGTACAGATGTGTCAGGACATGGCACCAGTATTTCACCTCACACAGTATACGTGTATGTTTTCATGCTGAATGTAAGAGAAATGAATGAATCTGATAAATGAAGTTCACAGAAAGGAAACTTTTTTTTGTTTTGTTTTGTTAGTAGGTAAGTAACTACGTCGTGTTTAGGGAACTTACACAGTTTGGCAAGAGGCTGAGGACAAAATCTTACCCGACACACCACAAACGCATCCTGAAGAATTAAGTGATTATGGCGTCGTGTTTGCGTGTTTATGTGTCTATGTAAATCCCTCCCTCCCCCTCACCATGCCACAGGCAGATTTGCTTTGTTGTTTTTGGAAAAGGACAAAAAGCAGAATAAGCCGGGCTATGCTTTGATCTCTCTGACTCTCTCTTCGATTATGAGAGACCATTGCATTGGGGTTGTGTAGTATAAGGACTGAGGCCACGTTCAGAGGACAACAGCCCTACTTTAAAATGAAAACCTCTCCCCTTTGCCTTTAAAAAAAAAAATCAGTACCCACATGGTAGTGTTGTGAAAATAATCCATAAGCACATGTATCTGCAAAAACTGAAAATGCAGGTAATGCTGGATTTTGTCAGCCTTAAATAACTTATCTAAATGGATAGTGTTAGTATATAAACAAAGTAATGGTAATTATCTACTGCTCAATACAGGTTTGAACTCTCATGCACAAAAACCATAACTTATTCTATTATCATTCTGCAGTGTTTGCTGTTCATGATTGCAGTTAACATGCTGCAACTAAACAGCTACCTAGTATTCTGCTCCTTATCCCCAGCCAAATCTTTGGCACAGTGGCTCCTTGTTTGGTTTGCTTGGCTAATATTTTGCCGAACTGAAGTCTGAGCCTAGTCATGGTATATTACTGGTAACGCGCATGTACAAATGGGGCTGTACCGTCATCGTCTCCACACAATGCACACAATATCAGTTTGCACGGCAACAGTAGAAGTGGCTCTTTCGTGAGATTTCATCTGGAAGCCGGTTTCAAAAGTTCACATTTTCAGGCCCCCAAAACACCACCATTGTGTGAAGAAATGACCAAAACTTCTGTTAAATTTGTTTCTGTGCAAACAGCCTCCGAGTGTAAGTGTGTTTGTGTGTGTTAAGAGTGAAAAAATGTGTTTGTGTTTCCAAGTGAAAGGACACAGAGGAGCATTTCCTCAATAGCCATCACAAGCTAAGACCTAAACATTCCCACAATTACGCCCCCCCCCCCATCTTAATCTCCCGTTCTGCCACAATCTGTGCATGTGTGTGTGTGTGCGTGTGTGTGTGTGTGTGTGATTGTGTGTTAGTGTGTATGATTGCAGAAAGATAATGGTGGGTAGTTTACATCCATAGCCTGGGCTGATTTCATTAACAGAGTGAATTAAAACCATTTAAACTGGAAAGAACAACAGAGGTTTCCTTTTTGCAAGTAGCATGCAAGAAAACAAACACATGTTCAAATTACTTTCTGTGAAGGGAACATGAGCCCACATGCCCCATTCCCCAGACATGTCGGCCTGGATGCGTGCCTGTAGTGGTTGGTGGCATATAGAGTATTTTTAGACGCAGGGAAAATGTCAGCAAGCAATGGAGAATCTGTTGGGTAGGTCTGAATTGCATTTGTGTGTGTGTTCCTCAGGTGTGCCAGTGAGGCTTGTGGGAGGAGAGGGCCCTAGGGAAGGGCGGGTGGAGCTCTATCTGTCTGGACAATGGGGCACTGTGTGCGATGACGGATGGACTGATCGCGATGCTGAGGTGGTGTGCCGACAGTTGGGATACAGGTATGTGTGAATGCATACGTGCTGAAGTGGCCTGTTTGGTAACTTTGCGTTGAGGTAGGATAAAAAGAAAGAACTCCCACAATGAAAGCAGACAAGGTGGAGGAAGTGTCAGGGTTATGCCTGAAATGCTAGTTGCTGATACAGACACTGTGTGTTAAAGATAAAGATTTGTTAAGATTTATTAAAGCAGGATTCAGACTGTCAGACTAGGTATCAGTCAAAGGGAGAGAACATATCAAAAAAGGCAGAGGCAAAATCCAGACACCAAAAATCACTCAGTCCAAAATACAATGAGAAACTCTGGGATAAAGACAATGATCTCGCACAGAAGGAGGGAAACAGAGACTATACTCTGTCTCAGAGAGAGGAGACATTGAAGCACAAATGAAACACATGAGGGTAATAACAAGGGCAAGAAGTTTAAAGTAGAATAGCACACAAGGAAAAAGCTTAAACACAAACAATTGAAATGCAAAACCATGAGAGTACGACCAGATAATATATTCTGATTGCCATAACAGACGAAGCTGCTGGAAGTGGTTAACTCTATCACCTAATAGACCATTTTACAGCAGCCGTTTTGGCAAGAAATAGTAGAGTAAACACACATGTTAGCAATGATACTAATGAAGGTTCTGTTCCGCTTCAAACAGATGTTGGGTCATTGCACCTTGATTTTATTAATTATACCTGTGCTCCTCTACGATTTCAAAATGTCATGGAAGAGCTCTATGATGGGGAAAAGTTTACCATTGAAATTTAGAAAGATGGGTTTATTTTACAATTGCAATTTGCAGTTGGTATGATTGTTGATTATACCAACTGCGAGGGCAAGATGCAAAGAGGCTAAATATGCTCAGAATGCATACAGTTTATGGTTGAAATCATGTGCATCATGATCATTTGAAAAATACTGTTTTCTTTGCAATTCCTTTTATCCCTCTCATTTTATTTTCTATTCTCTGTAAGGGATATATGAATAGAGGTCAAATGTTAGACAAAGGCTCAGTTGTGGGCTGTGGCAATGCACTGTCATCACTCTATACATTACACGTAAGTAAATCCAGACCTGCTACCCTTTTCGCAAAAGCAGTCACCACTTCTCAGACTTTGCATTTGTTTCACAGTCACTCCCACTTTCTGTGTCAGTCTTTCATCTCTCTCTATCTCTCCGGCCCTTCTCGGTTTTCCAGTTTGCACTTTATGGTATGCCTCTCCAGTTTCAAGCTAACCTACGCAGGAAAATCTATAATGCCGTATTTCATGAAATTATGTTTTAAAATTGTGCATAAAAAACTTCTGTGCACTCCTTGTAAGCCTTGCGCTGCTAGCTGCTATTAGTCGCTGTACCCTTTCAGCATAGCCTAGATAAATATCCAATCAAAGGGCAGCTGAGTTGGTCAAATGATCCATTCCCAGTGACAGACTTGTAGAGGAGACACAAACTACCTCATCGTGTTCACTCACATCACCCCTCCGTGAGGAATACTCATCCCTTAGATAACCAATTCTTTGTGACACATCTGTGTGTACATGAAATCCACATCTGGAGCACATAAGCATAAAAAGCAGAGAGAGGAAACGTGTTAACGCCATATTATGATCATCATCCTGTCTCGGACAGGGTGCGGTGAAAGTCAGATACACCCACCGCAAGTCCCGGGGGTTAGAAGTCGCTCTGGTGGCGATAAAATGAAATATACCCTAAAACCTGTACACTGTCATACAAAGTATATTCAAGTGACCAAGACTTGCCTTGAAAGAGGAGCTAATGAAACTGCATCACGTACGAGCAGGCATACACATGGTCCGAGTGATACTATTGCATACTACTAATAATACAATTTATTGTACTTTGGAGTTATGGAATGGAACTAAGTGCATTTACTCAAGTGACATATCTAAGGACAGTTTTGAGGAACTTGTAATTTACTTGAGAATTTCCTTTTTCAGCTTTTTTTGAACTCCAACTTTACTATAAATATTGTACTTCCACTACATTTATTTAACAAGTTTAGTTTGTTGCTTTGCAGGTTTCCGGCTGCATCAGAGCACAGTAGTGCATGTTTATTAGCAAATTATAATAAAAACATCATATTCATAGCAGTAAAGTACAGTAGTATTCGTATGGGTTACTTTCACTTTTACCATAGAAATTTTTTAACAGGAGGTCTTTGCTTTTACTCAAATATGAGTTTTCGATTAGTTTTTACAACACTGGTACTTTGTAAACCGTGATTCACTTTAAAGCATAAGCAAACTAAATGTATACTCTTTCCTCCTCTCCTTCACTATTAACAACAAAAATACCGTACGAAAAATGGTTGTGCAAAATTTTAAGGATAAGGCAAACAGCCAGCACATCAAATGTAGTGTTAGTGGATACACTAAGGTTCCCTTTATAACTCAATCATTTAGCCTTTCAAAGCAGATTGTTTTTCGTTCTCTGAGGTATCTTCGCAGCGTCTCCCTTTGTGTGCTCAGGGAGCTATTGGACACACAGACAATGCTAGATGTCTCACTAAGAGACACTAGACTCCCTTTGGATGAGAGAAAACATGATACCCTCTTAGTAATCTATCAACCTTAATTAAATTCAAAGTTGCAGCCCATACAGGCACACACACTGGCCTCTGTGTGTTAGCCGGTTGCTAATTAAAGTCAGAGGTGAGATCATGATACAAAGACTGTTGTTATCAGATTGTAAAAGTGCTTTGACCAGGGTCACGTCACAGCCGGAGAATGTAAAACATTAACATCTATACCAGTATGTCACCACTGCCTATATGCTTGTGCACACACATACAGAAAGCTTTTTGTTACAACC
>KV751317.1:19440400-19456705 GCA_001698575.1 Mola mola
TAAACATGATAGACATTCAAAATCTCAGTAGACTATGACACAAAACAGACAGCTCAAATTCTAATGGGAGTTTGACTGCAAATGGCCCCAAATACCGCGGCTTGTCCTAACAAAAACAGTATGAAGCACATTTTCCCAGTGTTGATATATCTCCACTGCCCACCAGTGTAGTTTCTAATTTGCTATATTTATTACCCTTCAAGCTGCCTTGAATTATTGTTATGATAAAGTAAATGAAAGTCACTCTGGTTGGTGAATGGGTCTACTGGATGTACAGATTTTACCCTTAAATAAAGTGAGACTGAGCGTTTTTGCCTTTTATTGAATCATTTTAAATTTCTTAACTGCTGTTTTTGTTGATCTTGTTGCTCGTCAATTTGTTATGCCGCTTTCTTGACTCTCTGTGTGTCCTGCGCCCCGTCCATCCTGTCCAGCGGGGTGGCTAAAGCACGTGTGATGGCATACTTCGGGGAAGGGTCAGGGCCCATCCACGTGGACAATGTGAAGTGCAGCGGCGAGGAGCGTTCATTAGCAGACTGCATCAAACAGGCACCTGGTACACACAACTGTCGCCACAGTGAGGACGCTGGGGTCATCTGTGACTACGGTCAGCCGCAGCCTCACTACAAAGAGGTCAAAGGTCAGTTTTGTTTTGGTTTTTTTTAAGATGGGGCTCCCGAGATTTATTTATTTATTTTTATGTGTGTGTGCATTGAGCATCCATGAATGTGTTTAGCAAACATTTCCAATGTGTCATGTACCATGAAATACCAATGAGAAACAAATGAAAGGAAGACAGAAGTTCAGATTATTAGAGGATAAATTTCAATGTCTATATTTATCCAGATGATGAAATGGAGAGAGTGGTATTTTCCCTTTACACTGTCTGTAACACATCAGGGCAAAATGCTATCAGTTACCTACACATGTGATATTACTTACATTTCGCAAATAATGAAAGAAGTCAAACCAGCGCAGGAGGGTGTTTAGTCTCCTCAGGATGATAAATTACATCTTCTGACAAAGCACTTAATGGCTGGCAGTTTGAATATCACATACCCAGACTATGAAAATGATCTCATTTTTTCCAATTTGCTTTATTTCCGGTTCACATGTAGAGATAAAAGAGACCCTGTTTCGATCATTCTAAATATTTAATAAGAGCTGCATCTGAGCCTACACATATGGTTTAACAATTATCACGCACCCACACACTCTCACATATACACACCCAACGGTTCCTCTTTTGTCTCTGTCAGACCCTGTCAACTCAATTTGTGGTCTGCGGCTCAAACACACTCGCCAGCGCCGAATCATAGGTGGAGAGAACTCTCTGAGGTAAGCCAGAGGGGACAGGAGGGATTAATGAAAACGCAGAGAAAGCCTGCCAGAGACATGTAAAATAAAGAGTATTGGATGCATTTTTTAGTCATCAATTCTTAGATGGAAAACAGACTGTAAAGTAATATCTAACAGTGTGTCCTGCCATACATTCAAGTCAGAGTCAAGTCAAGTCAAAGTTTATTTATATTGCACATTTAAACAACCTCAGTTGACCAAAGCGCTGCCCAATTAAAACAAGATATCATCAGCAAACCCTGTATACATAAAAAATAAAGATGGGCTATAATATAAGTCAAACATAATAATGAATAGAAAAAATAAATAAACAAGTAAAATCAATAAAGCAGCAATTAAATCATGGTAAAAACAAAGTAAAACGAATTAAGTAAAAGCACAAGTATCTTGCCTAGCTGGGAATGAACGCCAAAGAGAAAAGATGAGCATACACTGCATGTGGGTGAGTGCACCGCGCACGAAAGCAAGCAAGGAAGGATGTCAGCTTTAAATGTGAGGGTGTCATCTAAAATTTTTCAGGTTGAAGACACGCACTGGTCAACACAGAAGATCTCTCTGGAATTAAATTGGAATATCCCGTGGTTGTGTGTGTGTGTGTGTGTGTGTGTGTGTGTGTGTGTGTGTGTAGAAAATGCCAAGAAAGTTAGCATAAACAGAGAGAAGCGGAACATTTCTTCTCACTTGTTTACAACCAGGAGCGTAATGGGATACAGAATGTGAAACATGGGCTTGGCTAGTACCATATGTGTTTACATTTTAGACTGCTGCATGTAGTGTGCCAGCCAGGAAAATAAACAATCACTTAAATCAAATTTCGATAGATTATACTGTATTGGTTGTAATTTTGGCTACCTGTTTAAGCCTGTTTTTATAAATCAGCTCCATTTATGTCAAATTATGTTATCAGCTTATTAGAGAAGGGGATTCTGTGTCACTGCACAGTGCACTTTTATAATTTTGTATGCGTGTGCATATTTGCTTGTGTGTTTGTGTCTCTGTAGAGGTGGCTGGCCATGGCAGGCTGCCATTCGCTTGCGAGGATCTCGAGGAGATGGGAGGTTGGTGTGCGGAGCGACTCTCATAGACACCTGTTGGGTCCTTACCTCGGCACACTGCTTCAAGAGGTCAAACATACTCAAACAAAACCACATCTACCGTGCACATGCATCTACCACACTTGAAAGGTTATGTTACATAAGTAATAGTTACATAAGAATTTCATAGAAAACAACATAGTAGTTGAATTTAATGTTCAAGGAATCATATTACTAAATTGAAGAGAAAGGAAATAATCTAATATAGTGTCAAAAAAAAATAAAAATCTGGCCCAGAATTTGTCATTTAAAACAAACCCTTTTTCCTCAAGCTTTCAGCTATACCCAATAGTCCAGAGTAGCATCTACAAATATATGGGCAGTCTTGTGATCCAACTCCATTGACTCTAGGGGAATATTTGACACACACCCAGCCAGGAAATAGTAACATTCCTTTACTTTTCTTTTTATTGGCCTCTCAATACCCATGCATCTTCCCCCTTAAGACCATCTCTCTTCTCCTCACTTCTACACTGCTGGTCAGTTTTTTTGTTTGTTTTTTTTTTGTGTGTGTGATCATCTGCAACAAACATGCGGTATACACATACCTACTGTTAACACACGCTTCACTGAAATGAAGAATTAGCTTCTGAACATTGTGTGCAAAGCAAGAAAGTGTTTAATTGTGGTTGTGTTCTGCTTGTGGGCAATCATATCTGATTCCTCTTTAGAAACAAGAAATATTCTAATGAATTGCCAAAATATGCTCGCCAACCTTCTGAACATTTATAGTAAGGCGTAAATATATGGTTAGAGCACACTTAATACAGTTATTTAGTGCTCCAAGCACACTGTGAAATAAACCCACTTGTCATGCAAACACATTGATGGAGTTTAAAAGTTATTTCTGTTTGAAATGCGGGTTCGCCCCGTGCATACATGTGTCTCTGCCTGTAGCTTGAGGTACATCTGAGCTGTGCAGCTTATTTTCGTCCTCAGTATATTCAAGTCTGATAAAGGAATGAGAACTGCATAAATTTGAGCAGTAAGCAGTTGTGGATTTGAGTGTGCTGTGGTTGCAGCAAGACAGCTAGAGTTCATTTTAATTTCATCTGGTCTGGGGGCCCCCAAATGGCAACCTCAACAGGAAATCCATCCCCTAATGCAGACAGGAGAGAGAAGTGAGAACGCCTTGGGAAAATTAATGGGTTTGAGAGCACTAATCTTGCACTTAATCTGTATTTTATATTTATACGGTAGGTAGATGTAAGGTTGTCATGCTGCATTTTAAGAAGCACACCTTTGGGTAGTGTTACCAGGAACTAGGATTGGTTACACGCTTCGGGCTTGGTAGGAAAACCAGAGATCTTTAAAAGCTACGGCAGCTCCACCACTACAAATCCAGATGTTTCTCCATTAAATACAAAAAGAAAGAGGATGTCGATTAAAGCCTTTCCACTACCATTACTCGAGCCATTACCAGGCCAGAGCTTTACTCTTGAAGCAGAAACCACAGCCTCAATAATTTTCTTTAAATGGCAAACACAGGAAACACACAGCTGTGACATGCTGTGAATGAAGTCCACTTGGGATATGGCAATAAAAACCACGAGGACTGATTAAAGCAAACAGTGGGATTTGTGATTAGCTGTGAGTGAAATGATACATTTTCGGGGGCTGGGTAGGTTTATGGTTTTACTGTTTGAGTCTGGTGTACAAGCTGAGGAATTTCATTTTATACGATCCAACCAAACTGATATTTGTTAGGCGAGAGATTTCAGCTTGTTTTGGCTCAGTGCTATGGGGGTGCTGCATCATCCATCTTTATTAGTGTCTGCCTCCTTATCTCTGAAACTTGTTTTGGCTAAAATCTGTTTTGATCTTAAAATACAATGTGTTGCAGTTGTTCTGATGCCTTATGGCAGATTTATTGAACTCATGTATTGTTTCTAATGTGCAAATGTCATGTTGTTGTTTTCTGTACAAGTGACGTGTATTGCACGTCTGTCCGTCCTAGGAAGAAGGATCTCTTCTCTGTGGTTCTTCCTGAGATTTCTTATTTTTCACTGTTTAGGGTATTTTTCCTAACCTGGTTCAAGGGTCTAAGGGCAGAGGGTGTCACATCTGTACAGTTTGTAAAAGCCCAATGAGACAATTTGTAATTTGTGATTTTGGGCTAAACAAATCAAATCTGATTTGATGGGATTAGTTTATCTTGTAAGACTTCCAAGCAGCTTGCTGATAGAAATTCTAGCTCATTCTGACAGAGCTTTCGAGCAGAAACTACTTTCTGACAGACAGCCTCTTCTTTGAGAAAGCATGCCTTATAAAACGAGGCATATTTTGCAGAGCCAGAAAAGTGTTGCTGAGGGGATTATTTCTGGAGACTGGAGTTACTCCCATTTTTTAGTAATTATTTTATTACATTGGTTGACCTTTGGTTAACTTTAGGTCCCACAAATACTTTATGAAGTTTACACAACAAAAACATTTGGTTAGAACATCATGATTTGAGTTTTAAAAAACGTTGCACAGCATTTAACACGTTACATGTCTGGAAGAAAGCCTTTAAGAATAACTTATCCCATGTGCTGGGTTGTGCTGTTGTTAACGTTTTTAGGTCATTTTTACACATAATCGGGGGAGCTGTTGGACCAAACCTTCTGAATAATCTCACAGGGTCAAAATACCTTATCGTCTATTGGATAGAGCAGGGAAGGGGAATCTGTCCCCTGCATATCGTACTGGTGTTTAAATGAACCTTAATACAACCATCCACTGTGCCACTGAATTCCAATGCCATTAGAAACACCACGCCTAAATAATTACTTCGGTGGTTTTGTCAGTGCCTGCAAGCATATTATTTCGTCATATTATTGTCTGAACATAGTTCAGTCAAAGCTCTCACCTCATCACATCTGTCCACGAGACAGTTTTACGCTCTTGTAGTGCCAAATCGACGGTGGTTCTCCCAAAAGCTTGCTGTTTGTTTTGCCTCCTTTGACCAATGATGCACTGTTTTTCGCCTACTACTTGGTCCGCTTTCATTTCACCCTTCAAATGAGCTGCATAAGGGTTAACTTGGAAGTAAGCCGATACTCCTTATTTTAGGCAGACTAGAGTTCACATGTTGGGTCTCCCCGCCTTATTCTATGTCTGCTCAACTGGAGAGCATTGAGTCACTAGCGACACCTAGTGGTAAAAGTTGCTATACTGCTCCATTTTGGTGGATCAATATTATACCAGTTTTAAAATCCATACCTAACATTTACTCTGGTTCTCCGTAGCCATGTACAGCATTCAAAACTGCACAGGAGACACTAGTAAACAGTAAGTATTTATTGTAACAGATTTTTTTAATGTAGCATATACATATGTACATGTATATGTATATATATGTATTTTTTAATGTATTTTTCTTGCTTTATCAAAACAAAGTAATCACATGTTATAAACTGTATGTCAGTTACCTACTGATTTGGGTCTAATGTTTCATATTGAATAAGTTTCAAGGATTGATCAAAGCTTGTAGAATTCATCTATTAGAGCCAGAGTGGAATTGTTCTGAGTGGCCAGATACAGCACAGCACTAATAACATTTAGTTACTGTATGTCTAATAAATCTTTACTCTTACTTAAATTATACTGTACTTTAACTGCACACCTTAACATCAAATAATA
Organism: Mola mola; assembly: GCA_001698575.1. Taxonomy (NCBI): domain Eukaryota; kingdom Metazoa; phylum Chordata; class Actinopteri; order Tetraodontiformes; family Molidae; genus Mola; species Mola mola. The sequence goes on from KV751317.1 coordinate 19,446,475, forward strand.
AGAAATGAATGAAACAGCGAAAGCTTTATTTAGCTTGTAGGCAGGATAATTGCAGTCAGACTTTGCAGTATTACCTGATCACACATCAGGTTTCACTTGTCCAGCTTGTTAGCTCCTCCTATGACAGCTCTGAAAAGCAATTTGCTGCATGCAAGCCAAACCAAGATAGAGACTTCCGACTTTACAGTGTCATCTTTCAAATTCGGTAACCAAAATAGAGTGATACACTCATACTAGTGCACACACAGTGAGAGCCAAACAAATACACTCATGCAGTCACACGAGTTGAAAGGGAAACACTTTGAAAAGATATTTTCCTCCTGTTCTAATTTGAACACAAACACAGAAGATTGTCTTACTAACACGTTGGTGTTATATTATCCCTTCCTCTACAACTGGCTAGTAGGTCCATCAAAATTGACCTCAGATCAGTGGTCACATGCTGTCATCACAATAAACTTATTTGTAATTGCAGATGCACTGTTGAGGGCTTGCCAACAGTAACAGAGCTCCAGCAGATTTTCAACAGGAACAACAACAATGTGTGAAAGATACCTCCATGTGACATTCACACTCCATCGTAGTCCTGAGATTTTGCCAGTTGCATAGGATCAAGCCTGATAATCTTGTACCAAGTGAGTCAGGTTAGCTCAAACATGTGCTTGGATGTGAGTATATTCACATGTAGATACTTCACATAGTTGACCAACCACCAGTGTCCCTACTCTGCCAGGAATGTTGTGGCATTCCCAGGCCAGGAGATCGTTCGGGGAAACACTTCACCGGTTATAACTGGACACAGAGAGTAGGCTCAACTGAGGCCTCCTTTTTTCACTCCTCCTCCTACCCTCCCCCTGGTCCTGTCTTTGGCCATTGCCTACTCTACTCTTCGCTTCTTCTCCTTTCTTACTTTGAATCAACGCAAAACAAGTCATTAAAGCAACCCCGATGAGTAAACGGAAAGTGTGCACACATTTCACCGTGTTAGCCTATGAGTAAGATGAAAGCATAAACACACAGAAAGTCCACGCTTCTGTTTGTTTAGCTCCTATAAGTAGTGAAAGATCTGTGCAGCCCCGTTGTATCTATGTTGTCTAAAATTTCACAAAACACTTCTAACATTTTCCAAAAAACTCAAATTCTTCCAAACACTATAGCAATTTTACAGTACACTATAACATTTAACAATAAACATTTTACAAAAAGTTGATTTGCTGGCAGACACCTGAGAGCGCTCTGGCCATGTGCTTTCTAGAAAAGTCAACTACACTGCAGGCAGAGGCTAAGGATTGGCTAACTGGCTTATAGTTTAGGCATTTCTTGTATTAACAATTACACTTACAAACTCTTGTCAAAAATTGTGCAAGGACACCAAAAGCCACAATGATGTTATAAAGAAAAAGCAGGAGGTAAGATGTTGCCTGTCGGTGAGTGTCTGAGAAATGTCACCCTGTTTTGTAAAATGTCATGGTTTGACCTTCAGGAAAATCGACCAAATTAAACTATAAAAATATTCGATGATTTAAAGAGAAGATTAAAAAATTATGTTTTCATATCCACACTTAAATCTGATGGCACCTGAAAATAATGTAGGCGGGTGGAACAACAGTGATCCCCTCCTGTCACTGTAATTGGTGGCAGTTTTAGGAGAATACCTGTGTTCTTACCCCAAAAATCTTACGCAATGCAACAGTGTTGGGCAACCTGAAATCTCAAAAATACATGGCTTTCTTTTCATCATTAACTATGCTTATTGCCACTGTCTGGTTAAATGGAGACGCTACCTCCAGTGAAACGCCTGTGTGTTTTTGACTCAATTACTGTAAAGATACCGTATTAAAGGAATGTTTGTACCCACCTTTGTCTGCTTCCTGTTGCTTATGAAGCACTCCAGAAATGACCAGTCAATTGCTAAAGGGGCACTGTTTTCAGATGAAATTCTTGTAGATTGATTCGGAAGTATTTATTCCACACTGAGGTAATCTGCTCAATAATCAGCAATTACTTTGGAATAAATCTACATGAATTCTTTTGAGTAAGAATGCACCAATATATCAGCTCAATATCGTGAGTTAGCAGCCAAAAAAGTGGCGTTGCACCTTGTGTACATGTTCATGTGTTTTTTCTATGTACGATGACATACACCATTTGGGTGCTATTTCATCTTTTATACAGAGGATTTTTTTTAATTTCCTTGACACACATGGAATCAGTGTCAGTTATCGGCCATATTGTTATTTTAAATATCGGAATATTAGAATCTCCTTATCAGCAACTCCTTACTTTTGAGTAATTTGTCTTTGGACTAATTTTGAATATATATATATATTTTGAAAGTGTAGATCCTAAAAGATATTAAAAATAACAGGAGTTCTCCTTTAATGTGATACCATATCACACATCCGACTGTGCGAATAACATCTCTTTTAACATTTAGACACTAAATCTATTCCACTACTCACAAACAAGTGAGTGGGAATTTTTTTTGTTTGTTCGTTTGTTTTTACTGTGTCTTCACAGCTTAACACATTGACACTCTGATTTATTTTCCAACTCAAGATGACATATTGCTGAGGTAGCCTCTGACAGAGCTCATCATTTTACTGCTCCTGGTTAATGTATCACCAGTGGGATTGCTTAAACACACACACACAAAAAACATCTTTCTCGAATGGCCTCTGTCGAGTCATTCCTCCATTCCTGTTTGCAGGTATGGAAACGGCACCAAGCAGTATAAAGTTAGAGTGGGCGACTACCATTCCCTCGTCCCCGAGGAATACGAAGAGGAGCACGCCGTTGAGAAGATAGTCCTCCACCCGAGCTATCACTCACATAGCAACGATTACGACCTGGCCTTGGTTCGTCTGTCGCCGGGGGCAGTGGGTCAGACACCAGGAGAGTGTGTGTCATTCAGTCGTCACGTTCTTCCCGCCTGTCTGCCTGTGAAGAGAGAGAGAGTGCTCAAACAGGCCAGCAACTGTCACATCACTGGCTGGGGTGACACAGGTGAGGATGTCAGTACATGAAGAGGGGAGATGAGTACGGTCGACCTGGAGGAACAAAACCAGACATCTTATTTCACTCTTGTTCATTATACTTTCAAAAACATGTATGCAATGATTTTTTTTTTTTTACTTTATGTATAATTTTTAGGTCAGCAGGTGCTTTAAAAATCCTTTAACTATCTAAAAATGGTTTCTACATTTAGAAATATGCTATTTTAAAAAACATTCTTCAAAGTAATTGGACAGTAGATCTGTTCCAGTTTTAAAAGGGCCTGATGTTAATAAAGGGATAAAAACAAAATGATACTGGGACTTAAATGAAATCTACTGTACATGTTGACAGACAGTGAAACAGAACTGTAAACACAATAGTATATAATAATAGCAATGATGGAATCTAACTGTACTTTAACAGAGAATTTCCATTTTCTGTTACTTCATGCTTCCACTTTACTGCGTTTTAGAGTCAGATGATGTAGTTCTTACTTCACTGCATTTATTTGATGAATTTAGTCATAATTATTTCTATAGATTGAGATAAAAAACATAATTCAGATAATCAAGTACAGTAAACATACATGTAAAAACTGTATATGTACAATTCATCTCTACTTTTTCTATTGATACTTAAACTGATCTATTGCTGGGAAATTATTTTTGAAGGTTACATTTTGTAAATATAGCATGGTATACTGTATGTACTTAAAATATTTTCTCTGGGGTCACACTTTTCAGTTTCAAACGCCGCACTAAAATCCAACAGAACAAGTACAGATAGAAGTCTCTCGTCTGATGCAATTAAAAGGTGGTTTGTAACTTTGACTATTGTAGAATCTGTGCTATGATTCTTTCGAAAAACCTGACTGGAAAACTTTAAATAAGTTATTAGTCTGTTGAAAATCCCATAACTGATTTTCTACCACTTTCTCTAGGATTTTAGACATAAAGGGAAGGTCAGTCATTGGTCTGTAGTTTGCAAGAACCTCAGGATCAAGTGTTGGCTTTTTAAGAAGAGGCTTGATTAGAGCTGCTTTGAAGGACTGTGGTACGCAGCCTGTTATCAGGGATGAATGAATCATATGTAAGCGGAAAGTGCTAATTAGGGGTAGTGTGTCTTTAAGTAGTTTTGTAGGAATTGTGTCTAGATTACATGTAGCTTGTCTAGAAGAAATAATTGTTGAGATTAGTTGCTCAAGGTCAATTGGTATAAAACTGTTTAGGTAACTATCTGATGTTGTAGCTGACTCCAAGATCTCTGTGTTCAGAGAAAGGTCCGTGCCAGTTGAGCTGGTAAAATTTTTGTATTAAAGAAGTTCCTAAAATCATTACTAATTAAGGATTTGTGGCTCAACAGAGCTCTGATCAATCAGGGATTGTTCTTATTGTTCTCTATTACTGCTGAGTAGTAGGCTGCTTTAGCGGTACGAAGGGCCTTCCTGTATGTTTTAAGGCTATCCTGCCACAGTAATCGTGACTCATTTCATTTAAAGGCCAAGTACAAACACACATAAACTACGAGAGATTGAATATGTTTGACATCATGTTCTCAGTCCATACAATGACTCTGTGCAAGGACACACATCTGTTAGTGGTGGTTGAATTACATGCTGATGTCATAAGTGACAGAATCTTGGTCTCTAAGGGTCACAGGTTGCTGAACACGCTTATGCAAAACATCGACTCCCCGTTGAGAATTCAGTGTGTTTTGCCTTTTCTCAGTCCTCCTTAAATTCACGCATAAGTCCCTGTGTGTAGCTACAGCAAAGGTATTAAGAGTGCGTGATGATGAGAAATGCTCTTTAAATTCAGCAAGTTGTCTGCTTTTTATGCCTGTTCTCGTTTGGTTGCCACACTGACATCACACAAACAAGCCGTGTTAAAGTAACATTAAAGGATTATACAAGTGACTCCGCAAAGATATTTTTAAAACTTGGTTAGTCTTAGTTTCACTCCCTGAAGTGTCAGGCTATGTAAATTATAAAGTGTTAAAATTATTTATTTAATTAGTTATTTAAATTTATTAAAAGAATGGCTTATAAACACCTAAAATGACATTTATTGTGCCTTTTTAATAAACCTAGACATTATAAATGGAGGTTATAGTGTAAAGTGTCTCCATCTCCAGCACGGAACACCGACACCATTTAAATCAGGAATGTTTCCTAATTACACTTTGGGAGTTGAAATCAACTCAGAAATTTTTAACCCCAAAACTCCAATTTTTGCATGTCAGTCAGAGAAGGCAAGTTTCTGTCGTAAATGTCCCCAGGTTTTAGACATAAGTACATGGATGGAAACATTAGTGGAATCCTATAAAACCGAGTCTTAACTCCCAGTTTCCACACAACCGGAAAACTCTGAGATGACACTCTTCTAAGTTGTGCGCATTTCGACATGCAGAATAAACAATGCAAAGTCCTCAAAAATGTATGTTGAACTTTTCAAACCTCAAAACGAGAGTCATCTCTTAATACTAATGTCAAGTGTGAATAAGGGCAACTTCTAAAGGATAGCATTCCCAGATTAGGCAAATCTCAACCCGTCAACCAGTCAAAACAACACTGCTACGTTATTTATTGTGATGTCTGCCTTCAGTTTACATTACTCTTTGCTTTGCTCAGTTTCGACAAAACCGTAGTACCATGAAAAACATCCACATCAAAACCATTACGTTACATCGACACCATTTACAATACTTTTAGCGCAAATGTAATTTCACTTTTCTCTCACTTTACTTGCACAGAAGAAAAGTTTTGATAAACAGACGAATGTAGATATTACCAGTTTTAAAGAAATGTTGCGAATTCACCACCAAATTTGCCCAGAGCTATCTCCAGTGGTAAAATGCAACAGCAAAATTCACTCTTGTTATGCTTCTTCTTGTGTCGCTCCTTATCTTTGCTCACATACTTGGTCTCTCTATGGTAACAGATGTTTGGAATGGTGCTGAACGTTGTTTAGTTTCAGTCTCTGTGAAAACTGGTGCCTGTAATTCGTACATGATTGAAACAGTGACGATGACAGTGGCTCACTACTTTCTTGAGGAAAACGTTGAATTGCAGGAAAAGATGCACTGGAACTGGTGATTAGCATGTTATTTCCTGTAGCTGTCTTTACATTACAAGACATACACAGTCTGGGCATTGCTTCCCAATGTTTACTTCTTCCCATTGTGTTGATACATTTAGTCCATTATATGTATTCAAATGTTGGCTGAATTCCCCTTTAAAATAATAATGTAAAAAAATATTTAGTCTAGCAATCATGTAACATGGTTTGTTTTGCATCTAGGAATGTCAGAACAATTTTAAAATAGTGTACAGGTTACATTGAAACAGTTTACAGGTTTTAAAATCAGTCTCCAACCTCTGACTAATACACAGAAAAACTCAATCTACACTCGAACATTTCTTTCTCTTTTTCAGGTCGCTCATACTCTAAGACCCTACAGCAGGCACCGCTCTCCTTACTCCCCCGTCGCCACTGCCAGCAGCACTTCCACGGCGCCTTCACAAGCCGCATGCTCTGCGCTGGCAGCATCCAGCCAGAGAGGCGCGTGGACAGTTGCCGCGGTGACAGCGGAGGCCCGTTGGTGTGTGAGCGTCCAGGAGGGGGCTGGGTGGTTTACGGGGTCACGTCCTGGGGCCACGCCTGCCGGACACAACAGTCCCCCGGCGTCTACACCAAAGTCTCTGCCTTCAGTTCCTGGATACGAAAACTGATTGGGCCGGATGTAAGAAAAAAAAACAAGTGACGAATGAGAGACAACAAACGTAAACAAGTGACCTCCCCTTTCAAAAGACTGACTCTAAAAAGACTTCCTGATGCAACAATCTAGTTCATCTGAGGATGCCTGATGATGCTGGTGAGGCTGTGCCCTGATTATCCAGCGAGCTATAATATAACTGACTTTATAATGGAGAACACAATGCCACTCTAGACATTTTTTTTTTGCAAGAAACTTTTTATATTTTGTAGAAAGACAACGTCTTTGCGCTCATCCAAGTCATTCGCACTTATTTGAATTATTTAATATTATCATGAGTGAGTGAGCTTTTTGATGGTGTTAAATCGCACCTTAACAAAACTTATTGTTGTGTTGTTTCATGATACACTAAAAAGTCTTTTGTTTTCTTTGAAGTAATGTTTTCTGTGCTTGCTTTGTTTTACTGTAATTTAATGGTATGCAATATGTGATAAAATATGTTGAAAAAGGACCATACAGTATAAAGTGTACATGCACGTATACATACATGATAATGGCATGATATGAATTTTGCAGATGTGTCCCAAGGTACACTTGACACTTGATATCCGGTGCTTTTGTGTTGGACATTTCAGTCATAATGTCATTTGCCAAAGTAAAATATGTCTCTTAACCTTATTACTTTCTTGTTTAAGTGTTTCCCCACTGTTTTCTTTGTTTTACTGTGTAAAAACATGCATCAGGACTTTTAATTTATCTCCCGCCAGTATTTGACCTTGTCTCCTTGTGTTGCTTGATGTTTGCAAAAGAAGAGAATCAAAGCACATGACAGGATTGATTTGACATGTCAGTAACAATAATCCCTTCATTATTGTTGTCAAGGCATTGACTGCAATGGAGACAATCTGGTACACTTGAAAAAAAGGTAGATATTATTCTTTCTTATTCTGTGTTTACTGAATACATGTTATGTTTTAGTGTACTATTATGTTGCATGGAGGTAGATTTTGTAAGTCTGTTGTGTGTTTTATAAGACACTTAATCATTTGTCTATTTAAAAAAAGAAACCTTTTTTTTTTTGCTGCATACACTTAAGTGGTTGTTGCACTTAATTTTGTATGCACAAGTTTGTAAGACAACTTGTATGCACACACATCCAGACACAGTATGTGTGCAGGAATGGCAGCCATTCTCTAGTTGTGTTCATTTCATGGTGACGTAAAGCACATTTGAGGACTGGGACCAACTTTAAGAGTGAGAAGCTGTATGAAATCATGTCAGCATCAATAAATGTATTGTTTTTGAGCATTTTGTCTTCTTTAATATGTGGACTTACTGTTATACATTTGCTGCTTGATAAAAACAAAAGCCCTTCATTTACTGTGTTTACTTTGAGGACATTTTTCTCTTATTTTTCTACTTAAGCCTGATTTTTTTCAAGCTTCAAGGGTCAAAACTTTCACACAATACAGTTTGTTTGTTTTTTTTTAATTACTTCAGCTTGGAGTTCAGTCACCAAGACAGATTAACTCGCCAAACATGCCATTGTGGGCTATAATGGTGGAATTTTTTCTCCACTAACAACTTAAAACAACTTAAAATGTTATTCCAAGTGCCTGGTAATATGGAGTAGGTAGCTCAATGAAACTCCTGTGTGTTTATGACTCAATAACTGTAAAGATACTGTAGAAAACTCACTGACAGGGCTCCCAATACAAGTAGTCAATTTCACTGTTGACTCTGTTTTCCAATGTTTATGAAAGACAAGCAAAATTGAATCGGAATAAATCTTTATAAATTATAACTTTTTGAAAAAAAAGATATCTTGTTATAAAATAGAACTTAAAAAAATATGATTCACCTTTAATCTTTTTTTTTCCCCCTTTTAAGCCAAATATTTACTTGACCCAGTGTTTGTATTATGGCACCATGGTCATATATTAGTAAAATACTTGTATATTGTGGATTCATAATCACATTATACTGGATTCTACAATCATACAAAACTTCCAATTGCAACTGCACATTTTCCTGCAAGTGAAATACTGCTTTTTTGTTGTATAGTTTGTTTTTACTTACCTTGTGCTTATGCAGCATGTGAGCCCTATTGAGATGGTTATGAATATAGAACTGTAAGCCAAAACAACACATGACATTTAAAGGCATTCAAGGCATCATTAAAAAAAAGAATTTGGTTGCCTCTGAAAGTGGTGATGGATGTTATTTATGCTATAGTTCTTGCTTTCACTTCATTTAAAACATTAGATGAATGAAACATGTTGTAAGAAGTAAAATGCCATCATTCATTACTGCCTATGATGCTTTGACCGTCTTCTTTTTTCTTTTTTTTTTTTAACCCTTTTGAAGTTACAGTGAAGTTACATAATTTTTTATCAAAACTGAATAATGTATCAACCAGATTGCACAATGAAAAATACATTCTACACACACATGATACCACTGAGGCCGGACATTCATGGAACTAAACCTGCAGTTCCGTCATAATTTATTTTGTTTTATCTCTGCTGCTTGAACAGCTGGTAATCGCTGTTCACTTATTGTCTGAGACCGCCCTCTCGTGGCCAAATTCACACATTACAAGCTCATTTTAGCTCATTTTAGCAATACTACAGAAAATCAAACATCGGAAAACGTATCTATTTTAAGACACTGGGATGAAAACTGTGAGTTTTATCGCATTATAAAAAGTTAAAAAAAAAAAAAATTAGCTATAGTAAAAATTATTGCAATTTTAAATAACTTTTCTATTCATGTTATTTCGATTTGAACAAAATATAAAGTGAATTTCAGATTCACTGTTGTCAGCTGACATACATTTTTCAAGCTAATCCTAATCAAAATATTGTGCAATCAAATAAAACATAAGCATTCAAAGAGTTTTTGACTTATAATTTTTCATATTCCCACTGAACCTCTACAGTGCACTAATGAGTGTATATTAGAAGCTACCAGAGGTGGAGCAGAACACATAGTCTTGTATGGAAACATATCTGTTTCCATACCTTTAAGCCTGGCAACACTTGGGAACCAGTTGGGAAGGATCTAAGGATAATGATTAAACCCGAATGAGAGTCATGCACATTAAATTGGATGCTACAAAGCTCCCCACCCCCAGCTAGCTGCATTGGAGGATTTATACGTTAGGGTTTTTTGTTTTGGCTGAATCCATCTAGATGTTCAGTGCTTGAGTGTTTTTTTCTTTAATCACACGCCTGTATTTTTGTCAACAATAATGTGATTTAGAACTAAAAAGCCAAAATCTTTTTCACAACCACACTTTTCTACTTCTTCCAGCTGTTTGATGTATCCTGCAACAAATCAAAGGAAACAACTCAAATCATATTCAAAAGCTTTGCTTTTCAAATGAATGTACACAAAGGACTTAATTAGTAAACACACTGACTGCTTTCCAGCTTTTACCTGTCCAACTCTGCAGTAAAGATGGAATCTTGCTGTAAGTGAGCCGCAACTGGAATATTTGAAGTTACTTCATCCCTTT
>KV751317.1:19474847-19504530 GCA_001698575.1 Mola mola
AAAAGGAACAAATAAAAGGAGAAAGAGATGGAGAATGACAGAAGGCCACCAGAAGCCTCGACAGGGGAGGAAAGGCGAGGGATGGACGGCTGACTAAATCAGCAGATTGTGCTAATATTTGGTGTTTGGCTAATAAGCTTAGTGGCGGAGCTACGCGTTAAATGCCAGCCCTGATGTATTTTTGTAGGCTAGATGCGCGTTTATGCAAACATAAACACGCGGACATGCAAAGATACTTGGAAGGCAACACACAAATGTACGCATGGCTACACGTTCGAGTGTCTGCATGTGCATCACCTCCTCCCTGTATGTGTCTGGATTCTCAAGTGACACAAAATGCCGTGACCTGAAAATTAAATCCCAATCTGTCTGCCACCTTCTCACCCTGCCCCTCCCCATCTTCCCCCACTCCTCAAACTCCCCTCCCGCCCAGCACCATCTCTCAGGCCATTTATTGGGGAAATTCTTGTGCCCTATTGGCTGTTTGCAGAGGCCGGGTCGTCCAATTGATTGTCATACTTATGTGACATGGGGAGCTCAGTGATCGCTGATGCAGCCTAGAGTGATAAAAAAGTATTCATATACAACCACATGTCAACGCGGTACATGCACACACACGCATCCGATATGTCAGTTAGGGAACGGCCACTGCGTGCCAAATGTGATTTAAAGTCACTGAATGTGAAGCGACAATGTAACCAACGTGCAGAAACATCAAACAATAGAAAACTCCCCCCGGGGGACTAAAACAGTGAGCTACAGAACACTATTGATCATGTGTGTACAGTGCACACACCAATGAAAGCTTGAGCGGAGACATAGCTATATGTGTGTGTACACCAGACAGATTGCTCAGATCTATATTGCTTTGAATGTTTTTTTTGAATGTCGAATAGGCCTCCTGTTTCATTAAGAGATAACACAAGACTAGAGCCTCGTCTCTTATCACTCGAATGAAGACGGGGAGGCAGTGAGACAGAGGGACAAAAAACTGTAATTAGCCTTTCCATATTTCTGAAATTCAAACCATTATGTAATATATATGAGCACGTGTGTGTGAGATAGAGAGGGACAGAGAGCGTGCAGAGGTTTCCCTCTTTGTTTCTGAGCTCATGTTGAGATGACATCGGTGGTGACGTGAGCAAAAACGCTGTCAGATCTGGTGTCCTCTGAGCAGTGATTTAAACACATGCCTACACGGACATACACACACGCGCACACACACACACGTTATGAAACTGTTTCTGGCACTAATCGCCACCTCAGGAAGACACAGCACGGTCACAACTGAACTATAATGGTGACGAGCAGAAATTATTTGACGTCTCGATGGAGGAAAATACACATCAGGTATGTCATTATGAAAACATCACAGGATTTTCTTGAGAGAAATGAAAACAACAAAATAGACACAGTCTATGTTTGCCCCTCTGATTTACTGCAATGCTGCGTCATATATTATTAACCTTAATTCCTCAGTTTTTAAAGCAGATTAAAAGATCAAATAAAACAATTTGAAGGCTTAAACTTGTGCCATTTATCGTAAATTAATAAAGTTGAATGATCATGCCCTAAAGTACTTGAACATTAAAAAAAAACAAAAACGAAACTCGGCATCACATAAATCACAACACATATATACATGGGACTCCTCTGGACTTATATACATGCATGGGTTGCATTATTTATGTGTTTGTTCGTTAAATAAAAGGATTACACAAAAACTACAGGATGGATTTCAACGAAACTTGGTGGGGTGATGAGGAATGGGTCAAAGAAAAACTCAATAAATTTTGAAGCAGATCCATTTAAAGGGGGGAATGTAGAAATTTAAATTATGGGGACTGGTATGTGCTGGGCCATTCTAGTTGTTAATCAATATAACCCTTCAACAAATGCCACTGCAAAATGTTAAAACCTCCATGACCTCATGAGTTGCGATGATTACAACTTTTTATCATCAAGTTAAAATTCCTCGATTGCATATATGGCCATCATCCATCAATTCTATCAGTTCATTGGAACTGAACCAGGACGGAGAATCTGAGAAAACACACAACCTGATGGATCCTTTGGGTGACACTTTATTGGATAATTTGATGCCACAGTGCTCTCAGAGGCTCATAATCCAGTCCACATGTAATAAACTCCTTTATCAAGCAATGAAAGGAAATAAGACACATGTCCCTGAATTAAGTACCAAATGAAAGAGCAACAAAACGGCAGACAGGCAGGGACAAAGTGGTGCACAGAGAGAAGAAACGGTTGCATAGGGTGGTTGTACGTAGCTGCACCTCACTCTCTGATGTTTCCTGAGTTCTGACAGCTCCACTCGTTCAGCATTCCTCTACCTGACACTTCAATAGAGCCTACTGCCGCTCTATTAGCATCCCGGCGCTTGTCAGAGCATATGCGGCTTGACTCACACAGAGATTGTTTGGAGAAAATTCCTGAGAACTTCTATGCCTACCTTCAGCTGTGTGCCAGCATGCACAAGTGAGACTAGTAAGCATCGTAAGTGCCACAAAAACCCAATTCTGTTCCTTAATTCAAAGCAGAATCCAGCTGAGCTGACACACGCAGCAGGGGAAAGGGGGAAGTTGTGCAAGTTTGTGAGTGTGTGTGCGTGTGTGTGACACCAACCCCCCCTGTGGTGAGACCTAATTTAAAGTGGGAAGATGAACACAGCTCCACTGTGAGAAGAAACCCCATGACAGGAAAACACACACACACACACACACACACACACACACACACACACACAGGCAAAGCTCAAATGAAAAAAGAACGAACTAGACAGAAAGGAAGTTAAATTTAAATTACAGAGTAGGGAACTTAGTTGATGCTTCATAATGCAGAAATTAAAATAGAAGGTAACAGCCCTCCCTGATTCCTTACTCTCTATATCCGTTAGCATGCGTGTGCGTGTGTGTTTCTCTGACTCACGGGGTTGACTAGCACAGTGAGGAACAGCTCTCCCCCACGGATGCTTTTGTCCAGTTCTTTAGGTCCACCGGGATATTCCTTATAATAGATGGTGTGAGTAAACAAGCCACACGTCTGACGAGGCAGCACCTGCACACTCGCACACACACACACACACACACACACACACACACACACACACAAAAGAGGAGTTGTTAGTTTTAAGTTTGCCCAAGTTCACACAGGAAGGGTGCATGAGAAAGTGACAAGTGACCGATAACCACAAAAAAAGCATTCATAAAAAGGAAAGATTCAGTTATCCTCTCATTCAACATTGTACTCCTATATTATTATACAATACATGATAAGCACATGATTTGGGCACATTACGCTAGTAGCATTTAATGTAAACACAAAGTGTACTGGACACCTTCAGAGTGTCAGTATTTGACGACTTGGTAATCAGACTCAACAATCATTTATTTTATATGTTAAACATTTAGTGACATTACTCAATGACTACAAAACTATAAACTATACTATAAGATATAAATTTTTAGCCACAAAAGGCTTTATAAAACATTTTCACATGAGAAGTATAAACCAATCCCCCTCAAGTGGCATATGTTGTTTCACAGTTTGAGTTTTGCACTGTGTTTGTGGTGCATATGTATTGTTCAATGCATGTTCGTCATCAGCGGCTGCGGTCTCACCCGCCTCTTTTCACCTCATCAGCAATACCATTTAAGTCATATAAACTACTCTGGAACAACTGAAAAAGACAACTGAAAAAACAACTGAAAAAAGGGACTTTTTGGAGATGTGGTTTTCAGAAAACAATAATACCAAAAACATATCATGAAACATTATATTTGTAATGCAATAGTAATATTCAACACAACCTGCAGTACTTTTACCTTCATACACTTCATAGAGTGGAGTTTGCCTGTTATATTTCCATACAAAATTAAGGATGGTCATTATGTACTAATACATTACTGAGCACAGCTTGAAAATATATACAAACTGTACTGTCATCCGACTATTAAATAACTGACTGGTTTGCGCCGTCACTATATTAGCAGCAAGTAGCACAACAATCCGTGGCCAAGGAAGGTTGCCGAATAAAGAACTTAAATTTGCATCAGATTTGTTCCTTTAAATTAGCTGCCCATTGTTAGTCAGCAATATTCCATCATGAACATACAACATCTGCTCAATCAACATCATGTAATAAACTCAAGACTATTAGCTACTCATAAAGGGCATCATCGATAGCGAGCACACAAAGAATAAATACACAAACATTATAAAACGGAAGCTATGCACTGTTATGAAAGCCAGATTGAGGGAAAGATAATTATTTACTTGGTGTTGCAATTTTTTTAATTATTCCAATAAACACGAATGAACACTTCCTCTGCCATCCGACAGGGGGTGCTGCAGCCGACTCAGCATGCGTACCTCCCACAGCGTTGCTGGTTTGAATGGGACAAGTGCGCTGAAAGACCAGTTATATTAATTAGTGAGGGTGGTTGAACAGATTGAGGAGCACAAGGCTCACAGGTTGACTTTCAGGTGAGCACATCCACTGCATCACATAATATATGTGTGTGTGTGTGTGTGTGTGTGTGTGTGTGTGTGTGTGTGTGTGTGTGTGTGTGTATTACGTGGCAGCACGATGGCAGTTATTTCATTTCTGTGTAATGCTGTTTGAACCCGCTCTGGTGTTACTAGCTTGTTTTATGTAGTTGGGTATACATTTGTTAACATTTTGTAGCCTTACTTTTCTATGTTTAATTTTGCTCATAGCAGACACAGAAAGACCATTGTATTTTTATAATTCACAGTACTTATGAGGGAGGGGCTAAAAACATCTCTTCATACAAATGGAGGCTATTGTTTTCTTGGCAGCTTGGAACATTTTAACAAGTTCTTTAACATGCTGTACTGTTGGACTGATACTGAATGGAACACGGACATGGAATCTGCCACAATTTTTCCTGAACATTATTAACATTTTTACTGAAATGTAGCTTTTTATTTTTCTTTCATTTTTGTATTAATCTTTATTGTAATTATTTTTCAGACCAAATTTGTTGGATGAATTTCAGAGATACTTGGTGAGAGGCTGAGGAATGGACCAAGAACCTCTTAAAGTTTGGTGGTAATTTGATCCAGATAAAGGGGTATTTGCAGTAAATTTAAATGGGCCTTGTCGAGGTTTGACTCTCTGGGTGCTTCTCCTTTTCTACATTTTTACATGTGGGATGTGTGATGTGAAAATATTATTGTGTCTTTTCAGTGCATCTCAACTTTAATACTAGTTTTTGTCAAAAAGTATCAGAAAGGACTTCGGTGAATTAAATATATTTAAATGACTTTTTGCAGTTAAACAAAAAGAACAAGAAAAATAATGTTCTCCACGAGATACAATAGATAAACAGAGTGCTAAATCAACAGCTGAAGAATTAATCACCTTTACAATAGATGGTTGAGGAGTGAGAAAAAGAAGGTGAAAAAGAAAAAGAAGGGAAAAGAAGGTCTTTATCGTCACTATGAACTCCTTGTGGAGAACGACTCTGTGAAACAGAGAGTACAGGCTGGATATTGGTTTATCTATAAAACGCTGCAGATTTCTTTGCACGCACGCACACATGCACAGAGACAGACAAGGAAAGAGAGAAGGCCACCGGTGCCACAGACACACAGCACTATTTCAACAAACCAATTATCCACAGAGCTATAACTCAAACTGATATAGTGCATTTTATAAAGACACACACACACACACAAGTATGCATGTTTGTGCAAGTACACGTACACAGACAGACATCCACAAGACAGCCGTGCAGCACAAACCCATATCTCAGTCTGATTTGTTCTGATACTGCGGGTCCAGTGTAGGTGTCTCTCAATCTGCTGACAGAGACACCCAAACACCAGTTTTATAGCCAGGGACAACTTCCTGTCCTCCTCTTAGCAAATAAAGATGGACCAAGAGTTTAGTGGGGAAAGAGATAAATGGACAGAGATTTTATAAGGCAAAAAGCCCCCAAAACATATTTTTGAAGGGGAAAAAAGTGAAGATTATGAGTGTTGCCACTTCACAAGAGGTCAGGAGGTTGCTTGAATTATTTTCTGTAAGCTTACAGGCCAGTTTAGAGTGAAAATGAATTAAAAGGCACACAAACTGCCTCTCAGAAAAATCTTCTCCATGTGTTTCTCTGTTTCTAAGCCTGCGTTTTCTGTTAAGTTACGATTAGATTTTCACTATTTTTCCACGTCGCTCTGCTCCCTTGCGTGACATGGCTTGTATATTTCTACAGTTTGTACAGAAATTTGATGGAAAATGTCACCTCAAGGTTTACTCAGTCACCATTCTTTCTATCACACGGCATCTTTATTAGCTGTTTTATTAGATTGTTTTGCCACACTGCAGTCCCCATAATCAATGTGGATTTTCAAGTGTAAATTTTTTTAAAGTCATAATATGTCAGCGGCAGTTGTTTTTTTAGAAAACGTATAAACTGTTTCTGCATCAGAGCAGCACAGTTGATCAATTATCAATTTTTAAAAATTGCATTGGTCTTCGCTCCATGTCCGTTATGTTTTCCAACAAGTGTGTTTGGTTTCAGCAAATAATAACTGACAGTAAGACAGTGCGATCAAAAAGTGAAACAGTGTTTGGTGCACAGCTGCATCCATGATTGGGGTCGACAGTGAAGCCTCACAGAAGTTTTGCCGGGGACTTAATTTGATTTCAACCTCCGCTTCTCCGCGAACATTTCTACAAAACATCTTTGTTTTGTGTTCTTGAAAACAAAAAAAATGATTTTTGTTCGTTCTGCTTCCTTGTTCTTTGTTGTTTCTCCTACTCGTTTCTTTGTGATGTGTCATGTTGCAAACTGGTGATGGTATGTTTTGTTTTGTTTTTATTCAGTGACTCACTGATGGTTCTCAGTATTGATAATATATAATAACACATTATAGCCTGTCAAACTGTCAGCGTATGATTGGATGTACCCTTTCATGTAGCGATGACAAGATGTCATAAATAGAAAGCTGATTTCTTGGACTGATTAGGAAATTTAGATAGCTGTCTGTTTAAACAGCAAAACAACATTGACTGGTAATTTCTGTGTCAGATGCAATTGTTTTTTTGCCAATAATGAAGCAGTTATGTGGACTGACTGACAAGTGAATTAGGAGGAGGAGGAGAGACAGAGGGAGGGATGGACATTAGGTAGAACTCGTGACAAGAGTTTTATTCTTGCTGTCTCTTACAGTGGCTGATAAATTATTCATAGGAGCATGAAAGTGAAAGTGAAAAAGTGCCCTGCACTACTTCTATTCTGTGATCCACGCATTCAAATATACAAATGCAGAAACACAGAAAATATTGAATCAAAATGAAGCTGAGCACACAGCAGTGAGAGCAGGGTCAAATAATTCCCATCACACACACACTGTGTTGCACTCTATGCATTGAAGCATTGATTTGCTGTTTAAAACAGAAACAGTCTGCACACAATATACTATTTAGCCAACTTGAACAAAAATACAGCCGATGAAAACAGTTTTTCAAAGTTAGAGAAAAACACAGAACTCCGAAAACACATATCCAGACAGACTGTTGTCAATTAACGACGCTGCATTCATCCTTGCTTTGATTTAGCTCTTGTAGGAATTTGCAATTTTATGGTTTTAGTATCAGTCTCATGAATTCAGAAAAAAAAACCTTTCTGTTTTACTGGAAGGCAACTGTGAGCCGTAACTTGTGCATGTCATTCATGATTCCTCCACGATGAGTGGTGCTGTGTTCAGAACAGCTGCCGATGACGCACAGGAGCACCTCAAGGATGCATTTTGTTGCTACATTCTGAACAACTTTACTCAGTTCTTTTTGGCAAAAACACATCTTTGCTTTGACTGGCCCAACAGCATATTTTCTAAAACGTTCGGGTGGCACCAACAATGACTTGGATCTAATGATGGTCACAACCGCCAACTGCTACAACAACTGCTACCCTTTTACGAATACAAATTAAGGGAAAAAATCTAAAATAACATTTGTAAAGAAAAATGTTCCATACTCTGAGATATTTTTCTCTGAAAAACATGCTTTGAATTGAGACCTGTGGCAGTGTTTTTGGCATTGAAAAACCAAAAGACGCACAGCCATGCTACACTTTGTAACTTTTGTTCTATAAGCACAGATGGAGCCCTCTACTGGATGTCGATGGGTACTTACCACCGATCACGATCAAGTATTCGCCCACTGAAAATGTACATGTATTTTGTTAAGGGAGTCTGACAGCTTTATACAAGCTCATAATCAAGGAGGCTGTCTGATAGGCAGGGCCACAAGCCAACAGAAGGAGAGTAGTACCCATGGAGTCTAGTAGAATCCTTTGTGAGATTGAATGGATCTCCTGTAGTTTGGTGTGAAGGAAATAATGACGGGCGATCACAGTGCAGGTATAAATGTGTATGTGCCTGAGATTTAGTTTGCCTGCATGCTTGCATGCTTTGTATGTCTCCTCACCATAATGTTGCTGTGGATGAAGCCCTTGCGGTAGCGGGCAGGTTTGAGGTGGGGGTACTCTTCGGTGCTGGTGACCTGGATGTTCCACACACGTCTCCAGGCCTTGTACAGCTGCAGGTGGACAGGGTAGACTCCTGAGTGGTGAGGCGCCACGGCATAGCCCATGTCCACTGGGATGTTGTGCTCCTGGAGGTGGAGGACATGCATACGTGGAGAGAGACATGTGTAAGGGCTGTACATATAAATACAGACGCTACAGCACATTTACAGCTCTGACAAAGGACAAAGGGGTGCGTAAACACACAAGAACTCAGCAGGCTGGCCTTGTAGAAGAAGGTTTGTGATGTGTTTGTTACAATGCTGGCCTTCGGGCTGGAAATTAAAAAATATATATATATATCTTTGTGAGCATGTTTAGGAGCACGAGGGTGGGTGGTTGCTGGGCGCATCTTGCAGACGGATGGCATTGTCCTTCGCACTGACATACACCTACACACACACTGTCAAAGCTAAACATCAGCAGTTGGGGGATGAAGGAGTGGATTTTGTGTGTGTGTGTGTGTGTGTGTGAATGTATGTGTGTGTACAGTAGAGGTTGGGGATCACACTTTATGATCACATTCACCTTCAACAACATGAACAAGCACCTCCCAACCCCCACAATGACGGTTATACAAATCATGACCACGCTCTCACTCACACTAAAGAAGCAAAGGAAATCAAAACACAGCACCAAAAGCACTCGACCTTGTGGACTTCACATTAAAGAGGGCTCAGGTGTCCCCATTATAAACCAGCACGTCACTCACCTTGACAGGGACACTAACATAAGAGTACATTCAAACATTCTTATTGCGAATGAAATTTTTTTGTGTCGTAGTTTGGGATCCTGACACTTTAAAAGACGTCCATATGCATTTCCCATTCTCAGAGAGAAGTGTGTGGAAACAGTTCCAGCATGTTGAACTGCTAACATTTTTAATCTGCTTTAACGAGGAAATAACAATTACCAACAACAACATCCTCGAAGAAAATAGAATCACGGGAAGTGAGTTGATAAGGACACACAAGAAGAGAGGAACAATTGAATAGACAGCTGCAAGAAATATGGCATGTGTGTCTTCATGTAGTTGTTACATAGTGAGAAACAAACAGTATTTAACCACCGGAATGAGGACATTTTGGGCGGTTCTCATGACATTATGGTTTGAGGATTAAGTCTTGGTTTTAGGGGTTAGGTTACATGTAGGTTTCGGTTAGATGGTTATCGGCTCGGCTAAGTGGCTATGCATTAAATCAGTGAGTGTCCTCAGAAACATGTGTGTGTATGTGCACATGCATCTCACCAGGGCAAACTCCTTGTTGAGGACCATCTGCTCCAGCAGTGAGGTCTCGTTGTGGAAGAGGTGAGGCTGCATGTGGCTCCACATGTGGGGGAACCACCAGAACTCGTCCACATATTTCAGCAGTAAATCGTCTCCTTCATCTTCCTCTACTGTGCCTGCACCCACACACACGCACGCACACATCAGCAAGGACAAAAAGAACGAGAAGTAACATGTACGTATATGCTTTATGCAGATTCTGAGGACATTAAAGTGTGTTGCTGTGTGCAACTTCTAACCTGGGTAGGTAAGAGCATATTACCGAGCAACTGTTTTGTTTTAAGAATGTATTGCTAAATAAGGCAACAGTCGCTGATACCATGGTGATGGAAAGGGATTTCATAGCAAGAACAGATGCTATGCTATTTTTTTCCAAGTGTAATTGTGTTCAGTTTCACCTTGATATTTTTTTGCAGTGTAGCTACTCCTTTGTTCTTTTGCAGCAGATTTAGACAATCTAGAAACTTTAGAAAAATCAATAAAATCAGCAAATAAAATGCAAAAAATCAAACCCAAAACAACATCAACCAAGCATCTTTATAACACCAAATTACAGTTGATAAAGTGTGGCCCTGCAAAGGTCTGTGTATGATTTATACTCAAAAAGCATTTTTTTTCCTGCATATCTTACATAGTTATATTTCATTCAGACAGCAGTAATGTATCTTATTGACACTGTTTATGTACGGAGAGTCATTATACACACCTGTGTGGTAGAACTTCCCAGAGAAGCCCAAGTTGAAGGTAAAATTGGAGATTTGAGAACGTAGCTGTCTCTGAGTTTCAAGGAGAGCCTGTAGATAGATAGATAGTTAGTTACAGTGTTTTTCATTATTTCTACCTGTTATTATTGAGCTTACTGCACGTAATCTGGTGGCTGTCCCTGTCCTCACAGTTACCTCAATCTCAAATCAGGATTTTCTCCACTTATTTAATGACTTCATTAGTTGACTGGCCTTTAAACAAAGACTCTGTAATAAGTGTTAACTAAAGAGAGTTGCACTCTCCAGCACACAGTCGCACACACCAACGGTAATGCGAGTTAATGAAGGTCAGTGCATTAGTAGCCTCTGGAGGAAGTGGGCTAATAACCCCTGCACACACTCCTCCCTTCTCATCATTTTCTCCATCCATCCTTTACATTAGCGAGTGGAAACCCTGTTTCCCGTCTTCCTCGCTCTTCCTCCCTCCTCCGCTCCTGCTTCCTTTCTTCCTGATTCCATTCTTCCACCTTCCTGCTTCTGAGGATCTGCAGTCATCTCTCTGCCCCCACCCCCACCATTTGTCTTCCACCACAACCACCCTACCCCAGCCTTCCCTGAACCTCCATCTCTCCCCTGCCTGCTCCATGAAAATGTCACATTCTCAAGAGATGGGGCTGCTCTAATTTGAAAGGAAGGCTGGAGCAGCATGGCGGAAAGATCGCTCTCTTGCTCTCTCTCTCCCTTTCTATAATTCCCTCTTCTCGCAGACTTCCACCCCATCTTCTTGCCACCGTTGCACTTTTCACGGTCTGCAAATGATTTTGTTTAAGTTAATTTAAAAACTCTTAGAATTCACTTCCTATTTTGTCTTTCAGCGTCCACACGCCACATCTCTATGGTTAAGTTATGTTAGGCCACTTTTAATTGATCCCCAGGAAAACTGCCTGATTTATGAGACCTGAGCAACTGATGATGTCCCAGCAAAAAATCTGTTCCCTCTCTTCACCCTCTCTTGTCCATATACACAGTTCATGCGTGTGTGTATATACACGACATAAACTGTACACACACGTGAACTGAGTGTCTTCATTAGCTGTAATCTAATGGTGCTGAAGATGGTGGCACGCTGACAGATGTGTACAGCCCCCAAATCTGATTCCCTGTCTCCTCTGTTATGACAACCTCTACTTCTTATCAACACACACACTGGCTAAAGTGTGTACACAAAGACATGGGAATTAGATTAAGTTTGTAGCAGAGTACTTTGCATTGTAACTCAATATACGCTTCCGACACACTTGGTTGAGATGTATTATTAACGGGCGTGTTGGTGTCTTTGAGGTGTGCGTCCAAGTGTGCAGTATATTAGTTTAAATGGCTCATTTGTATTCTGCTACCTAACATTCAACGCAGCAAACAAAAAGAGGCACCCGGGACGTTGCTGGGACATGTCAGTGACTTGAGGCACAAATGACCTGCTGTTGCATGTTTCAGCCCTTTTTGTTACTATCACAGCGAACATATGTTTACCTTTATTTTTTTCTTGGGACAGTCATGTTTTCGTTTTATAGTAATTTTGTGATCCTGTATTTATGTATTTCCTGTCATGAGAGAAGTGAGAGTGGACATTTAAATTGACACAAAAACAAACATATCAGGTTTAGGAACGAAAACTCTTCAACAACTCTACAAACACTTCTGAACAATCCCATGTGTCATTTAAAGACCTGCTCCCACCATCGATTAAACCCTTAAAAACTCATTTCTGTTTTGCTTCGTAACATGAAATTGGTTTAGATGTAAAGCTCCGTTTACATGACAACGTTCTGCTTAGTTTTCAGTCGCCATTTTCAAATAATTCACCATGCAGACGCCAAAGTTTTGAAAATGATCTCTGTGCACACGAGATCGCAGTTTACATCAGAAGCACTGTAGTACACATGCCAGGCCAGTAGTTGGTGGTGTGATTTTGTGATGAACTAAAACGCATGCATGCAAAGACACTTTTCTCAGCGCAATAAAAATAAACGTGGGCACTACAGTGTGAAAACAATTGACTGCAACCTTAGTGCGCATGCCTGTTTTCAAAAGGTAGCGTTTTTCACATCTACATGGAGGCAGAGATGGGGCGTTTTCAAAAACCCTATTGTTCACTTTTTAAGCACCGCAAATGCTGTTCTTGTTTAGACGGACAGCCAAAACGCGACAAAAATTTTGCGTTTTCCCTCGAAAAAGTAATGTAAATGGGGTGTAAGACTACACCTTTCTATTATCTAGACTGTGGGGATCTATGTATGCCCTACATTAGCCCTGCCACATCTTCACTCACTGCTCTGACCCTACTACTCTGAGTCTACTATACACTGCACAGTGGCAAGTTCTAACATTGTAGTAATCCAGCCATACATCTCTGGACCGGACACGGATTCCAAGGAAGAAGAGGAGAAGCTTTTTGTACAAGGCAGTTTACAAGTTGAGGCATCGGAATGGTAAGTATTGTCTCTACAATGTTAAGCCCCATCCCCACAAGTCATCAGAACTGGTTCCTTAGATTTTCTACAAGGAAGACAAAAGCTGTCATTTTTGGACTGACAGTGATGGATTACAGAAGGAAAGTAGAAATCCTCAGCAGTGATATTGACATTGTAATGATGTGTGTACATCATGTGTAAAAAAAACACCTCTGTGATATCTTAACAAGTTCAGAAATTAGATTTTCTTCAAAGGGTTTGAGGGCTTCATTAATTCATTTGTTAGGTGAAAGTTATTGGTACATTATAAGCACATATACCACCCTAACAGCAATAGTCACAAGATGTTGTATTAAGTTTGAACGAGCCAAAAGAAGACTTATTTTTGAAACTTTACAATCAAAAAGAGAACCGCGTAAGAGTAATTGATGAGACTATAACAGTCTCATCATGAGGAAGCAGAACTTTAGGTACAAACTACACCCAGAAAAATAAAAGAGATTGAGAAAGAAAAAGAGAAATGAGTGCACTTGTTTGTGAGAAACTAACAATAACGAAAACCCTAACTCTGGCTTTGAGGACCATGAAGTCCCTTCCTGCTGGGTAACAGCAACAGATCTGGGCAAGCAGAGGGCGTGGAGCCAATTTGTCCACTGAGCTCAAAGCCGGAGATGCTTTTAAATTGGGCCCTGAGAGATAGCTCATAAGAAAGAAAAGGGGATTTGGATTAACAGGAGGTGGGACTATGTGAGAGATCTTGACAATCCTACTGATGTATGTAAACAAACACACTGTGATTAGCAATGGTCAGCAATAGCCCTTACTTCTGTGCCCAATCCCTACAGCTGCCTAACACTGCTGGTGTCAGAAGCAATGCCAGTTTGTGTCTGCATAAGTGACAGTGCTTGTGTTGTGTTTGTGTGTGGCAGGCACTCGAGGAGGTGCCAGTGAGATGTTGGGGTTCAAACAGATGGGGACAGGCATCTGGACAGCTGGCATTCACTGCCTCCCACAAACCCTTTACACCAAAACGCCTCACCACCGTATCCCCATTCTGTCATTTTCGCCCTGTTATTTACACTTCTACTTTACTTTTTGCCACTGTAAGCCCGGCTCGAAGAAAAAAATAAGAAAACCAATTATAAAATGATTTATTTTCAAAAAGATTGAAAGGCGGGTTGAAAGGGACAAGAAAATTGAGCATAATTGCAGGGTTTAATTCTTGTGAAAAATCAGGTCAAAGTTTTTGGTACATCAATGCAAGCATTTGTTTCTGTGTGTGTGTGTGTGTGTGTGTGTGTGGATCTGTGCATGTAATGTGAACACTAGACCAGCAAATTTAACTGGGTCAGGCATGTCTATTTGATGAGTGCTTCACCAGTTAATGTCACTCTGCCTTTTGCTTACTTTTCCTTTCTCCGCCTCACTTCCAGTCTCGCTCGTCACATTCAAAGTCCGCACTGCTTTATATAGTGCAGCATTTTACGTTTCATCCATTGACTTGCATTTTGCAGATCCAAGGTACTTGTGATTGCTTTGGCATTGCTGTACTTACGCTAAATTCTACTTGGCCGCCACTCAATCAGTTTGAGTTTTAGTGATTGCTGTGACCGCAAAAACCTCCCTCATTATGTGATAGAAAATGCACGGCACACAGCCACCAATTTGGAGCAGCACGCCGACAAAGATAGTTAATTAAACTAAAAAAGTTATTCAGATCATTTTCTTGTTGACAGGTGCATTCATTACAATGCTGTTTTGTGGAGCATGTTAAAATAATACATAAATACGTGCCAGCCTTATACCTTTGTGGTAGCTTAACTGTTATTTTTCTTTCACTGCAGAACTGACTGATAATTTCACTTGTCCAGCGAGACATCAGTGGGGCAATAAGAGCAGGTGTCAGGAATAATATGGTAGAAGCATATTATATACTGTTTTCTGGAATCTTGTAGATTTTTTTTCATTTCTGCCTTTCTCACCATTAACTTTGACATTTAAAAAAATCACTACTCCGAAGGTTTCTCTGCAAGGGTGCCAGCCTTTGTTATATGTTAAATGCCGAATCTTATCTGACAGAGAGAAAGAACTTTATATGCTTCTTGGAAGAAAAGTCCAAAAGCTGTTTCCTATTCCTCCCATTTAGCCTCTCTCTACTGATTCTCCAATCCTTTCTCCACTGTTTATGTCTTTTCTTCATTACTTATGTAATAGATTTGGCATAGTAGTAATAAGGATCTGGAACGAGCCCAGTTCCATTGACTAAAGTGGCAAATATGCATCATACTCAATTAGGTCTGAAGTATTGCAGAGTAAATCCCACCCTGCTAAGCCAAAACTCTTCAAGTTGAAGTTTGAATATTGCCCATTTTGTGTGATTCCTTTTTACTGTTTTTTGTGCAATCTTAAGTCACTACCAGACCATCGTAATATTGAGGACATGAAAAAACTCTTTAGCATACATTTGTAATGTATTTTAATACGAACTTATCCTATTATACACTCAACTCAGCCACACATTCCTCAGTGCAGTGCAGAAATATGTAGAATGACCTACAAAATATTCATCTTGCTGGATATAAGATTCTGAAACAGGTTTCCTCGTAAAGGTGAAATAACACTTTATGTCTTGGTAACCATGTCAAATGAAACGAAGTAATAAACCTGCCAAAAACTGAATAGGAATTCTTTTGAAAAGCATGTTTTGTTTTGTTTTAATGTAATGAATTACTCCTTTATTAGACTGCCACGATATAAAATGGGCAAAAAAAAACTGCGGTGCCAGTGCATGATGACATTTATGTTGCACTAAACAAGGGAAGATTTTCAGTGATTGAATGTAAATACACATTTACTCAAGTACTGCACTGCAAGGTATAAGTTTGAGGTACTTTACTTGATTATTTCAATTTTCTGCTCCTTTAAACTACATTTTGAGGCAAATATTTATCTAATTACTTTAATTTTGATTATTAAAATTAAAGCAGTCAGATTGAAAAAATAAAGTTTGATAATCAGACAAATGTTAGATCTAATAATTGGCCAGGGTGATAAACATTTGATCAGCGGTTTACAATACAGTATGGCACGTACATGTAATAATTCATTGATTTATCTATTATTCAGTTGAGAAGACGTTTCTATTTTGATTAAATACACTAAATACAAGCTATTTTGATAATCGAATAATTGTTTCATTATGACAGACATTTGTTGTTTCTAGCTGGTTACATGTCTGGATTTCTCTTGTCATTTCTCATGTCACATGAAGAGTTTTAGGTTTTTAACTATTGGTTGGAGTAAAGAAGCAATTTTTAGATTTCACTTCGGATCCTCAAAAATGTGATAATTATTTTTGATAGTTTATAGAGTAAATGATTAATGAATTGTGCCCTAAACTGTGTTTAGGTGAAGCCATGTCACAGAGCACCTTGGGCAGGAAGAGGGCGAAACTGAGCTGAATGAGAGGTTTAGGGATGAATACAAATAGGCCCCAGATAGTCATCAATGACAGGGCCAGAAAGGGGTTGAAGAGGAAGCTGATTGAGCGGAGGAGCAGCCAAAGAAGAAAAGAAGACATGATAAAATGGGATCTGAAGATGAGGAGTGGGCGCCTACCTTCTTTAACTGACAACCACTCCAGTGCAGAGTGGAGGAAAGTTCCTCCAGGCATGAATTTTAAATAACACAAGGACCAGCACACATGTATCATTGACACGAGTTTTTGAGTGGCATCATTCCTCATTTTGAGAAATGTTATCAGCGGGGTGCCTCCCTGTGCATAAAGGAAATACAGCTGTGTGTGCGGATATGTGCTCCAACAGAAGGGAGGCGTAGGTATTGTTTGTTACCGGATGAACTTGTGGGACGAAACTATTGAAGAGTGCAGAGACAGGGAGGGAACCGTTTTAATTGGCTTCTCTCTCCGTTTATCTCCTCTGCCTCCTACTCGCAGGGGGAAGGCTTTGTTGGCTTTGCAGAGGTAAAACAGGATTTCTCACATTGGCACTGCACTACTAACTGCTCAATATCACCTGCCGTTGAATAAGTGTAATTTTACACACTTTGATGAAGTGTTACAAATGACCTACTTTGGGAGAGCTATGACACTGAGAAAGGATCTAAATTTGCACATTAAAGGGAAACAAATTCCATCTGAAAACCAACCACTTTCTCCTCAAAATAAACATGACATAAGGAAAAGATAATGCTGATGCACACAATTATGAACGCATGCACAGCCTTGTCACTCATATGAGCCTCAAACTGTAAACTGAAAACTCCACCTGAGGCTCTCCTCCTCTGAGGGGGGGACCCACTATAAATCACCATAACTCTGCTCCTCTATCTTCCATCCTTTTCCATTTCCCTTCAGCATTATTTCTCTGAAATCCCAACGTTTCTTGCTAGCCCTTCCCCCTCCACCGTCCTTGTTCCCCTTCCAGCTCCTATCCTGAGGCTTTTCTACTCTTCCTCACTATGATCAACTAGGAGAGAGAGAAAATTTGGCACTGGTGCAAAATGTTTTAAATGACTTCCTCATGTATATTTATGCTACAAAGCTGAAGAGTCAGGCAGACTTAAAATGAAAACTCAAACTAGAGAGCACTTGTGTTGTTCATTTTGTGAATGTGTTTACTCTGTGTGTGTGCCATTCTTTCATCCCTTTGGATACAAGCATCCTTTTTTATATTCAAGGGTGGAATTGCTCTTCACTTCACCACCCACTGCCCTCCTGTTTTCTCAGCCTCCCTGTTCCTCTCATCTCCTCCCCATGTTCAATCACAGACAGGTGGCTGGTTTTTTTTTTTCTTTTTTTCGAGTACCTGATGGCACAAGTGTCAACCACTGACAGAAAGTGACATTCTAATTTAAAGTAGCGATTCAGACACACAAATACACACCCTCACACACACTTCATCATCTATATCCTGGCTGTAGTGAGGCAAGCACGCACCTCTCTGGGCTAAGCTCATGCACATCACTTCATATCAGCATAAATCTCACCTGTCTTAAAGTCCCCACCACACTCACCCACACACAAGCACACATGCATCTTGACATCCCCCCGCATATGAAAACCCACCAGATGCAATTTTTTCTCTTGAATGGCTCAGAGTGACAATGCCACAGGAGGATGTGACCACTGATTTCAACAACAAAATTCATTGTATCCTCACTTCAGTAACCCAGAGGTGTTCCTTTACTCTCCTTTAAAAAAAACCCAAAACAACAACATAGATACATACATATATATGCTGAATTCCAGCAGAAATGGAGGCTTATGTGCATGCCAGTGTGTGTGTGAGAGCTTCACACATACATGCGTTTTGTGCGCGTGTGAATGTTTGCTCATACAAGCGTGTGTTTAGAAACAATAGCAGTGTTGAGAGGCGGGCTGCATGGCTGACTCTCTTTTAGTTTCCCTTGGAGGGGGAACGTGGGAAAAGAGGAATAAGTGTCATTCATCTTTTCACTGGCTCATTCACCACCCCTCTTTCTCTCTCATCTCTCCTCGTTCTTTCTGTCACTCCATGCCCTTGTTCTCACAAATGGCCTCTTTACTTTTGGCTAAAGCTTCATTTGAGATGTTCTCTTACCATACCCCAACCCGTACACACTCGGTACACAACACAGACAGACATAAACACACACACACCTGCATGTGTGTTCCAAAAAGATCCCTTGTTGCTGAGCTACAACGCTTAGATATAAACTCTCTTTTGCTGAGGTACTTGCTGGTTGGTCTGGTTGGTATGGCCTTAAAATAATATCATGATATATATCATAATATGTTTCTCATAAGGTCTTTATCAAAGCGAGGTTTGGCCAATAATATCAAACATCATAGCAGTTTTGACCATGTGTCTTCATATCAGTTCCTCTACAATATTTTATGTCTGTTGAACTATTGGAAAAAAAATATCAACACAATGAGATTTTTCATAAATTATCAACAGTAATGTGGATTTAAAGACTAAGGTGGTTGAAGGCAAATAATAGAATAGGTAGAGCACCTATGATGAGTTCAGGAAATTACATCATTTTACTGTAATCCAACCTTGGATAAACAGGAAAAGATTAAACTTATGTTATGCTAAAATCAGAAAGCTCAGATGATGTATATATTCTCATATCACAATAACAATATGTCTCTATATTGCCCAGCCATAGCTTCTGCGGTACTTTTAATCACTACACTACCATCAACTGTTTATATAAGATTTCCCAACATTATCTTAGCATTGTCACACACATCACACTCAGTACCTTCACATCCTTGGTGTTCATGCGCGTCCCTTCCTTTCCCACAAAAATGTCGTCTATATCCACCAGTATTTGCCGGTCCAGGCCCAAAGTGAGCTTTCTGTCTGTGAGGTAGGAGATGGCATCCACCAGGATGAGTCTGTGAAGCCAGTATCCCAGTCCCTGGCCAAAGAGCACTCTCCTCACTCCATCATAGAGTCCCATGTCCTGTACCACAGTCGTTTGGAGGCCTGAACTAAAGCCAGACCCTAGATTATCACCACTACTTGCTCCTGCTCCCTCCTTGCCCTGAGCATGCAGCACAGCCTGGTAAGTGGAGTGATTGGAAGAGAATGAGGTCCAGTCCTCTCCAGGTAAAGGCCCTCGATCTGTGCCGGGCTTGGTCAGGTGGAGGAGCGGTGAACTAGACACCACGCAGCAGTCAAAGAGCACCTGGTTGGTCCTAAGCAGCAGCGGGAGGCCTCTGAGTTTTAAAAGAGGTGGGGAGCTCTCGGTGGAGCGGTAGAAACCTATGATCCCCACTCTGTATTCAGTGCAGTACTGATGCAACAGCTGTCTGTTCCATGTGTCTGCGTTTGCATACTTTAATAAATTCTCATAAATGATGAGTGAATAGCGGCCGCGGCCTTTATCAGTCAGCGGTGGAAGGTCGCCTTTCCCTGATACGATTTCCATGCGAAACAGGAAGTGAGCCGACTCTAATATAGCCACAATGTCCTGACCCAGCTGGGAGTACTGGGACTCCACCAGCACCAGCACTACCGGCTCAGTTTGAACATGGGTGTGAGGAGGGTTGGGAGGGTACGGGTACGGAAGCTGGTGGTACGGAGACACGGAGAGAGGCTGGGAGCAGGCCGATTCAGGGGATTGTCCAAACTGCATGGAAGGGGAAGAGTTCGTGAACAGAAAGTAAGCCGAGAGGAGGAGGGAGAGGAGGCAGCAGGAGGCCAACAGGAGAAGGAGCCGGCGCAGGTGGCGGCGGAATCGGACAGCCACCGTCATGGCGAAGCGGGAAATTTCAAAGAGGAAATTGTTTCTCGTTTTCTGGAGCCTAGAAGAGCGCAAGTCCCGATTTGTGGATTTGAGGAACCCGAGAGATTGTCTATTTTTCAGAGCAAGGAGCAAAGCCACTCATGGGTGTGTCATGTCACCATGGCAGGTGGAGAATTGAGTTGTGTCTGACGTTTGGGAACAAAGGTGTTCAATGAGGCTGTGGCACTCTCCTTCAAGTCCTCACAGAGGAATCACATGCAGAGACACAGGGAGTGATGATTAATGCCTGCAGACAGAGGGGACAAGGAGAAAAAACAGAAAATAATGAATTTGCGGGGCAAAGTTGAACAGTATGCATTAGAGTTGTGTGTGTGTGTGTGTGTGTGTGTGTGTGTGTGTGTGTACACCTAGCTTGTGCCACCATTGGGAATGTGAGGGCACAGCTGGTAACTACAGAGCTGATTGAAAACAACTCGCATCCTTAGGGCTTATCCAACCTCTGGCACACACACACAGTGACACCACATTTAAAAAACACAAACACAACACAAAATCAATCCTCACAAATAAACAACAGCTGGTTGTGTGCTAATATGGCAATGCGGCAAGGTGGATGGGAACTCAACTAATCAGTCCCCTAAAGCCCTGCAGAGAATTCCTCTAATTGCACCAAACTCTGTGCACTTCTGTCCTATTTCTGAACCTAATCATCTGAAATACGACAAAATTAGAGCTGGAATCCCTTTGCCAGGAGCACTAATCTGGGGGGAGCCCATGACAGTACAGAGGAAATGGAGAGCAAGAGAAGTGCAAGAATAAGAGAGATGGGGGGAGCAAAGAACAAAATGCAATGAATTATAGAAAGAGACAAAAAAGACCAGGATTAGCATCTTAATGTATGTGCCGGGAGCCAGGGAGAAGAAAGGATCCCACAGCATCTCTTTTTTCTCTCTATGCCTCACTTTCCCCCATTTCTCTATCCCTCCACACCCCCTCTGTCTCTCCATCTGTCTGTTTGAATATCAACAGTCTTGCTCACGTTCCCCATCGTTCTCTCCTGAATCCTTCCCTTTAGAGAAGGCATGTGAGGGAGAAGGTCATAGAGGAGGGTTTGCAGTCATACTCCTTCAGCGTGACAGTAGAAAAACGTAAGAAAGGAGGATAAATAACTTTAAATGGTTTTTTTTAATAGCCAGCAGAGGAGTTAGACAGTACTTTTCTGTTAGATTAAAAAGATCTAATCTTAATTTGTACTTGAACAACTGAACTAATTCAGTTAAATTGCTTCGGCAGTGCATGCTAGGGTTGTGTATGTGTCTCTTGAAAACAAAAATCTGCAATTACAAATGTTGATTTTGTTTAAAGACATCAAATAAGCTAAAAACATGCATATCTGTCTCAAGAGCAGGTGAGTTAACCTGTTACTTCAGGTGTGCACGCATTACACCACCAGAGGCCACGTGGTGGCGCTACAGCTGGATCAGAACATGTCACTTCACTTGGAAGTTTTCATCTGCCATTTTAACGTCTAAATCTCCCAATGCTCTAAAGCATACGGAATGATTAAAACTGCATAAAGTATAACATCAAGTCACTTTTCATGCATTTTTTTTTTTTTTAAATAAGAAGAAAGCCCTTTTAAATTTAATTTCAAAATCAAATTGTAATCAAAACCAAAAGGTGCGTAATTTCGGCATTCAATGCAGCGGTCCTAATATTAATTGTCAGGGTTATAATTTAGACGATTTAAGGGAAAAATCACATAAACTTCGTTAAAGAAGACTAACAGCAGCGGGTCGTGATGTTAAGTGCAGATAAAGCAGAAAATAAAAAGCAAATCTCTGCAGTTCTGTGAAATCTCTACTGTGTGTAGAAAAAAGCTATATACCTGCGGTATAAGTAACACTTGTCATTAACCGCCTGAAAGATTAACTACAAACTAAACTAAAATATGATTCCAGGGAGTTTTCCGTCCGGTTTCCTGAAGTTCATCTAAAGACTGTGCGTCCATTTACCTCTCATCGAGGCTGAGGCGCTGAGGCGCTGAGGCGGGAGCGAGATTCTGCTTCGGGTGGGTCCGGTTCTCCTTCTCGGTGGCGCACCATTCCCGTGCGGGCAGCCGGAATGATCCGCTCTCCTCCCCCTTCCCATCACTCTCCTCTCCCCCGCTGTCTTGCCCTCGTCCCCGCTATGCCGTCGTGTCTCTTATTCTTTGTTTTTTAGAGGTGGAGGGAGACTCGGCAGCGAGCGGAGCCCAGACCGCTGATGCGAGGCTGCCCGTTCACGACTGACTGCCGCGCGTAAATGCTCCGGCTTGAGAGCGTCGACACAAGTGGAGGCGATCGAGTGATACTGGGAGAGGGAGAGGTACACGGGAGAGGAGAGGAGAGGGGAGGGGAGGGGAGGGGAGGGGGCTCGGCTTGATTGACGGAAACAGCGCGATCATCTATCCGGTAAAAGCTCACAGCCCGTTAGTTGGTGTTAGTCGGATGGAGGATGTCACACACGGATGCGCACCAGCGCCAATTAATGGCGCGCTTGCTTGATCTCTCTCTCTCTCGCACCATGTGAAAGTTGTAGTAGCCTTGTCGGAGATTTAACAAAAAAGAAAAGGTGGAGAAAAGAAGAAAAACTGAGCTGGTGTCAAACTCCATTTTCCATATATTCCAAAATGTTATTGATCATTGAAAGGAATAGACTGGGTGACATTTATGATATTCACCCCCATTAGGCCTACTTCTTCAGAGTGTCACTCAAACAGTGTTTCTAACCTGATTAGGAGTTCTCTTTATCCTTCATACCAGTTCATCAATCTCTCTAACCTACTTGCACTGAGACACACTCACTCAAGCTAGTCTCAATGGAGCTGCTGGGCCCCTCATTCACATTGTAACGGCCTTACAATAGCGCTTATTTAGTGTGTGTGTGTGTGTGTGTGTGTGTGTGTGTGTGTGTGTGTGTGTGTGTGTGTGTGTGCGTGTGTATGTGTGTGTGTGGCTGTGTGTTGGAGAGCACATAGGAAGAAGTGTGAAGGAGCGTGAACACAGAGAAAAGCAGGCACACACGGTCGAGCTGTCAGCTCACAGAGGGCCATGTCGGCGCCGACTGAGGGCAGCACACAGCGTCAAGAACATGCAAAGGCGCAAGCACAAACACATTATATTTTAATAGCGCTGCATTCCTTTACCTTACCGCTTAGCTAGTTTCTCGGGTCACCAGGAACCTGTCTGTGCCTTTCAGTAAGTGAAATAACTAAGCTGTGGTGCTGCAAAACAGAGCTTGAATGAAGCACAACAGGCAGACCATTGTGCCCTGAAGAATAGAATCCGGAGATAATGAAAGTTTGGATCACAGTACGATTGTGTTTGTATGTAAATTAGTGTCAATGGGTGAAGTGTAATTAGAGAGGCTGTTCACCCATTTCCTCCACATTATAAGCTCACAACCACTTCTGCTACTGGAGGCACCAGAATGGAAAAGCAGACAGCTGTGCATGCAATGTGCACTTATTTGTTTCCATACATGTTTGCGTTGACCCTAAAGATAATTGGGGACATTCTATGCTGCAAACAAAAGAACAGTAATGTACAAACTTGGAAGCATTTGGCTCTTCTAACACACACAGACGCAATCTGATATACATTCATTGGCACAAGCACACGAATTACCGACATTGGTGCAAAAAGCAAGCTCGTGCCCAACGCAGCAGCAGATACAGTAATACATGCAGTCAATATCTCTCGCTACCCCCCCACACACACACACACACACACACACACACACACATGCAAGAGCACACACAACAAAGAACCAGAGTTGTGAAAAGTGTCGGAGCTGCCATGTTCAACTAGCACTCTCACAGTTAAACAGAGGAGAGCAACACACAATAAGAGGGGAGCAAGCGAGAGAGAGCAGAGGGAGAAGGCTTGTTGTCTTCATCACAGGCTTTTGTTAAGTGAGAGATAAGAGAGGTGGAGTGATGGAACCCCCCTTCCCGCTGAGAGCTAAATGGTTGCTCTGTGAGTCCTTGTGCAGGGCCTGAAGAGAGCAAATGGGTCTCGAGTGTAGAAAACAGGCATTATCATCATCATGCGTCACATCATTCCAGGAGTCAGCGTGGGGAAGCATCTAGACAGCAGCCCTTTAATTAAAACCCAAACAAAACATTGGACAGATTTTATGATGCTTATACTGAATACATACTAGACTCTGGGCCCTGGCTCTAATAGTGATTCACTTCACAGCACAGGTTCTGTGGTTCAAACTAACAGCTCTCTGAGATGCATCAGCTCTTTGCCTCCCACAGTGTAAACAACAACATGCTCCAGCGTTGCTTAGGTGTGTTGGCTTTGCTTGATGCTATTGCTATATTAATGATTCCAGCTTCTTCTTCTTCTGTGTGTGCCTGTGTGTGATCGAATCACCTGCCTGCTCCTGACCCCCCCCCGCCTGCCTGGAAATGTTGATAGATAGATGTTTTCTTAAGAGCTCAGAGGCTAAGTGAAAGCTGCCCACCTCCCTGCCCTTGTCATACCCGAGCACATTAGAGGGAATATATTTTGACAAATCAATACTGCACTTACAGATTGATAAGGCAAAGATACACATGCAGCACACAGGCAACACTCACACACACACATAACACACACACAAACCAAAACATGGTTGCTTTCTTCCTCTATCTTCGGGTTTTTTGTGTATGGAATAACCGGACCAAAATCAATCTATTACTGGAATGCTGCCAGTGGCAGGATTACCATAGCAACATACACCAGCAAACTATGCCCTGCAATGAATAATATCAAATGTACAGTACTCTATATTCAACAGGGTCATATAAACTCATTTTAATCTAATCATTTATCAGGATAACGTAGCAGGCCAAGATGCAATGATTTGAGGAACAATATAAAAATCATTTTTACTTCTTCTGAAAATGTCACTTTCATTGAAGCAAGAGTGGGAAAATTCTGCAATTTCTTAAATGAGATCAACAGAGAAACAAAAACAAACCAAAAAAGCCCCAGTTCAGCCCAACATGTAGAGGATTATAGCGGTAAGTTGTAACGTGGGTGTTTGTGTATCTGTACGACTCATTGAAAGACAGGATGTGGTTCACCAATAAGAACATAGTTTTTGCCAGATTCTGGAGCAATATTGTCTTTGCACAAACAGAAACACACATAAATGCACGCGTGTATCCACAAGATCATGCTTAACACCCACACATCTCTGTAAACAGCCCAATACACCCACACTTTTACAAGCCACAGACACTGTCGGGCTCATAGTTAGAGTTTCATTTCACACCAAAGCTTTTTCTCAGCCCTGATTACAAGTGACGTATCTGACAGGCTCGGTGGCACCATATGAATTGAAAGGCTGAATGTATGGACAAGTGCTTAAGAGAGCAAAGCTGAGTGTTGAACAGACGTGCTCGCTGCATCGTAAGGTCACGGGCAGATTTTAAAAAAATATTCGGAATGAGTCAAGAGAGAGAGTGAGAGTGAGAGAAGGACAGGGGAGGATGTCAGGCAGCACAACAGTGATCAGATCACACAGCACTCAGGGGAAGGATGGGTAAAGTGATCTGTCTCTGTCTGTCTATGACCTTGTTCCCTCTCACCAAAAACCTAACTTACAACCCCAAACTAAACATGATACCCCCCCGCCATCTCTGGTAATATATCACACTGTAATTACCATGCAGGATCGATAACAGCCACATCACTCCTGTCCTCAGCTCGTCTCTCTCATCTGCAGCTGACGCTAACGTGTTCATCCCTCGCTGTGTACCACATCTATAGATCTGTGATTGATAGATTGAATATCTGTTTCATGTGCGCATGAGAGCACACATGCAAAATAAAAGTATACAATTGAAAAGCTGCACACACAGGGGGAACGGATCCATGCAAACACGCAGTCACTGGCACTCACAAACACATGCGAGCTGGAGGACACAAGGGGGAGGCCAGAGGTCTCAGTTGCTATTGGAGACGTCTCCTTAGTTGAGCAACCAACAAAGAGTTACCATTCTCTCCCAGAATAGCTCACTCTGCCCCCCATTTAATGAAACAGAGGACAGGGACGAGCTTCTCATGACAAGCAGTGTGAACATGTAAGGTCTTCGACAGCCAGAGAAAGCATGCCGATATGTGCGTGGATGTGTGTGTGCGCATGCGTGCGTGTGTGTGCATGTGCTTCTAGGTGTGAGTTTCATGCATAACTATGCAAGTATAATGACGTTTAATTGGAAATTAAAAATATCCTGGAGAGCAAGAGCAATTTCCACACCTCAGAACTGCTGACTTGTAATAATATACATATCCACACTTCCAGCCACTTTGTGTGTGTGTGTGTCCATATGGTCACTGTAAAAATTAAGTCATTGTTTTAACTTACAAAAGTTAATGTCTGGCATTAAACATTTGAAAAGAGAAGTTGAGGCAACTTTGAATCATTTACCTTAACTTGTCTTCTCCATTTCAGTCAACATGACATATGAACTAAACCGTCAGCATTGAGTTGAAGTATGTAAGTTAACTCATCTTGGGTTTATCAGTACTTTTTGTTTATGTTGTCTTTGCTTTAGACACCAACTGACCAGAAATCATGATCAATAATGTTATGATAAAAAAGTTCAGTTCAGTCCAACCAGGCATGCTAAAAAAGTTTGCTAATATACTAGTCATGATTTTCCGTTACACTCAGTTAACTGATCTGTGTGACGTAGAATATCATTGTTTTATTATTTAAAATAAATAAGAGGATGGAAGAACTGATGATGATATATTCAGAAGAAGTCTTAAAATCCTTTTTAATTATATAAATATACAAACATAAAATCAGTACCTTACCATATTGGATAGTTTAACCTATAATGCAGTATCATATAATAAAGCACCATACATTCAGCGAAACATCAATAGGCATAAGGAATACAGAAAAGTATTTACGTTGACTTAGGCTCTAAATTATGTGTAGAACAGGAAAACACACGGTACACACCCCTCATGTTGTGGAGTAGAAGTAAGTTATCCTAAAATGGATACTGGAGTAAGAAAACTCAAAATTCTACTTAAAAATTACTCGAGTAAATTTATTCAGCTACTTACGATCGCTGCTTATGTTTTATTTAGTGTCAAAGCACAGTAAATCACATATACAAAGAGAATATTTTAGATGACAACTAAAAAAAATTAATTCTGTGTATGAAACAGTTACAGGTAGTACTGCTGACACTAACTCCAGCTAGGCAACAGACGTGAGGTCAGAGAGTTGGGAGGTGTTCAAACAGGTGATGGCTTCAGGGACAGAACGGGACCTAAATTCTGATCTGCAAACGAATATTGCACTGGGTCTCTAATATTTTATATTTTTTTGTTACTTGAATACCATGATAGTCAGGCCAGTTTGTTCAGTATCTTGTGTAGGAAAGGTGGAAAGTAACACAATAAAATTGCTTTCCTTTATAAACTCCAGCATCCAGAATCACATTAACAAAACCTTCTGCACCTCGTCACCTTCAATACTACAATTCAATGCCTAAACAGATTTTTTAAAAAGACAGCATATATGTAGAGAGGACTCACAATTTCTGTTTTTCTGTACATGAAATATTTGTTATAGTTTCTTATCAAGCGTATAATCCATCTTTAACCATACAGTCGTTGCCATGCACAGGTATGGTAGGAATTGGGTTTTTTTATTTTAATCTTGGCATTGATTGAAAGCAATCAACTTTGTCTTCATTTATTACTATGGATGGGAGCATTTGGCTTACTTCTGAATTTTTTCTGAATTTTCAATATGTAAAAAATGTTACTAGTAATCTTAATTTACAAGTTATTCCCATCTTTATGCATCACTTCATAAAGCAGCAAAATGTTAGTACTAACTTACGTTTTCTTACAGTGATTTTTCATTCTTCACAGATATATAACACAGAAACTCCACAGGGAACATTATTTGTTAAAATATTCATTTATAAAGTCAAGTATGATACAGACAAGTAAGTACATTAATGGAAACTGTCTTAGGGAGTTGATAAAACGGTGTTAATTGAGAACTCAAATATCTTTTAATCTAAGCCCTATTTTTGTGTCTTTTGGCCTCTAAAATTTCACAGAACACATAGTTAAATAAAAAAAAATTGGAGTGTTTAGCTCAACAAAGCTATGAAATGCAACAGCATTGGGAAAGTCAAAATATCCTAAATAAATTTCCTTTTCCGAGCCACCAACTACAATCGAGATTGCAAGTGTCTGGTAATATGGAGTAGATATCTACAAGAAGTTTCTGATTCAACTCAAATATTTTGACTCAATATCTGTAAAAACACTGTATAAAAATGTTTGCATAGACTGTGTTTTTCCTTCCTTTTGGTGCTTCCGGTTGCTGACAAACGCCGGGCACTGTTTTTAAAGTTTTCTGATGTTTAGGCACATTGATTAACATACATTTATTCCAAATTATTTTTTTAATAATAAACTTAAAAAAGACTCAGCACAGGGGACGGGACACATTTTGCACCATATATGTAGTTTTAAACATCAAAATGAAGCATAAGACTGTGGATTTACACTTCAGGAGGTGACATATTTTTCCAATTCATGCAATGGCAGTTTCAGATGAACTGCAGGCCTCCTCACAACCTTCTATAACAACATTGTCATCTCTACTGGAGACCACTAACCTCAACCTGACCAAGGCTACTATGTGACAATGTTACAGATTTCAATTTTAAGCCTGTTGCTGGACTATCATGGAGGGGAAAATTCATCACAGCACTCCAAAAATTATCAGCTCCTTCAGCAACAGCAGAAGACTAAACTTTCATTTTTTTATAAAGAGGACCCTATTAACAGATTTTAATCATCTTCGGGGAGTACTGGTGAGGGGTGGAAATAATGAACTACATGTATTCACATTAATGTAATTACATTTTCTGAATGTTATTATACTGTTTAGAGCCTGTTTTTGTTTTATCAGTAACTGAACATTTACAATATAACATTTACCACTAGCTCCCTACAATTCATGGTTAATCTGTTACCAATTAAAATAATAATGTTACTAAATTAAAGATGGTGTGATGTTAAAGTTAACATTATTGCACCTTGGTATATTTAGACATCAGCAAAACATGTATATTGCTTTTTGCACCAACCGCAGGTTCCACAGGTGGTTTTATTTATTTGTGATCATGTGATTAATGGTCTTAGTTTTTCACTCTTTTTGGGTTAACGGTAGCAATGTCAAAGAGAGGTGGTTTGATGCATGTATATGTAGTTCAGCAATATGGACAAAATCCATCCAAACAAAGGGAGTTTACTTTTAACTTGGACATGAGCGCTCGGTGACTTTGTTTTAGTTCATTAGTGTTGG
>KV751317.1:19509688-19528706 GCA_001698575.1 Mola mola
GAGTGCCTTGAGACAAACAGTTCAGCCAAATTATTTCCTGTAATGTTTGTTAATTTGATAGAATTTTGCTGTCCTTTCTCGAATATCCTCCCCACTGCACCTGACATAGAACATAGGCTGGTCTTTTCTACTTAGACTGAGTCTTTTATGTCTTTGACTTTCCAATAATAAGTGCCATAAAGAGAGTGAAGTAGAGACAAAGCATAACGTGATGACATTGTTTATATCTGCTCACATTCCATGGCAGAATTTCTGCGTTGTTAAATGGAACCCAGTGAGCTTTTCCTGTGCATCAGTTAAGGCACTGTGCATCTGCTAGGTGAATAGAAATTCATGTTTCTGTTGCAAGCGCACACACACATGAAAATGCCGTTCTTGCTGACAAAGGCAAATATATTCACACACACACAGACACACACACACACACACATACACACATAATTGAAAAATGCAAGTGAAGCTTAGCATTGGTGTAACACAGTTTT
Source organism: Mola mola (assembly GCA_001698575.1). Taxonomy (NCBI): domain Eukaryota; kingdom Metazoa; phylum Chordata; class Actinopteri; order Tetraodontiformes; family Molidae; genus Mola; species Mola mola. The sequence continues at coordinate 19,510,174 of KV751317.1, forward strand.
TATTACTCACTGCTGTCTGTGATCGGAAAATAAATCTGTCAACTGAATTGATTTATTTCTTTTTATCACTTGCTCTGTTGCTCATCCCCTTGCTGTTGTAGATTGGACTCTCATATAAACCCGAGAAATATACATTTTCACAACGAATTTTCAAAGACACGTTCGGTCGGAGTTTGGGCTGGGTTTATTTGCTAGCATGTTCCATTTATGCTCAATTTCCTTTTGCGGCACGCTTTCTCTGCTTTTAATAGACTGTGACCTCTTTGAAACAGCCGTCCTGGAAGTGGCAGACTCAGGATTTTTGAGGGGCTGGGAAAAAATATTAAAAAGGCACAAGGTGTATGTGGTTGGGCACAAGTACACATGAAGTTGTAAATACATGACCTTAGAACGCACTTAACTGTGTTTTTACCACGGGAAAGGCATCCAACAGGGCACTCTTCATGTTTTATGTACCACAGGGTTGCCTGCCCACCATCCCAGCAGGCCACAGGGTGCACTCTGGGATATGGGTGGTTAAATGAAAGGCCAGTATTCTTGGGGTGTTAGCTCTTCTTCTTCTCAGACCCTCTGCTAACAGGTTCACTCTCATCAGCTAAATAAATACCACCTTTCGCTGTTTCTATTGTATGTAAGGCCTGGCCGGATAGGTTCTGTTATGCAGTGTGGATGTGTGAATGCGGGCATGACACTGTGTTGCAACAGAAACAGAAAATAGAGTGAAAAAAAAAAAAGAAAAAAAAGAATGAGTGGCTGGGTTTGTGAAAACGCATGCCCCCTTTTTCTTGTCTTCAAAATAATGTGGTAAGCTTACCCTTGGCATGGTGGAAATTGGTGTTCGATCCTTAGTGAGGATGACGTGCCTTCAGGCTAGCTATTAGCTAAGTGCTAAGCTAAAAACAATGCAAATGCAGGCCCAGGGCCAAGCAGAGGACCATTAACAAGCACTCAACCTCTTCAATTATACAACAGGTGATGCACAGCGGCATTGAGGAGGATGCTTACACCAATTGTTCCTCAATAAAGCTCTGGTGACACACTCAACTTACATAGCAAAGGGGTCAAGGGAAGTGCAGTACACTGGAAATGTTTTGAGAGAGGCTCTGACACTTCAGGCTGTGTTATTATAAGCTTGAATTCAGCGAATTATGTGTTGATCCCATCTGAGATACACGGATAAGATCTGTTTTAAGATTTATTTCTCAATTGTCGGCATGAAAAAAACTTTGGAAATAGATGAGTGAGCTCTGCAATAATCAGGGTTCTTATAAGCTTAAATATATGGTGCTGCTTGAGATACAGGCATTTAGTTTGATAATGGTTTTCTGGGAGGACACATGTCACCAAAGGGAATTAGGAATAAAGCTACATTCAGCTTTGGCTCCAGGGCCGCCATCCATCATGACTGAGGTAGGTAATGACCGCTACCTTCTACTAAAGGCTTCCACCTCTTCTTTTTTACTTTCTTTCTTTCGACTTAATAACGTACACAGACAAGTAAGAGGGAAGAAAGTGATAAATAAGTGAGTGTACAGTGTTGATGCTGGTGCCCACTGATGTTAATTCATCCAGACTGTGTGCATTGTGAACACTAATAGACTCTGGCTGTGAGTCTGTTGGTGCATGTACTGTAAGCTCAGCGTGCGACCGAGGCTGTCGGTGAATCTCAGGGAGAATCTTTGCACATTAATACGCCACAATTTCCTTATTTTATCAACCCTGCTATACTCAATTCAGTGATGTATGTGTTTCTGCATCTGTCCCGTAGACGTGGTTGTTCCAGTGATACGCTTTTTTGCTGACAGGGATGAACATACTGTTGGGTTGGGAGTGTGGTGAGCCCAGACTGGGAAAGGGGAGAGAGTGGAAAAGAGTGAGAAAAAGAACGACAGCAGAGGAGAAGCACATTGGACACCACCTATTTATAACCCTGACTCCTTCCGTCCACTGCCAAGGAGAGAGAAAAGACAAAAAGAGAGAGAGGGAGATGGGAAAGATGAAGGGAGCGAGGCTGGAGCAATAGAAATAGAACTGAAAGAGGAATAAACAAGGATTCGGATTTTTGAATCAGCTTTAAAGGAGAACTTCAGTGATTTTCAACCTAAGCGTTTTTTGAAAATTATACACTATTGTTCAGTTCAATGTACAATACAGTGGCAGGCAAGTCAAAATATCAAAACTATCAATATCACTATCTGCACTCATAATAATTTTGTGAAGTTGATTTTTTTCCACTTAGAATTTGTTTTTCTTTAGGAAACATCAGACAGCAGCAGAAAACAGTGCTGCTTCAGCACGTGACTGGGGAGCTCCATCAGTGAAAAGGAGCAGAAGCATTCATTTTATACAGGATCTTTACAGTTATTGAGTCAAAAACACACAGGTGACTCACTGTATCTAGTCCATGTTACCAGACACTTGCAATAATATTTTGAGCAAAGTTAGTGGAGAAAAAAGTGATTTATTTCATTGTACAGCCTTGTCAAGCTAAATGGTTGTACTGCAGATATCCAAACTGGAATAGTTTTCAAAAAAGTTTTTGTGAAATTCTAAAGCCTGACACTTCAGGAAATAGGTTGAAAAATACTCCTTTATGGCCTGTCTCTGTTCATTATAGGTCAGGCTTCCCTCCAGCCGACCCCCAACGCAACCTAAAGCCCTCATCTACGGCTGATTCGGTACAGCAGTGTTGAATGAATAGAACAGAAGGAGCGCTGAGGGTGAAGTGGGTGGGAAGGTGGTAAGGGGCTCCTCACAGAGGAAGCTACAGTTACCAAGGATAAAGTGAAGGAATGTGCATTTCAATAGGAAAAAAAAAAAGAAAAACATCATCCAGTGGAACAAACTATCAAGAGGGAGATTTTTACCTCCAATAAAACCCTGGTGATGAGTTTGTCGATATTCAGCAAAACGTTGTGATCTTCGGCTCCAGGATGATACACTTAACTTCCATATCCAAACTCACTCTCCATTCCATTCTTTGTGAGTAAGCGGGTGCCTGTGTGTGTGCTGCGGGGCATACACAATAAAGGTTTTTATGCTCGCAAACCAATTTAGGCCCTGAAATGAGATCTACAGTGCCGTCTCACCACGCTCTCATAATTAATTGAAGAGAGCTAAAATAATGATATCTGGGGAGTTATATTGATAGCCATGGTTTATTTCTGACAGCTGGCTCACACTGAGCCCTTGAAAAAATTTTGATTTGTGAGCCAGAGGGAACAGATCTAAAGTCTCCATGGCTGCTCAATATGTTCGAATACAGACTAAATATTGTATCAGAAATATTATACATGTATCTAAGGACTGGGTTTAAAGTGATTCCATCATTTTTCTTTTTCCTTGCTGCTGATTATATTTAGGAAAGGACAGAAAGAAAAAAGAGAACATTTTGTTCTGTGGACATTTGGACTCAGCCAAAAGTCCCTACCACCAGTGGGGTGATAAATTGCATGGCTAAGAAGAAGGGACACCTGTCAGCTACCCCACCTGTACCAACGCTACAGAAGAGGAACCATGCAAACATGTGTTCTCACACTCACACACCCTTAATGCTTGCACAAATTCTGTACACATAGCTTAACTCACCACATTGGATGGATTCGAGGCACCCACCACCTTGAACTGTCAATTCTTTCATCTAGGACACGTACTGAGCTGTCATAGCGCAAATGAAGTATGTGTTATGAAACTGCGTGGGTCCGTGTGTATGGGCATGCCTTAGTGTGTGTGTGTGTGTGTGTGTGTAAGCATTTGCCTGTGAAAGCCACTTTTCATTGTGCTAGTCATAAGAAAAGGGACGTGCTGAGCGTAGCGTTCGTGGCCTGATAATCAAACTCCTTGTCACATAGAGCATGTTTAAAATTGGGATAAAAGCTAAGTAATAATTCCTACTAAAGACTATAGAGTAGACATTGCTGTTCATAGCAATTTGTTAGACGAATTGAAGTGGAAGTCACATTTTTTTTTTATACAATTGAAATGTCTTTAGCCATCTTTCCACTAAACATAACCGGTCAGTTCAGTAAAGCAAACCTGGGAACGGGATGCTCCTTACTAGCATCCATGCCATTACCTGGTGGGCTGGGTAGCCCGACCGTGCCAGCTACGTATGTAGCGTGACATCATAAAAGAGTGATACGGTTTATCCCGACAAAGAAACTGTAACAACAAAAAGCAAACAATGGTGTACATCCAGCATTTTGTTTTGTTTTTTGACAGAATATGGCTGTTTATCACACAATAAAGGCTGCAGGCCGCGAGGGGAAAGACGGACTAACTGTCGCAGAGAATTGACGATTGTGTTGACCAATCAGCAGTTGCAGTGGGTACCTCAAGCACCATTCACAGCTGTTGACAATGGAAATACTCGTAAATGCATACTGTACCGAACAAAACTGAACTGTAGTGCTTGGTGGAAACGAAAGTTTAGTTCAACTTCTTCAATTTGCATCCTACAACCATGGAGTGGAAAAAGTGGACGGTCCAATCTTTTATCAACTTTTAAAATTATTATTATTATTATTATTTTAACTTTTAGTTTGATTCATCTCATGTGCACCTCAGTTGTTTCAGCCTGAATTAATAAATAGTGTATACCTTTAATCAAATGAATTCATAATTTTCCAGGTAAGTTAGTTGAGTTACTCTCCATGTACCCCCTTGAAGCAGCAGCACTACACCCTCACGTGCAAGTACCTGCGTTTGGGTTGTATACGGTCCCTATTAGTTTTTGCTGGGGCAGTTTCTTATTTCTACAGTCCATTAAAAAATAAATAAATGTAGAAAAGAGGCGAGTAATTTAGTGTGGAGAAACCGTGAAGCAGTACAGAGTCTGTATGAGATTTTTCTTTCTATCCATTGATCAACACATCATATGCACAAAAAAGTTACATTTTATCATCACCCTCATGAACCTATGCAAAAGAACAGAAGTTTAAGTCATCTCGTTTTTATGAGCTCAAAGCTTCCATTCTTGGAGAACCTGAAGTTGCGCTTGCATAGATTCTAAGTTGCCTATTTTAATGGGAAATATTGTGACATATAAGAGAGTTAGAAATAATGTAAATGATTCCATTAGTTCTATTTAGCTGCATCGCCTCCATTGTCTCAGTGGCTCACAGTATAATGCTTACAGAGGCATCATGAGTGTTATTGTTTATTACTGAGTCAGATGTTACAATATGTGTGAATAATAAATACAGTCCTTGAAGATGTTGAAAAATGACGACGTACACCAACTGTTTTATTGTTAACATAGAGGTAATTGTTGAGTAAAATAAAAATTCTCACAGTATATAGCTCATAATTTAAAAAAGAAATGTGAACATAGCATTTTAGTCAGGATTCACTTTAAAGACTGATTCCAAGGGAAATAAGTTTTCCCTACTTCTTGAAGCAAGAGACATCCAGTATTTCTTTATGTGTGCTATTAAAGTCTCTTCCAGGATTCATTCATTCATTCATTCATTCATTTTCTACCACTTATTCTGTCAGGGGTCGCCAGCCATCCACACTCACATTCACACCTACAGACAATTTAGAGTGACCAATTAACTTAACCCCCAGTTTGCATGTTTTTGGACTGTGGGAGGAAGCCGGATTACCCGGAGAGAACCCACGCAGACACAGGGAGAACATGCAAACACCACACAGAAACGCTCTGACCCGGGAATCGAACTCAGGACCTTCTTGCTGTGAGGTGACAGTTCCAGGATTCCTACATTCCTACATTTTGTGGTTCAAAGCATTGACTTGACTTTGAAATGAAGCTCATTTTAGTGTGAAAAAGGCAAGTCAACAAGTTGTTCTCACTTTACGGCTTAAATTTGTTCACAAATGAAAATGAATATTTATCAGTATTGTTGAGCTGAAACAGCTTTTGGTGAAACAGCAGTGCTTCTCTCAAAACTGTGTGTTACTATATGTCTGCTAATTTTAAGACCCACCTTGTGTTCAACATATTCTATTCTATCATTAGTTAACATAAATTCCGATTTTTTTTTTTTTTTACATAAATCAGGAAAGCTGGTGGGTTTTCCCTCTTATTTAAAAGCAACTTTGTCTCTTGTTACATAAATATTGCAATGCTCTAAGACAGCAACAGATTGCAACCATATGTGCCTATAAACATGACAGTAATTCATTTTAAGTGTTCAGGGTTCATCTTAGTCTGCTGTGCAAATTATAGTCTGACACTTTCACACTTTGTAGTTAATTTATCAATTGCTGTTTGCGTTGAACCTTCTTTCTCCTTTAAGTAAAGCAATTTGTCCATGTTTAGTTGGCAGGGGAAGACAATAGTACATGAGCTGTTTGACCTAAATTTATTTAATTAGATAAATCTGTTCTTGAAATGCAATATTGTAAATCGTTGCAGACATTTTTGCTGGATACAGCACAGTCTTGCAATTGTTACTTTCACCTACTACTTCCACAGTTCCACCTGTCTTTATGAGCTCTGTGGTTGGATTCATTATATAAATGAATGGCTGAACTTTCCCAATTCATCAAGGCTGTTTAGTGCCTCCACTAAACTACAGTTCCTGTATTTCATTTTAAATATTGCTGATTTTATGGTCATATTTTGCAAATGTGGCATTGAGCTGAACAATGTTTGCACAAAGTGAACTCAACAAACCTTTATTGCAACTGTTAGTGCTAAATATGAATTGTGTGCAGTAGTTGGATGTACCTAAAAAATGTCCAACATGTATTAACTGCTAAAAGCTGCATAATAAAATTATGCAAAAAATGATGCATTTAAATGTTAAAAATGAGTTTCAGATTTGCTGCTTGTTTTATGAAGTGCACCCTGTATTTTCATACCTCTTAAACATTCGAGCCTATACTATTTATGATCTTGATAGTAATTATATGATATGATCTCCAAGAAGAACCCAACAACACAGCTTATGATACATGACAGCTGATTTCCATTCATTTACATACTGTGCAAGAATCCCACTGGATTTCTTATTAAACATTTCCACATGGTCCACTGCATTTTATCCTGCAAATCCATGCAGCGGGATTACTATGGGTGAGGGCCTAAAAATAATGAATTTGAATTTATCTAATCACATTTAAAGGAAAAAGCCAAAAAGGAAAACATAGAAAGGGATATTAACATTTCCATTAGAAAGCCTGTGCAGACCTAGCAAGTACAACACCCACTGCATTATCCGTATTATCAAATAATATGATTTCTGGGAGAAATGTAGTGAATTATGCATATGTTTACACATTTTTGTTACATTTATATTCAGCAGCAAAGGTGTAGGTAAAATGGAACAAAGTTGTGACGAGAGTTTTGCATATAATCTGTGTCTATTGCTTTGACTGTCTGAACAATCTCTTCCGAGTGTTAACAATTTTCACAAACATATCAAAACAATAAACACCACTGTGGTGCTTAGCGTTTCCCATGTGGCAGCTGAGCTTCACAGTCGTCAATGTAAGACTACACCCACAGTATTTAATGCCATTACCAGTGGGAGTGGTCTGACAAGTTAAGCATCCTCTGACTGGTAAACACAGACTGCAGTTTGATCGCTGTAACGTTTTCACCAGTCAAATGAATTGTCTTTGGAGGAGATTTGTAAACCACAAATTGCATCAAAAGTATGCTGAAATAGCTTATTTATTGTCATAGCCCATACTGCATCATAGCATGTAATTAGCAATGTAAATACAGTTCAGTTAAAGACATCTGGGCCCTCTCTTCTTCTATCCAAGACTGGAGGAAGGAAGGAGGAAACATGTAAACTTCATTTTGTTTTAACCTTAATTATTTCTGTTCATATTAAACCCATCTGTTCCAGGAAAGTTCTTAATGAAATGTTTTCTGGCAGTTTAATTAAGGAATATATTCAGGTATACTCTTAGGCAATTTAAGGAACAGCAATGTGTCACATTCTTTTCACCATTTGTTGTTTATCTGTCCCATGACAACCACATATCTTGAGCAATTATATGAGGATGAAGTCAGTTCTTTTTTCAACTTTGTAATGACAAACTTTCAGGCTAATCAAAGAGGGCCTGACATTGCTATTTTCATCATAAGAAGTGGGAAAATTCTCACTTTCTATAAAGGAATGTTGCATCCTTTTTGAAGGTGGAGTGATTAACATCTATCTCCATTATCCCTCTAATTGACCTCGGTTGGCTCTTTTCCTGCAGAATGAATCATGTCACATTTTACAGATGGCAGTTAGCAGCAACCAGTGTCACTGATGTAATAATATTGTTAAAGTATAATGTATTAGACTTTATTTATTTGTTCATACTGTATGAACTGTATATGGTAGGAATTGGAAAAACTGGTTAAAGTCTTTCTCCAGCCAGTAATTAATTTCCTTATAACGAATTTCTGTTTAATAAAATTACATATTTCATATTTGCTTTTCATGTGGAGATGAATGAATTAAGCCCCGCCCTGTCCCTGCTCACCGCTTTGCCCCTCACCTGCAGCCGGATCTTACCTGCTCTGTCAGCCTTAGAGTTCTAAACTAGTCTACTATACGTTGCACGGTGGTAAGTTCTAACGTTGGAATAGTTCAGCCATACGTTTAAACTAGACATGGATTCCCAGGAAGAAGAGGAAGAGCTAATTGTACAAGGTTGCCAACAAGTTGATGAAACAGAATGGAAAGTGTAAATCCTCATAAATGATGCTGACTGCTCATTTCTGTCATAATGTTTGTCGTGGTACATAAAAAACACCAGAACAGGGCAAGACATTTGTAGACTCTACATTTGGTTGTCTTACAGGCCTAGAAGTGAATCTGAATGTGATATCCAGAAATCAGAAGTTGGATGGTGTCCAAGTTGGAATCCAAAACTGTTCCATTGCTAAAAACGAAAAATGGTATTCTAACACTGTATACTGGAATCTCAAGTATCAGGGGAGATGGAAGAAATAAAAGTATTGAACTAAACACAAGGTCATGTGAGGCATTTCACCAGTGATTTACATGTGTATTTGTACCAAATTCTTGAGAATGAAAGAGTGCTATTGCTTATTTCTATAGTTTTAAAGTTATTGAATATATGTATACACTCAAGTTGTATCTTTTTAAAGTGACTATCTGTGTTGCGTAATCACTGCAACACTTATAGTTCAGTTAAGTCAGGTCTGACAGAATGATACAGGTGGAGGATAATGCTGCATCATTTGTTACATCAGACGCCTAAGCAGTGGTAAATATAGCCACCTATAGAGAAACCAAAGCAGCACAGCGAGACTCCAAAAGTATGCTGGACGGCAGCATGAGAGGTACATGCAGCTTTTGCTCAATTAATCCACATGACTGCCATCTATTATGAGCCGTTAGAAGTTAAAACTTGGAACGACGACTCGATTAAAAATTTGCTTTGATTAAGCTTACAGAAGAGCCTGCCTTTTTAAGATCAATATAACCAAATTTTAATGAACTGTCATGGTTTGTCAGCTCTCACTTACATGTGTTTATTTCAACCTGACTCCATTCAAATCAAAGTAAAATTATTTATAAGCCAACAGCAATGGAGGGAGGCAAGGCAAGGAGCATTGGCAAGGAGCATGCAGTACAGAGAAACAAACAAATCAAAAAAAAACCACTGGTACTTCAGTAAATGGCTTTGAGGCATGTTTGCGTGACGCCAAGATAAATGTTAATTGCTGCGTTAACATACAGCAGGTTATCAGCTTGTCATTATGAAACAGTTTGAACCACCATTTATTAAACTGCATAAACACAACAATTAAAATGATGTGCAAATAAATAAAATGCATTTATCATAATAAAAGCATTCATTAAAGTATGCGGTTTCCAAGATCTGTCCTCTGTTGCTGTCAGTGTGAGTGTTTGCCACAGCGTTCCCTTGCATTTCCTGTGTAGCAGCTGAGCTTCACAGTCATCGATGTGAGACTACACATACAGTATTTAATGCTTTTACCAGTGGGAGTGGTCTGACAATTTGAGCATCCTCTGACTGGTAAACACAGACTGCAGTTTGATGGCTGTAACGTTTTCACCAGTCAAATGAATTGTCTTTGGAGGAGATTTGTAAACCACAAATTGCATCAAAATGATGCTGAAATAGCTTATTTATTGTCATAGGTCATACTACGTCATAGCATGTAATTAGCAATGTAACAGTTCAATTAAAGACATCTGGGCCCTCTCTTCCTCTATCCAAGACTGGAGGAAGGAAGGAGGAAACATGTTAACCTCATTTTGTTTAAACCTTAATTATTTCTGTTCATATTAAACCCATATGTTCCAAAATCATTTTCAATGAAACAATTAAAATGATGTGCAAATAAAAAAAAAAATGCATTTATTAAACCATGCGGTTTCCAAGATCTGTCCTCTGTTGCTGTCAGTGTGAGTGTTTGCCACAGCGTTCCCTCACCCTCCCTTATTTCCTCGTGCGTAGTGCCATGCACTCCTCCTCTCCCTCACTCACTGTTCAACTCTTGTTTTCACTATCCACTACCAGAGAAACATTGTTTAGAATTTTAGAAAGTTACTGAATGATTAACCATATAATGTTGTACTCTTCTTAGACCTTTTGACCTGGGAGAACAAGAAGCCAGGGGCAAATTGGAACTGAGCAAAACTTAAGTTTTATATGTCTGTTGTCTTGGTAACAGATGGGGAACAAAAAGTCAATGTAGATAACTACTAGTACAATGTATATTTTTGAGTATAGGGTTCACTGTTTCTCTGAAAACAGTTTTCCAGAGTCAAAATACAGGATTTTAAGGTTTAAACAAAAGTATTATAGTGATGTGATTTATTTGCCTGTAGGCATCACAGCTTATAGTTTACTGGTGTAAGTTTGTCAACCATTTCATCACCAGTTCACACATCCACCGCAAAGATATAATGGTTGATGATATTTTATTGGTAACACTTTACATGTAACAGTCCCCATGTCGGTGATGGCCACCTAACCCTAACGCTGATAAAGCATTTCTAAACCTGAGTTAGCCATTTATTAATAATCTTTGTGATGTTTATTGTAAAGTTGGCATGTATCCTACAATTCATTTAAAATGAAACTTAATAGCATGATTTCAAACTATTGAATAATGTATGTAATTAGTATCTTACCTAATATGAAGACCATTAGTAAATGATTAGCTGGCACACTAATTAACTGTTTGTGTAAGGAGATCAGTCTCGAAATTGACAAAAACACAAAGAAGGATTTATAAATGCATTTTGGGATTTAAAAGTAAATTGATAAGGTTCACAGGTGCACACACAAATATTTCTTGTTTAAAATATATTAATAATGGAAATTCATAAATGTGATATATGTGATGTGAAATATTTTGCAATTTTCATCCAAAACATTTTATGTACATTTTATACACTAACTGTTGAATCTACATTTACAATCTTCTTGTTGTTTGAGAATGTCACTGCATTTGTGTTTGGTTTTTTTGAGATTGTTATGACTTGAGAAGATCCATAAATGCTCTTTTTCAACAGGGAAAATCTGTAGCCAATCAGGCGTCTCCATCCTTTCAGCTGTACATTAGGATTTATGTGATTGGCTGGAAAGTAAAGCTAACTAGCGTTCATGATCAGACGTCATGTATTGTTCACGTAACAATTTTGAATCTCTGACAGTACTGAAAGCTGCAGTACTGAAATTTTGCACTGATGTACTGATGATGCCTTCGTGATGAATGTAACGGGTGTGAGAGCGAACCCAAGAACAGCACAAATCAGTTCAGAACTCTATTTCCAATGTTCAGGAGTCCAAGCAGACGACAATCAGGAAGCTTTGTCGGCGAGCACAGTCTAAGTTCTGAATGGGGCAGGAGTCTCCAGAGAGGAAGTCCAGGCAGGCTGCAGGCAGACAGGGAACGGGCAGATGCAATGTTCAAAGACAGAAGGTAGGTCAGGTTACCGGGGCGGAAACGAGGAGACGTGTTCAGGGGCGGAAGGCAGATCAGGTACCAGGAGATCCGTCCGGAACAGAGTGCTGGAGAGTAGTGCATGACGCGACGACAATCTGGCAGAGAGTGAGTGTGGAGGAGCTGGTTAAGAGGAGGCTGGGTTATAGAGTCGACTGGGGGGAACAGGTGAGTCTAATGATCTTGATTAGGAGAGGTAGGCAGGCAGGTAGAGTGGGTTGGTAGAGGGGAAAACCAGGAGTGGACTATGACAATTAATGGATTTAGATATAAGTTCCCCTCTGAGTAAAGAAACATAGTGACCTCATGTTGGTGATATAATTATTCAGGAATTGCTGTGTAGGCACATTTGTGTGATTGGCTGAAAAGTAAACACCCCCCCATAGGATGTACTTTCCAGTCAATCATGTGACTGCATCTCCATAACAAAAGCATAGGAGGGAGACATCTAATTTGCTACAGATAATTCATATTAAAAATAAATATTCGTGAATCAAGGTGTGAAGTTCACAAACCACAAGCAGTTTATAAAGGCAGATTCAACAGTTTGTGTAGAAACGTCAAAACATATATAAATGTTTTTGACATTTTTAATTGTGGATTTCAATTAGATATATTAACAACAAGAAATATTTGTGTGTGCATCAGAAATACATTTGTGCACCTTTTGTTAAATGTATTTGTGGATCCTTTTTATGTGTGTTTTTCTGTGGATTCATTCTGTTCCGAGATTTTCTTTTGTACATTTTGTATAAAGAATTGTTAGAAGGAGCCAGAGAAAATTAACTCCTCTAGCAAAGACAGCTCCACTGTAGTGGCTGTGAATATGACAAACATGGCCCAAACCACACACACACACACACACACACACAATGTGCTAACTTTATAATGTATCTGCACATATGATTTGATTTTCCTTCATATTCATGTGAGTATTGAAATAAACTTTTCTTATCATAAACTTTCCCCTCCCCAACTATCTCTCGTGATTTCCCTCTGTATCTATCTCTTTCCTAGTCTATCTCTTTCACGCCTTGAGATTTTCAATTTTCACTTTGTTTTGACCCATTTTAAAGAGAATACTGTCGAGTAGGCAAGATAAAAGTGTTTTTTTGTGCATGTGCAAGAACAAATGTATGTGCATTTATGTAGTTGTGGATGTGTGTGTTAACAGTGTGCAGTGTGTACAGAGAGATATTCTTGTCATTGGTAGCTGTGTTATCTTAATAATTAAAGTGTTAACATCCGCTCTTTTTTTTCTCCTCCACTCTTTTGCACTGTATGTTTCTTTCATTCATTATTCTATCCACTTATTATTGATGATTTTTTTAGGAAGAAATAGGCAAAATGGGTAAAAGGGTACAAACAGTCTCAGAAACAAGGATTTATGCCTTCTACTATCCTCCCAGAGTGAGTGTTGAATTCCAATTTTAGACATTTTACAATGTAGAATATTTACACATATACATTTACACTTACTCATACACATAGTTGGACACAATAGATAGTAGTGATTTAGTCCTCAAAACTGCAGTAAACTCTTACCACTGTGGCTACACATTTCTGTTCTAGCTGTGATAATGGGGAAATGAAAAATGTGCTTCTCATGAATTTTATATGAGTGAACGACAGATAGACTGGATCAATATTCAATAGGCATAATGAAAGACATTAAGGTCTTTATGACTTCGGATCTTGGCTTAGCCGAGGAGGTGGGGAACTCATAAAGCCAGTTTGTAAACCATTTAGTAAAAAAACTTCTTCATAAATTCATTATCTCAAAGAAGCAAAACTCCCCTGAGTGAGATAGAATTTGCAATATTTGTTGGGAAAAAATCAGATTCACTTCATTATGGACATCATTTTATTAAAATATCCTCTTGTTTAAGTTCGTTTAGGGTGCCTTTTCTCAATAATGAATTATTAAAAAGCCACGTTATTATAAATCTTTTTTGTTTGATCAAGTAATTTTAGATGAAGTTGCAAGGTGACATCTGAAGCATGCTCACAAACAAAAGCATGAAGTTCCTTTTTAGAGCCATTCGTCTATTTCTGGGTGTTTCTCTCTACGTCTCCCATTAAGAAAAACCTTTCCCAAGTGTCATGTTGTCATGTCAACAACTTTTCTAAACCAGGAGACAACCCCAACATCACCCCTCACAAACACGCACGCAAATACACATTGGTATCTTTGTCTTTGTGAGGACACTCATTGCATATTGCATACCCTAATACATCCCCTAACCCCTAACCCTAATGATCAGAACTAAATAACTAACCCTAACCCCATAACCAAATCTTAACCCTCAAACAGTCGTTAAAGTTTTTGCATTGCGCATGTATTTGTTTCCTTTTTGGTTTGTTCATTCATTGGTACTCAGAACAAGTCAGGTGGGCAGTTTTGCAGTTTTCACGCTTTAGCTACATGTCAAATTTTCTTAAGAATTATTTGGTTTTGGTCTTGTGAATGACTGAAGACTCAGTTGAAAGTAAATAAATGAGTCCACAAACAAAGGTGAATCAAGAACTGATAAATAATAATGGTGTGGTAACAAAATGCATTCTAAATGTGAGTTTCAGACACATGGTAACAGTTTGTGAGTAAAAAGCATGAAAACAAATGCTCTTCTACATGAAATTTAATAAATTAGCCAAATCTTTTGGAACAAGCAAAGAATTCAAAGCAAAAATGTATAATATATTTCTGAGTTTGTGATTGCAATTGAATGACCCTGGAATACTCTGGTGGTTTAGATTATTATTTTTTGTTTTTATTTCATCAAATGTTAACTTCTTTACTTTTTTCTTCTGTGGTTGAAATAAGTTCAAACATGCACACATAAAATAAAATACTGGGGGAATAAGACTTTTGTATGCAGGCTTTATTTACTTAAGTAAACTGCAACTTGGCTAATCCAAAACAAAAGGTTGTGAACCTGGTTTAAAGGTATATAATATAACATATTGTTGAGTCTCTTTCCCAGGTTATCAAATACCGACGATGTGGATTTCCCAGGTTGTCATATATGTCATATATACGAGCTAGCATCCCAAAACATCAATATTTGACCACCCAAAATAAGTCATCATCATCATAAGACTGTTTAAAAGTAGGCCTACTTGAGGAAAAAAATGAATTAAATTCCATGAATAACATATTAATATGTTTAATGATATGTTTATGTATCCAAAGAAATAACCTTTTTAAAATTTTGTTAACTTGTCACAACAGTAATATTTTTCTTTCATAATGATCATGAGGTAAATGGTTGGTTTATTTGATTGGCCTTTGCAACACTTTGGTGGATGATGATGAGGCACTGCAGCAATTGCTGAAACCGGTCAGATTTTTTGGCGGACAACCTGGTGCTGGCACCAATGCTGTCTGGACAGATATTTGAGAGTTTGACATGTGGCACAGAGACATCTTCACATAGTCTTAAAAACAGCTGCACATTTAAGTCTGAAATAAGGTTGGTAATATAACTGTCATGCCACGGAAAAGGATGTAAGGTAACGTGTGGTGAAATGCAATGCTTTTGTAACATGAACAGATGGACAAATGAGCTTTCAATGGCAGATCATGGCTGTGCTGAAAAAATCCCTACTAGACTTTATTTGATATGGTATGGAAGTGGGAATGTGATATTGATATGATGTCAGTGAAGAATGAGACATGATGGAGGCAAACAAACTGAACAAAAAGCACAAGAGGATGTTTTTACATTGTACTGACTTTTGTACAAAAAATATATTGATAAAATATTAGAAATTAAAGGCATTTTCATACAAGTAATATAGGTATTGTAACATGATAAAGACATGCAAAATGTAACTTTCTAAAAATAATCAATTTTTATTTTTTACATCATGTCATTTTTTTTTTAAACAAAAATACACAAACCCAGAGAAAACTGTTGAAATCTAATTTTATTTAAGGTAAGAATGTGTTTCACTTGTGTGCCTTTCATTTTAAAATCTGTGAGAACTGAAGAGTGGAGGAGAGACAGAAATTTTGTTGGTGAGAGCTTTTTAATATGTGCAGCGTGGAGAGATGGCAGAGCATGTGGCACTCTGCCTGGCCACTACACTTACATTCGGGTAAACAGAGAATAAAAGCTGCTGACTCATGACAAAGTTAATTCAATTAGTCACAGGGGATTATCATTTCATCCCCTACACAAGGGTCCCCTAAAGGTCAGATGACTGTCATCTGACAGCTGACACTCATCTGACTGCTTCACAGCTTCTACTCAAACAAGAGCATGTGTGTGGGGTTGGTCATATCATAACTGAGACAGAAGGGAAGACAACTAAGTCAAACTATTGTATAACATATTATGATCAAAATTTCCATCATCCCAATTACTGGATGTGATAACCAAGTAAGTTTGCTTTGAAGAGGAGGGAAACATATGGCATTTGGTATAAACATTCTGCTGTAGACTGTATTGCTCATGTTGAATGTGAATGAAGGACAGGCCTGATACTTCCTGTATATAAAGTCCCTCCGTGGCTTTAAAATGACTTGGTTATCATTCTACACCTTTGCCTCGTCGAGGTTGTGGGGATCTCTGAATGTGTTATTTTAGACTTGCCCTGTTCCGGAGGTTACCTGCTCTGTCATCTTCTGACTTCCGACTAGTTATGTATTCACCGCACAGTGGCAAGTTCTACCATTGGAGTAATTCAGCCATACAGGTTTAAACTACAATATTTCAAGGAAGAGGAGGAAGAGAGACTTGTATAATGTTACCTAAATTTGATGTATCAAATTATTAAGTTTTGATACAATAATATTAAGATCACCCACACAATTTGTCAGGATTTGGTCCATATGTTGGGTACACAGATGTCCTGGGTTTTCACAACCATTTTTTTGTGGACTGTCTTTGGTAAATTATAGAAAAAAAGCAGAAATTCTTAGCCATGGCATTGACTGGCTATTTTGGTCATGTGTTCATTCATTCATTCATTCATTCATTCATTCATTCATTCATTCATGTGTTGTAGAACATGGACACCACATGGACATGTTAACAAAATCAAATAGGTGATTTTCATCAGAGGTTTTCTTTAAATGGTGTAATGTGGGCCGTTTCGGCAATAATCTTAGCCTGTGTTTCTGTTCTCTAATCCACCATCAACTTCTCCTCTATTTGCCATAATCTCCTGATTCTGATGGTTGACAGCCAGAAGCAGCCTCATAAGAAGCTATGCTTTATATACATGTTCTAGAGGTAACATTACTCAATGTAGCCATAATGTTTTTCATTATGACTTCATCCATGGCTAAAATCATATTTAAATGTAACTGAATGATTTTCATAACAAACTTTTACAGGAATCAAGGTGTGTTTGAATGAGTGAAAAGGTCTGTGCGGCACCATGTGGCTTTGCACATGTTAAAGGTGGAAACAGGAGCAGTTTTAGTGCATTAGTTTCAATGCAGTAATGTTGTAAAACGCCCAGACTCTTAATTTTTGATGACTTATAGTGTATTGGGCTCAGATCCATTTGGTAACTGCCCAATAGTTGACTCATCAAAAAAGCGCTACTGCTGCTCTTTCTCACACACACACACACACACACACACACACACATACATGCACACACAGTCATCATCATGAATCAGCTGATGGTTAAAAGCAAAAATTATATTTATGACTATGCACATCATTCCAAAACTCATTATTCTAAGACCTGTCTTGGCAGGATTAATATAAAAAGCCAGGCTGTGTGTGTGTGTGTGTGTGTGTGTGTCTTGCACTGCCATGGACTGATGGAGGCGTGATTGATTTTATAAAAATGAAAGTCATTGATTCTGTCATGAATTTACATCACCTCATTTACATAATTCAGAAAGCTGAGTTGCATTTTGGTACCCACATTGATGGAAACAGTGGTCCCTCCAGTGCCTCCTTGTACAAACTCACTCACTCCACACACACACATATCAAGTACATTGTTGAAAAGCACATCTTTTATGGTGTGCTTTTACCAAACAATCAAAAGGTAACAAACACAAATCATATTTGATGTACACCTGAAACATGTTTCATTTCAGCACAGCAGCTGTTTATATGATGTCTGTAGACATACCAATAATAGTAACGACTGCATTTAAAACCTTTCTATATATAGGTATGTGCAGTAAATGCATTTCAATCAGGAGAGACCAGAATGAAGAAGAGACAAATGTTTATTGAACAAAAATGATCAAGAATACAAGTAAAAGTCTTTGGAGCTTGGACTCTACAGAGAGACTGTGAATGACGGCTGTCTTCCTAAGCGGCAGCACTATAGATCCCCCCCGTAGAGTCCAGACACTGGTGGTGGTGCCTGACAACTTTGCTGAGACTGGAAATGATGGAGCTTGTGGATCTTCCAAGAGTGGATGGAGATGGGGAGGTGGAGGGGCATACTCAGTAGGAACAGCATGAAGGAACTAGGCAGGGAAGAGAGACATATTTAAAAGAAGTGCAACGAGATGATAGGCCAACTATGCAAGAGTGGCGCTCGTCTATTGGATAAAGGAAATCAGCTGATGTGAACAGCTGATCATGAAGTGACAGACCAGCCAGAAACAGAAAATAAAAAGAAATTCATTTTATTG
>KV751317.1:19528743-19550039 GCA_001698575.1 Mola mola
AATAAGACTCCTTTGTAGTTTTCTGACTTTGGGAAACAGGAAAGTGGGATTCTCATTGGAAAATATACTTTGTTATCTAATATTACAAAGTGCATGGCCCACATCCCAATCCCAGATACACTATGCTTGCCAGAGCTGACTGGCAGAATTTCAGTTGCTTACCTTATGGAAAATACCCAGGTTCAAGTAACATTAGCAATTCATTTTGAAAGCCAGAAACTGAATGACAGCCTCCACAAATTACACCATAAAAGATGCTCTACCATGATGCTCTACCATCAAACCTCCTGGTTCTATCTTTTACATTAGAGGGTAAACAATTACGATATTTAAGAATCATAATGCATTTACTCACTTCATTTTAATTTCCTAGGGCTCGACTTGGGTATTTTACACTTAGACACCTTACTGCTGTTCATCACAACCATCAGATTGGCTTCAGTGGGGCTGTTGTATATTTTACATTTGCCATGTAATTACTGTTGCCGTCATCCCCCTATACATCCACCCGAGTGCCACGCTGTGACTAATCCTAAAGGATGGTGTTATGGCCCTTAAATATTTTTTTAATGAGATTTGGGCTGAGGGGTGACCTTTGGCTGATTGTAAAACTTTACTGTGTAGTGATGGTTTGTTATAGTGGTGGAGTATAGAAGATGTTGCTTCCTACTCAGCCAAAAGGGACATCCTGTCATTAGCTATGTTTACATGGACACAAATATTCGGAATAAAGGGCTGATCGTAATAAAAATGCTTCATGTAAACACCTCAATTGGAAAATTCTGATCAGATCCGGCTCATTCAGAAAGAAATTAGAATCCGATCGAGAGGGGTGGTTTATGCCGATCCTTATTCAGAACGGCGTCCATGTGAACACTTATTCCGATCGCGACTTCCTGTTTGGGTTAAATGACCCTCACTGCGCATGTGTGCCCCTCATGTCTTCCCGCTCTCTCCTCCTGTAACGCAGGAGCATTATGCATTGCTGAGCCCGTAGCTTGATCACGGAGAACAGCAGAAACAAAAGTAGATGCAGTGGTTCAGAACCTGGAGCAGGTCCATTCTTTAAGAGTGCGGAGTTTAAATTGCAGGGAAAAGTGCAAAAGGGCAAAGTCTGGCCACATTGGCGATGGTTTACAGCACAGGGGGAAGTACCAATTCTTCTTCTGTGGTTATTTTAGGGACAAATCTTCGCACCTCAAAATGCTGCTATTATGATTAAAGCTTGGTGCATGTATACGCACGTCATGATCCGATTATTGATTTAGCGTCCATATAAATATATACGTGGATTTGGAATTTCCAATCCCTCAAATTTTTAATCTGATTAAGAAATGTTGCACATGACAACATAGTTATCATATTTATCATAGTTATCATATAGTAATCATATCATAGTGTCATGCCGGCTTTGTCACTGTGAGAGCAGCAGGCCCAGGTTTTCCCGCCGGGGCTCAGCTTCAAAAAGAAGAGCAGAGCTGGATACGGGAGTCACGTGACATGGTTGGTGGAGATGGCTGCCTGAGCTGAGGCTCCGACCAGCATCGTTAAAAGAATCCTGTATTTATGGTATATGAGAAGTGATAGAGACGTGCTGATTACATAATTGCGTTGATTACATAGGATGGCGAAACAACTTAAAAGCGGAGACATTAAGAAGCATTTGCAGTCTCACAACACACAGCATGACGACGAGGACACCAGGTCAGGAGCCCCGGAGGCAGCATATGCTCTCCAGGATATTGCTAACATCTTTGCTACACTGCAAAAAATATCCATTGATTTAGCCAGCCTGGAGGATATACGCCGAGCTACAGCCTCGGTTGAATGTAAATTTTCTTTGCTGATAACGCAGATGGTGGAAGTGGAAAAGAGGGTGAAATGGCTGGAGGACGTAGATAAAAAAAAGGCAGGCATCAAAGGAGGCTAACCCTGGCGCCACTAAAGCTGAAGTGGGAGAGCGCCGTGATAAACTTGAAGATTTGGAAAACTGCAACAGACGCAATAATCTACGATTTCTGGGGGTCCCAGAAGGCAAAGAAAGTGATGATATTACAGTGTTAATGCAAAAAATACTGACTTCTGTTCTTCACTGGGAAGAAACCGTGCAGCCATTGAGATTGATTGGGCGCACAGGGTTCCCATACCATGGCCAAATCCGGGTGGGAGACCGCGAACGATCCTGGTTCGCTTCTTACGCTCGGCTGATAGAGAACGCATCCTGCGTCTGGCAAAGAATAAACCGAAATTATCCCGGGAAGGTAACCGCATCATGATATTCCTTGATTTCTCAAGGCCCACACAGCTTAAACGAGATAAATTCAGGGAGTGCAAGAAGGCTCTGCGTGAGCTCCACATGGAGTTTGCGCTCGTCTACCCAGCTATCCTACGGATCCAGCACAACGGGGGGCAGAAGTGATGACCCGAAAAAAGCAATGGAATATATTCATTAGGATCCAGTGTGAGGATAACCTGGATACGGCCAGGACTAATAAGATTGTTCAATATGTTCCTCTCGTCACGGCACGTCAACCTGGAGGAGAGACTGGATTGAGGAGATAGGGGAGGAAAAATAGGGAGATGGACACTATACATTAGGGTATATTATGCAGAAATTAGTCTATTTTGTGCATTTTAGTTTCTTTTTTTTGGCTCATTCCTCTCCCCTCGTTGTTTGTTATTGAACTTAAAGGGACTAAAATCTTGAAGTTATGGACAAGTAATTAATATTCCCCCCAGTATAATGTTTATTTTGATCTCCTCCAACGGGCTGATTTTCATGTAGTGATAACGATGCTCTCGGGCAAAGTGTGCTAAGTCACTTGTCAGTCGACGCTCATGGACCGTCAGTGCAGTTCTGTTAAAGAGGTTCATACAATGTTCAATGTTATCTGTTATTTCTGGGTAGTTTGGTTTTTCAGTTTGGAAGGGACTAATATCGTTAAGCATTATAAGCATATAGGGAAGGACTGGTTGTTTCTCATGTATATGTCTTTAATTTTTGTTTATTACTACTATATTTGATAATTTAAGCATTTCCACTTGGAATGTGAAGGGCCTAGGTTACCCAATTAAGAGGAAAAAGGCATTATCAATTTTGAAATCTAAATAAATTAATATAGGGTTTTTTACAGGAGACACATCTCCCAGGTGAAGAATCTGAAAAGTTGCGCAGGGATCGGGTGAGGCATGTTTATTACAGTGTAGGATCTGGCCAAAGCCGCGGGGTGTTAACACTTATTAATAAAAAATTACAATTCAAATGCATTAGGCAAATTAAAGATACAATGGGATGGATTTTAATACTAATTGCAGAAATACAAGGCCACATGATAGTATTGGCGAATGTTTATGCTATCCTCATTTCCAAAACTTTGTTGCAGTCAGTTTTTTTCCTGTTCCATTGGGAGCATCTTAGCAACAGATCATGCCTTTGTTGGCCTGAAGGTCTGGCCCTTTAGCGACAGGATTTGTATGACCAGGCGGAGATTTAATTAATCACTTTTACAAGTATCGGGATTTAAGGAGGCCCTTAGAAACCAAATTAAGATATATATTGAGTTGAATGAACCTACAGCTCCCTCTGCAGGGATTGCCTGGGTAACCCTAACCCTGAAAGCCACACTGAGGGGCTTTGTTATTCAGTATGCTTCGCATAAGAAAAAGAGGAGGTTGGCAAAACAAGCTGAACTTGAAGAAAAAGTTAAGAAGATTGAAATTAATTTTAAAAGGAACATTAATTCTGAGGATTTCAGGACTCTGACACAACTGAAATATGATTATAATTGCATTCTGTCACCATATGTGGAGTTCTCACTCGTCATACTTAGTATGTACAATGACACTTTTGAGTGGGGAGAGCTGCCAGCCGCATTATCAAAATCTTTAATTACACTGATTCTTAAAAAGGATAAAGATCCATGTGACAGTAAGAACTATCCTCCAACTTCCTTTATTTCATTGGATACCAAAAATTTGTCCAAAGTCCTTGTAAATAGGCTCGAGGAGGTAATGACCTCTCTAGTACATGAAGATCAGGTGAGTTTTATTGGAAAACGTAGTGCAGGTGACAACATTAGACACTTTATTTACTATATTATGTGGATAGTCTCAAACTCCAATTTTTCCGGTTGCTGCAGCCTCGCTTGATGCTGAGAAAGCATTTGATAGGGTGGATTGGAGGCATCTGTATAGGACTCTAGATAAGTTTTGTTTTGGGAAAAATTTTATAAAGTGGGTGGGACTATTATATAAATACCCAGAAGCAGCAGTGCAAACAAATGTGTGCATATCATCATATTTTGAATTGGGGAAAGGCACACGTCAAGGCTCGCCGCTCAGCCCTCTGTTATTCTGTTTGACAATGGAACCTCTAACACCAGCGATCAGGGGGTGATAATAACATCCCAGGAGTTATGTGCAATGGAGGTGTCCATAAATTGCATAAATTGTTGATGTATGCAGACGGTATTCTTTTACTGATTCCTGATCCTGTGGTATCAATTCCCTCCTTGCTGGACACGATTAACACCTTTTCGAAGCTCTCAGGATATAAAGTCAATTGGAATAAATCAGGTGCCCTACGCTTAACAAAGCACTGTCCAAAGGTATTCTTTCAAGCTAGTGAATTTAGATGGCCCTAACAAGGGTTGACATATTTGGGTATCATTTTTCCTCCCAGTTTGAAAGAAATTATGAAAGTGAACTTTGACCCTTTAATACAGAGGCTTGATATTGATGTGAAACGCTGGTCGTCACTGTATTTTTCTGTGTCGGGAAAAGTAAATGTAATCAAAATGAATCTCATCCCCAGGAATAATAACCTGCTATCCTTCTTCCCTTTAGAAATTCCAGGCAGTTCTTTCCAGACATTTGATAGTATATTTAAAGAATTTCTCTGGAATTTCTGGAAAGCGACCACAAATTGATATGAAGAAATTACAAAAAACGGTCAAGAATGGTGGTTTAAGACTCCCAAATTTGGTTTATTATTATTATGCATTTGGTCTGATTGATATGAAAGCTACAAAATAAAAAAAAACTCAAGTCAAAAAAAGAAAAAAAGAAGAGGAGCATGGACGGTACTCACTGTCAAAGTCATCATCGATGGCCTCTGCTTGTGACCATAGAAAATTTATTTTAATGTTTTAAAATAGTAAATAAATTTTAAAATAGTTTACGCTATCCTATAACAAGCTGTTTTTAAATAACCAATTCATTCATTTTCTGCAGCTTATCTCCGGCCACTTCCACCAACTCCTCTGAAGGGAAACCAAGACGTTTCCAAACAAGCCAAGAGTATCTCCAGTAGCTCTCCAGTATGTCCTGGGTCTGCCCCCGGGTCTCCTCGTGGATGGGTATGCCCGAAACGCCCCCCCCCCAGGGAGACGTCCAGGAGATATCCTGACCAGATAGCCAAACCACCTCAACTGGCTCATCTCAACGCGGAGGAGCAGCGGCTCTACTCTGAGCTTCTCACCCTCTCTCTAAGGCTGAGCCCAGCCACCCTGCGAAGGAAACTCACTTTGGCCGCTTTTATTCACGATCTCATTCTTTTGTTCACTACCCAGAGCTCATGACCATAGGTGAGAGTTGGAACATAGATTGAAAAGTAAATCGAGAGCATCGCCTTCTGGCTCAGCTCTCTTTTCACCTCAACAGATCGCTTTAACGTCCGCATCATTGCCAAAGCCCCTATCCGTCCATCAATCTCCCGTTCCATTTTCCCCTCACTCTTGAACAAGATCCCAAGATACTTGAACTTCTCTGCTTGGGGAAGCTTCGGCAATACACATTTTTCCGGCAGAGAACCATGGCCTCAGATTTAGAAGTGCTGATCGTCATCCCCGCCATTTCACATCCATCCTGGGACAGGAGGTCACTGTTCGATGAGGCCAACAGGACCACACCACCTTCAAAGGTAACAAAAGGCCATCTACCACATAATCCCAGACCATCCCACACAGAGACTTTGAGGGACACGATCATAAGCCTTCTCCACATCCACAAAACAGATATAGATTGACTGGGCAAACTCCCATGCCCCCTCCAGTACCCTTGCGAGGGTATAGAGCTGGTCCAGCATTCCACAGCCAGGATGAAAACCACATTGCTCCTCATGAATCCGAGGTTTGACTAACAGCCGGACTCTCCTCTCCAGTACCCAGGAGTAGCCCTTCCCAGGGAGGCTGAGGAGTGTGATCCCCCGTTCACTGGAACACACCCTCTGTGCCCCTTCTTAAAAAAGGGAAACTACCAGGCCTTTCTGCCACTCCAAAGGCACGGGCCCGATGTCCACGCAATGTTGCAGAGGCGTGTCAGCCAAGACAGCCCTACAACATCCAGAGCATTGAGGAACTCGGAGCCAATCTCATCCACACCCGGGGCGTTGCCACTGCAGAGTTGTTTAACAGTTTCATCGACCTAAAACCCAGTGATGAGAGAGCCCACCCCAGAGTCCTCTGGCTCTGTTTCCTCCTTTGAATGCATATTGGTGGGATTGAGAGGATCATTGAAGTATTCCTTCCTCTGCCCAACTATACGCTCAGTTGAGGTCAGCAGCTCCTCTCCCGCACTGAAGACCATGTGGATGGGGGGCTGCTTTCCCCTCCTGAGCCGCCGGACAGTTTGCCAGAATTCCTTCTGTGCCAACTGGAAGTCTTGTTTCATCGCCTCACCAAACTCCTCTCAAACTCAGGTTTTTGCTTCCACGATCGCCCGAGCTGCAGATCGCTTGGCCTGCTGGTAGCTGTCTGCTGCCTCAGGAGTCCTACAAATAACCAATTATAAAGGTATATATTCATGAATTTGCTTGAGATCAGTTTGCAATGTACAAAGCATTTTTAAATGAAGTACAAATGAGTGACATCAATTCAAACGGAAAATGTTAATGATGACATTGGAAGGACTCATTTGTATTTTTGTTAGAGCTAGAAAAAGCTAATAAGTAATTCCTAAGTTAAGTTTGCAAGTACAACAAGTACAGGCATATCTTATGTTCTAACACATACAGTATTTTTCGTATATTTATATTATCAATGTTTGATAAGAGGAAAAATATGTAGAAAGAGTAGAATAGTTTTCAGTACAGCGCATACCTGCATCCATCCAGTAGTTTTTGCGTAATTCTGCTGACAAATAAAACAGACAATCAACAATCTTCTTTGCAAGAGGTAATCACTATATGAACAAGTGAACAAGCAAAAGAAAACAAACAAACAAAAAAAACATTAGTCTAAGTCTACTGAATTAAGGTTTAGATGTGAGGTAACTATATGGTGAATTGCGTGTGTGCGTATGTTGAATGCAACACTGAGTATAACACATGATCATTTGTCCACTACTGAATAATACCGTTGTCACATCATTTATACAGTTATGTAGTTTCTTGGGCTAAATCTTGTTCTCACAACAAATTTGAGATGAATTGTCCATGTTTGAAACTGATCCAGAAAATCACATGAGGATCTCTCTGAAAATGTAAGCATTTGTTACTTGGGCTACTACTCAATAAGCTTATTTTTTCAATTATGTCCAGATCACAACAAAAAGTTAATCAATTCACCCTTGGGTCATTCCCAAGCCAAATGTGGAATTTCATCAAGTTTCAAATGTTACCAACACATCTTTTTAGTTATGTTGGTAACATACAGACAAACATATGTTTGGACACTGAAAAGGTCATCACAATTTTTTTAGCTGCATTATAGTGTGGTGTAGTGTGCAACAAATCATATATCAAATACAATCTAATTTTATTTGTATAGCCCAAAATCACAAATCACACATCGCCTTACTGGGCTTTTACAAACTGTACAGATGTGACACGCTCTGCCCTTAGACCCTTGAACCCAGTGAGGAAAAACATAAAAGACCCTAAACAGGGAAAATAAGAAACCTCAGGAAGAACCACAGAAGAGGAATCCCTCTTCCTAAGACGGACAGACGTACAATAGATGTCACTTGTACAGAAAACAACAACATGACAGTAGCAGATTAGTAAGAATGTATGAGTTCATGATGCTATAAATCCAGATGCATGAGAAATCTCTTGACCCTTGACCCTTGACCCTTGTATCCAGATTTGTGTGTTGCTTATGAAATCTAGATGTCCAAGAGTATGTGGAATCTATCAATCCAGATGTGAAGTCCATTGATCCAGAAGCAGGTCTAGTCTATTGGTGCAGGAGTTGCTGTAGTCCATGTATCGAGATCTGAGATATGAATCGTTTGTTCTATTGCTCCTGCTATGGTACTCACAGGGTGTTACATCACAAAATGAGCATAAATCCACAAACCGAAAAGCTCAAACATTTGCCCGTCAAATGAACATCTTGACACCAAACCAAGTAAAACGTATTTACCCTGAGGCATCGTATCACGACAGGGAGTGAGAATGGAAGAGACAGCAAGATAAAACAAGGAAGTGATAGAGCTCAACCACCCAGTTGCCACTCAGCCCTCCAGAAGAAGCAGAGAGAAAGAGAGATACGGGGGAATGGATGAGTGACAGATGAATGAATGACAATATGAAGCCCTCTGTGCTGCTTTAATTGGATTTGAATGGGCTGCCATTGTGTGCAAAAATACTGGAGATTAGATTGTTGCACATATGTGTGCATACACATACACAAACATATACACACATACACATGCAAATCGCAAAAGTAGAAAATCCTTGTTGGAACACAGAAGTTTAATTTCAAAAGATGTGTGTTAATGCAGATTATTTTTCAGTTGTGTGTAACAGAAGACAATAAAGCTTCAGTCATGTTTACAACAGAGGCGTCGGTCTCATTGTAATGACTCTAAAAGTTCAAATTAGCTGTCGTAATGGGTGATTAGAGTTTCTCAGGAGATATTTGATCTAAGTGAGAGCTGTAATCCACCGATGATTTCACTCAGAAGTCTATGTCACTGACACCAGTTTTATTCTATTGAAGCTCAGTAGTTATAATTCATAGTGCATTAATCTTTCATCAGTCTTCCATTTGCCTGTGCCGTGACGTCTTGGTATTTGCAACAACTTGGTACTACCTGGCATAATACGACAGTGGGAGGGGAGGGTACAAAATGAAATACAATGACTTGCATGTAAATGAGGCACCAAAAGAAAATGTGTTGACATTTATTTTTGCATCAAGTCATGGTAACAAAAAGCCCCCAAAGACCATTTCTATTCTTTGGGGCTTCACCAGGCAATGTGTTGTATCCATGAGCCTGCCAGAAATCAAATCCCTACTGTACCTAATTTCTTACAAATGGTTGCCCAAAATATTTCATTTTAACATTAAAACTATATTTTACACTCTAGGGCCAGGGGTACTCAATAAAAATTGAGAGAGAAAAAAAACTCCTCAAGCAAAGGTCCCGAACGGAACATCACAATATAAGATTAAGATATAAGATATAAGATATAAAATGGTGACAGTTATAGTCAGAGGAAATACCGCAGTTTCATAATTTTCACAATTGACGTGAAGCGTGGAATGACACAGACTGACTACCAGGACCTTACACTCTCCTTATATTGATTATCTATTACTGTAGTTGTTTGACTTAATGTAACAGTACAAAAACATTTAATAGTAATTGCAAGAACTTGGACAGAGTAGGTCACTGTTCTAATCAAACTTTTCTATCTGACTGCAGCTACTTAAAGAATAACTGGAACACTGACTGAACAAATATTATACACTTGAAGTAATTCAATGTAAGAAGCTTAGCAATAAATGACCCTGGAGGAGTGGAGGGAGCTTGGGAGGGGTCTTTTGGTCCGTCAGCTAGGGCTGGTTTTGAGATCTGTCTGAGTAGTCAGTAGTATTTGTTGTCCTATGCACATACAAAGTTCATGGCTATGTGCAACATCAGGGCTTTGCGAGCCCGGCAGTGTTGCCATCTGGTGAAAGCGCCCCCACTTTCTATACAATTTAGTACTGTTATTAAAATGACTCCTCTTCAGAGTTAATGAAATTATTTGTATGTGAAAAAAAAGAAGTTGTGATCATTTACCTTTACATACATTATGCGATGCATACAATTTTTCTGTGAAGAGATTTCATGATCTGCAACGTTTGCTTCTGCTTTTATCAACACTTTAACAAAGGAAAACATTTTTCAAATAGAAATGATTAAATATAACTCAATATAAGGGTTATCATTGTCAAACGGCTGACATGCAAAGTGCACAAACATGCAAGAGATCCATAAAGTGCATAGTGTGTAATGGATGAACGTGTGTAAATGTGGTCGATTCAGGGGATTATAATTTGCCACACTGAATTATGTCTGTCCTGTAGCTCTCTCCAGAGGGGAAGGGCTCATAGAGACTGTGTACCGGGTAGTGCTGGACATGAGGAAGAAGGCCAGAGGCCTTGTACATTGGGTCTGTCAGTCCTTCAGTTGACTTGCATCTTCAAAAATAAATAAACAGTTAGTCAATGAAAACATTAATCATTTTGAGCAATCGCATTATTCTATATTATGTAATGTGTAATCCCCCCCCCCCACAATTTACACAACACTCACAACATGTTTTTAATTACCTACCGAAACCTCTTCTGAGTTGTTTTTGGCGGTCATCTGGACACCGAGTCTCCTTTTGTGGCATCCAAGAGACCTAAATCCCAAATGGGTCATCTTCAATTGTATTGAAGCTGGACGGCGCTTTACGTAGCTGAAAAAAAAAAGTTTAAATTCACTTAGCTTTCAAATTCATATTCATAAATTCATAACACAGCCCTTTCCTACTATAGAGAATATGACATAAACTACAAAAACATACAGCCTCTCTCATAGCCTCTAGTAATCATTCCACATTCTTTGAATGTAACTCTCCAATGCTTGTCGCAACCTATTCGTAGCAAACGTTACTCTTCACTTATGGCTCATTCAGCTGTAAGATGCTGTTTCAAATGTACTCACTAATAATGCCTTGACAGCAATCAGACACAAATGTAATAGAACAAACAGCAGACGGTGGTTAGCAATCCCCTTTTAAACTCAACTTGTTTAAGGGCCTGTGGGGGCTGACTAGGCTGGCACCACTGTGGCTTTAGGCCACAGGCAGAATTGTTATCCTGAAACACACATTGGTTTGCCAAGCTGCTCTCGAGACTAGCATTTAAAATAGCAATTACAACATTTGTAGAACAATTTCACTATACTGCAGTAGTTTGGTAGCAAGCCTACGTTAATATAACAAGAATCCTTGCCAGAATTGCATCCCACCTTGGATTTAATGGTTTTCAGCGGGGGGAACGAAGTCCTGGTGCCATGACTAAAAGTTTCTCCCCCACAATGGCAGCTTGGCCAGGCCTTACACACATCCAGCTGTCGAGATCTGGTGAGGGACGCAATGCTTGGTAGGTGGCCATATTTTGGTGTAACACCTGTCACTATTGAAGACATTTTACTTAAATGGAATAGAAAAGGAGTAAGCGCTGAGTCAGACTGGAGTCCTTTAGCATCTCGTATGATCCTCAATCTTGGAAACACTTAACTAGTGTTGACTCTGGTCTTCGGCCTCTCTTTTTTATGAAAACGTTTTAGGAAGAATGTGTCCTTGGTCGAAAGCCCATTGAAATATCCGGTGATAATTGCAAACTTCACTGGCAGACTTTGAACCCATGCTCAAAGTCAACGTACGGTCACGCCCCAAGCTCCTGGTTTTAAACATGGGAGAGAGGCCAAGACTTTCGGATAGGGGGGTTCATGAGCGCTAACAGACCACGCATTGCCGGGCCAGCTACCAAAACAAAGAACCGAAAAGCTCAGATATCAACAAATATAGGGGGAATATGGCTGCAACGTGATTATATTTTTATTAAGCAAATACTCGTTCGGTGCCATATTAAAGTTGAAAATACATATAGCAGCTTTAAAAGTCAGAAGATGACAGAGCAGGTAAGCTCTTGCTCATTCTGGCTGCAGGTGAGGGACAGACCCATGAGTAGAGACAAGGTGGGACTAGAACACCACATTGATAGATCCCCACGACCTAAATGAAGCAAGGGTGTAGAAATGTTTCCAAGAGATTCTTAAGGCCACAAAGGGATTTTTTTCATTAACAAAGCCGTAATATGTAACTGTTTTAAGCATTTAATTAATGGCTAGAGCAGCTCTCTAACCAGTTTTTCAAATACTAATACCATATCCTTACCATACAAAGTAGAAAAAGTATGATATAAAAGCGAAATTTGGATTTACACTTACTGCAACAACATTATTACACCATTTGCACTGGTCACTGCTGTCTGCAATCCTCAACATGATTCGCTTTGCATGAAAATAACCAACCAAGGTCAATAGGCTTGGGGCTACTAAAGAGAGAGAGTTTTCTAATCACTCTACTTTATCAAAACAAATGGGTTTTTTTTCAATCTTATATTTCTGTGTCTGCAAACGTGATTGTGTGTGTGTGTGTGTGAGAGAGAGTGAGAAAGAGAGAGAGAATGCATCTCAGGGTGTTAATTGGTCATCACTGAGTGGTTGGAGGTCGGAGGTTTGATCCCTGCCCCCACAATCTCTGTGTTGTTGAGCAAAATACAAAACCCCAAATTTGCTTTTTGAGTGAATGTGTGCAAGGTGTTACCGTGCAAAGTACGAACAGGTGAATGCTGATTTTGAAGGCACTTTTGGGTGGTCAAAGGAAACATGAGAATGTAGTTTATGTATAACAGTTATGGAAAGACATAAACCCTCAATCAACTTGGCATCTGAGAATAAAAGACACAGTGTAGAAAACAAGCGGACAGACTGAGCAGAAAATGAGTTTTGGACATAAAACAGGGAGAGTGCAGGTAGATGCACAAATGTAGAGAAGCAGACACAGATACAGATAAAGACCATACAGCAGACTTTAACGGCTAGAGTTAGGGTTCAAAGGAGAGAAAGGCCGTCTGGGTAAAATAAAGGAATTAGGTAGTATTGTCTTCCAGAGGATGAAGTCATTTTCTCCAGACACAATGTTCCTGTTGCTGTTAAGCATCATGGGAAAGAGCTGACAGAGTAATGGATCACCACCAGGAGGGCTAAAAAAATCAGCATGCGCTCAGACATGTGCACACTTAGACACACTCTCTTGCACACAAACAAAACAAAAGCGACAAACACAACGAGAGCATGAGCCCCGGTATAAACCTCTCACATGATTCCATCACACAGGCACAAAATTGTGAGTTGTGAGCAGCTCCTAAATGAAGGTGGAATCACAACCGACCTGATAATTGAGGAATTATTATTGAGAAGGACGACATAATATACAATGACAAGTTACTCAAAAACAGATTAAGTGATGAATATCAATCAGTCATTAAGTATTGATTCGTTCATAAATATGCGGTTCAACATACTTTTCTTCATGAGTAAGCCCCTTTAAAGATTAATGACTGAGTCATTGATTACTTTTGGTGCACACACCTACATAAAGTATGATACATACTGTGGGTATGTCATGACTCGTATTACTTACTTTCATGTCTTGTACTGTATGTATAAGTTAGATGCTTAGGAAACTTGGAAACACACAATATTGTATATTCAACAAAGCTTACGCCTCATTGTTGATACCATGTAGCTATGGGTCTTTCAGACATCCTTTCTTAAATATAAATAAAAACAATACTTATTTTTGAAGCAGCATCAGCTATTAGTCATTAAAACAAAGATGGCAGCTCTCAGCAAGAGTTGAAGACAATTCAACATGAAACTGAAGCCTTAGCCAAGCCTGTATCAAATACCTGTATCATTCATATTGTATCAGATAAAAGTAACAGTAAATGAAGTAAAGCTCAACAACTACTGTTTCTGTTTTTAGGTCAGTTTTACTGAAAGGGAAACAGTTCACTGAACACAACGACAAGGCTCTTCTCTGGTATTTGACGTATTGGTGACACGGACTGTCTCGCCTCCCACTTGCATGGCATGCCAGTTGTTGTCTGTGTGTACGGAGAAAGCCTGCCACAGGAAGGACAATTGGAAAGGATTTTTTTCTAAATATCTGCCAAGAAAAAACATGACTAAATCCATATTAGTGTGGACAAGGCCTAAATCTACCCAAGATACCTATCCAAAATGCTTGTGCACGTCCTTGGAGCTCTGCTGTAGTATATGTAGCAGTAGTACCTGTAGGACTTATAGTACCTGGCCATGACTATCCGCAGCGCTTAAACAGGTGCAGATTGTTTTTGTCAAATAAGTACACATAATTTTATTAATGATCTCAACAGCAGGAAATTTGCAAAAACCTACACCAGTCCACTGTGTCACTTGGGGTGTATTAGTTATAAAGCAGGCAATAAAGTCAGAGGCATAATAAAACAAAAATAGTGTCACAAAATCACATTCGCGTCCAATAAAACACCCCAAACGTTAAGATACAGAAGAAAATCAATACACCCACTGTGTGGCAATTATGTCATAATAACATATTAATGCTCTGCTTAGTGGTAGACTTCGGTGCCAGGTCTACTTATGTCTGTGAGAAATGCATGGAGGAGGACATTAAACTCTAAATATATAATGTGTTTTTCATTCGGTCATGGATATGTCATAGATGTGGTATTATGGTGTGTTTTTGTCCCATTAGGTCATCCATGCATTACCATATACACATTCAGTATGATGTTGAATATAAATTGAATGTGACTTGGATGTAAATATATGGTCTCAACAGGCAAAACATTTTTTGGGAATCCTGCTGTCTCTGATTTTTTAAATTGTGAATTACCCATATAATAGTCCTAATAAGTAAAAAGAGCTTACAATGCATAGATTATAACATTCAGAGTTCAAAATTACTTACGAAGAAACTGGTTAATATGTTAATGCATGAACTAATTATTATTTAATATTACTCAGTCAACTCATGGTCTTAATCGTTGATTCTCAATTGGTCAGGATCTTCTTTACTTTTTCATTCAGATTATTTCATATTCACGCCTAACTCATCCCTTTCTAAGTCACAGTTTTGTGTATCATAGTGTCGTGTTGCCCCGAGTGCATCAGTTTTTGTGCACATGAGTGTTTGTGATTGTGTTGCAATCATCGGGTAAATTGCTGTTAATGATTCCAGGCTGGATTTCAGACACTATTATAGCAGACATCTGCTGAACTGGATAGATAAACTAAAGGATTAAACACACCAAGTTATGCATGCGTTGTTGCGCAGATGTGCATGCACACACGTGTACATTCAAATCATTGTTAAAAATTCCCGTTTGTCAGTCAAGAACCTTAGAAAAAGTTGCGCTCTGATGCAATGTATTTCTACAGAAGAGCTCGCCCTGCCAACATCTCTAAACTGAGCTGACTAAACCTCAGAGATCCTTCAACATCTCTGTCAAACGCCCTGAGTTACGCCTTCAGGTGTACCTGCCAGTGCAAACTTCTATCCCTGTCTACAAAGATTTTTGTCCCAGATGACCCTATCTGAGTTGTCTTAAAAAAGGGGATCATTTGTGCGCAAGGAGGCTCGGTGGCTCAGTGGTTAATGACGTCAGCTCAAAGCAAGCTCTAAATCTCAGCTCTTGTTTATTAAATGTTTTCATGTCCTTCCTGTGTTTTTTTTGCTCGCACCATATCCAAGTCAGTTGATTCAGAACTGCCCTTGGGGTTGAATTTGTTTGTCTGTTTATACCCCTTTCACAGGATCAGTTCAAGCACCCCTGTGAGCCAGAAAATGAGTAAGCAACTATGGAAAATGAATTAATGCTGCCTTGTGTACTGCACTGTCAATGAACTGCTCTGGGGTTTTATTGTTTCTTTTCACTCTATACTGCCTCTGCGCTCAAATGTTCCAGACCTGCAGTTCATACACACAACCTATACATACATACATACACCATAAACAATAGTAAACCTTTGTGGGAATATACTCAAAGTCTTTACATAATTGGATGGAAAAATCAGTTTGTGCTACTTGGGCATTAGTTTCCATATCTTGTATGATGGCTTCTGAATATTTCTTAAAGTGCTCCGTGTATATTTAACCGGTTCTTACTGATTGTATTTTTATTGTTTCTATTTTATTTTTTGTCTCAAGGATATTTTACACAAAACTGAACATTTTATCTCAACTCAATTCAAATTTGATAAATAATAAATCTATTCCAGATCTATCCAGATCTATCCAGATGTATCTTTGTTAATGTGCATGCTATTAAGTTGTTTCACTATTTTAAAGTATTTTCTGTCAAAATGGGGTAACTGTCAGACCTTACGTTAGCATGTGTGATTGCAATAAAGCCTGACACAACATCTGAAATTTTTTCCAGAGACTCCTCTCGGCAGTATTCGAAAGTAGTGCAGTTAACTTGTTATGGTCCCCCAATGCATCACACCAGCAGTATGTTCAGTATGTGTTGTTAATCATGACCTACGGCTATGTGTCGTTTCGTTAGTTATTTTTAATGCAAACAATTATTTTAGATTATTTTCTCGCTCCAAAGAAGCACCAAGGCAGCGGCTCCCATGGGGAGCATTACAGCCTCATCTAATTCCAAATAAATGAATCTGTTATAAGATTTACAGATTTTTCTTTCAGGAACGTGTTTAACTATATTAAATATTGTAGTAAGTACTCCACACTATTACAAGACAAAGTAGATTTCTTAGCATCTGTAAATTAAGATGCCTTCTAATTTTGTGGTTGCCTCACACACAGATAGACAAACAAATGTAAAGATTGATGACAGACAATCCGAAGATGAAATAGTTGATAAATCAGCCGGAAGACTGACAACGAAAGTGAGAGAGAGACTGGCATGCATACGCAGAGAGAAACAGATGGACAGACAGATAGACAGATAGACAGATGGTGCTTCTATTTGGGAAAATTTGGCTTTTACAGGATGGACAAACAGCCCAGCAGACGGACATATTGACAGGCAGAAATTCTTCTGGGATGTGCTAAATGGGAGGACAGGGAAACAGGCTTGACATTCTGATGTAGAAATTGGGCTGTGATGCCCAGGGCCAGGTGAAGAAAGGACGGCGTATCTCTGAAGACCAACAACATGGGGAAGGACTCAACTTTAAAGTGTGTCTGGAGCTATGTGTGACTGCTAATATAGTTGTGTGTGTGCATGCGTGTGTGTGAAGGGTGCATGAGAGGTGGTTTCAATGTGTGTTTGTATGTGCATGCGCACGTCTACTCAGGCCATTACCGAGGAACTGGATAAAAGTAGTGAACATACTGCCAAAACAAGGTGCTAAAAGAGTAAAAATGGCAGAGGTTTTGTACACTCACACATCCACATGCACATCATACACATGCCTGTGCACACACACATCCCATCACACAGTGCAGAAGGAAAATGGGGACATCTGTTCCACAGTTTTATCTCCTTTCTAGGAAAATGTCACAAAGGAAATGTTGTGATGTATGAAGAGAGAAACAACTAACCTGATTTCACAAAATGTTAAATTCTAAAAATGCCACCCTCTGCTCCCCTAAGCCCATTGTGAGTGACAAATTCCCTTCATTTAGTCCATAAAAGCTACACATGAGTACAGTATGAAATAGGCAAGTAAGCAATAGGTAGGTGAAACGTATTTACTGTTCAGCATAAAGTTGTTTTTTTTTTGTTTTTCTTTTTTTTGATAGATTTTGCACCACTACTGAGGCCTGCCCCTATTAAGTAAAAACAAAAACATCCATTTGAGGGCTTAATAGGGAGCAGTGAAACTACTGCTTGTACAGTGTGTGTGTATGCATGTACCAAGTCCCCCACAGGCCCTTAAGTGGTGTGTATTTATAGAGTGTATGTCTCCCTGAGGCCCAGAGGCTGGTTATATGAGCCCCTTCTAATGGCTTGGAGAAGAGCAAACAGCCACAGTCATGTTCCCACAAAACAGACACACATGGAAACACACACATACACAGGTGTTAGATAAGGCAACTAAATGTGTTGTTCCGTTCTGTCTTGGATTAATTCTAAAGGTAAAACTCTGAACTATTCAACATAAATGAAGACAATGAATCTACAGCTGCTTGCTTTTAAAAATACATTTGTAACACAATGTAGTTTAAATGTCTTTGAGTAGCAAAAGGGCATGTTGACTTCAGAACAAAAGGAAAGTCCCGTGTGAATCACTTCAGTGAATAATAACGTTTCATGCGTTCTGTGGTCTGCAAACACAGGTGTTGCTGGTTCTTCTTGTCCTTAAGCTGCACCGGGGTAACATACACTAAATGAGGTAAATGAAGAAAAAAGACATACCATATGGTTTTGTTTGCTCTCCACACGGGCCGCCAACAGTATGCACACATGTGACCGAGCGTGTGAGTGAGCATGTCTGATCTGCACAGAGAGCGCTGAAACAGCAGCAATTCAACTGATGCGCCCACCATATGGTTAGAGTGATAGCATTAGAGAACCTTTGCTGAACCTGAAAAAGAGCAGGTAGGGTAGACCACAGGCTAGAGGCCAGGATTTGTAGAGCAGCTCAATTATGGTACACTGGTATGCAAACCAGGCATACACACACACAAATACAAGTGCACAAGGACACATACTATATACCCCACAAAATAAAGTGTGCAGGCATGTACATTCAAATTAATGTGTGTTACATTGACCAATGTGTGCATGCAGGGAAGCACTCACAGACACACACATGGATGCGTAAACTGAAGTGCAAGGTTTTCTTGTGTGTTTCAGCAATCTGGGTGATTTATGCCTTGAATACTGCAATGTTTTCGGTAGGATCTCAGGGAATTCACAGCCATATGTCCTCATTTTCCTCCCTCACACACACACACACACACAAACACATACACAATTTATGGCAAAACTGTACGAACACAAACTGCATCAGACTGTACACTGGCACACTCACACTGTTTTCAGCATTCAGCAAGGGCAAAAGAAAAGTGTGTGCAAGGTTGAGAGTACGATGCGGCGGAGATGAGGACTACAAGGCAGACACTCCGGAATTTTTGCTCTAGTTAAAGGGAAATTCTCAGCAAGTGGAGTAGAAAACCAAAAGGAAACAACATGAACATAGAGAGTATAGAGATATAATTGGCTGACAGTAACCAAGTGTTTTGTTTTGGATGTTTTTCATGTTGAGTGGGACATTCCTGATGTGGTTACATTATGGAAAATCTGTGTTCAGCACAGTGCACCATATACATATACTTAACCACTACAACATATACTTAATTGGAAAAATCATATGCAATTAATTCTAAACATCAAAATGAGGGTATATGTAAGAGTATATGACAGAAACTACTATATATATTCTCATGTGCATTTTTTATGTTGTACTGCTTTAAAAAAATCTTCTTGCCCCTGATGGGTAATGCTATCCAAATGATGGATATTTAATTTTAAGAAACAGCATGAGTTAATTGCAGGTAACATCACATACTCAAGCCTGTCCTGTTGTATAATCAAATATTTATACTGCTTACATAACACAGAAATGTAATGAATAATTCATTTCATGCTTAATTATTTCTTTGAATAGGAGGAAGTTGAATTGAATAATCAAAAACTAAAAAGTAGCGTTAATCAGACAATTTTAAGGTTTGGTTTTTTTTTTTCAAAAATTATATTGAGCTAAAATGAAATATCGTGAAGTCAGTTTACTGTGGAACAATTCGTCAAAGTGAGTGACAAAGGAAGAAAGGGAGGAAGGATGGAAGGCATTGAGGTAGGAATATTATATAAATGGAATGTGGAAAGAAAAATAAAAAATAAACAAATGAATAAAACAAACAAAGAAGGACATACATTTCTGAAAAACCATATAAAAACTTGTTTTGCTCAGTACTGTTGAGCTTATGAATTGAGCAGCTTCTGCTCCTGATACACAGGAAGCTCCTTCCACTTGAAAGCAAAATGTAAACAGTTAACGCTGATGAGCAATCGGTAGGTGCTACACAACCTGAGGGACTATAGGTTGGCCAGCATCAGTTTTCATTCTTGTCCCTTACATGCAGAGATTAGTCCAATGTGAAACTATATAGTTTTTTTATGTTTTTTTTTGTTGTTGTTGTTATTGTTTTTAGTGGCAGTTTCTACCGGTCTCTATTTGTCCGTGTGTCTGTGTTTTTGTTGGACTGGTCTTCCACAGAGTAAATACACTATTTGTCTGAAATTCACACGTCCTTGTTTCAAATTCAGTATATACCACTGCTTTACATAAATGTCAGGTCTAGTAGTGTGTTCATCCCTGTACTCAGGCTGCGTTTTACACAGCTCGACTTGAACACATCTCCATCCCTGACTATACAATCCCAGTTTAAACAGAGAAGACAATTCTCTATCGTCAATGCTTTCTCTGTCAATCCAAGAGTCTGCCTCACCTGTCGGAGTTGGGAATGCCAGCTGGCATGCTGTTTGGTTGCTGATAGGCTCCGATTTTCCAATAGAAAGGAAAGAGCTTCTTTTGTTGGATCTTATTGGTGTCTAAAATAGCACTCCCATTGTATTTAGACCCTAGCTGGCCTTGATTTTGAATTTCTATTATCTACAGCATTACTTCACCTGGCTTGATTTCCTGTTTTCGTGAGACTTCATACAACATCATGACCTGGCTCAGGAGGACATAATCCCAGGATGCAGGATTATTGACCAAACTAATTGCGCATTTTGTTGATTCCGCCCTTTTGTTTTTCTCACTGCATGCCGACCAGCATGTTTTCCTCTGCACATCTATTGCTTTTACCGACGGTACTGTCCCTCATCATTTATTCCCTCAAAACCACACAAACTCTGATTTCATTGTCCAAATGTAATCAATCACATTAAGGAAGATCTCTTGACATTACTATATTTATGGATCTGAAAATGAATGAATGTTTATTCCATATGACAGACTGTGTGCGTCCCTTCCTTATCCTCCTAGTAAACCAATCAGTCAATCAGTGTTTCAACTCATTTCACCTTGAAAAAAATGTCTAAATGTTCTTTTGCTTTTATTATCTGGGAATAAACAGTCTAACCCTGGCTCAGATTTTGATTGTTTAATTAAAACCGTGTGGTTATAAAGCTAGTTCTGGGCTTGGTATTATTCATCTAAACATCATATTTCCCAAATTAGACCTTGTTAAAATCTGGGCAAAATCCCTCAACATTGATGTTAATGCTTTATCTGAAACTTAACTATCTAAATCTATCACAGGTAAAGACATTGCGATTAATGGCTACAATGTTTTTTGTTGTGACTGTCCAAGAAAAGGTGGTGGTGTTGCTATCTATATAAAAAAGTTTCATGCTACTGCTTTATCATCAGTATCTCTTGGGAAAGAATTTGAGTTTCTTAATTTAAATCTGGAACTTTTT
>KV751317.1:19550114-19585265 GCA_001698575.1 Mola mola
CTTCACTGACAAAGGAACATTCCTCATGCGTTATTTTAGCTGGGACTACCTGTGACTCATTTAACTTTACACAACTTATCAATGCTACGCATCAACCCTAAGTGCTGGGGTGTACTATGCGTACCTTTATATGTATATAGGTGTGTGGCTGCACCTCATTCTCTCTCCTTCCACTTTTATTCATCTCCCTTTGGTGGCTACAGTTTGGCATGGCAGACAGTTTTGTTTTTTGGCCAGTGCTCTGGTTTGCAGTGGCACATCTATAATAACCATACCATCTCCACTTCATTTGTATGCGTATCATGCATAATGGTGACTCTGTTCTCCACGTGTTACAGCCTGGTTGCATACTGGTGCTGTGGGATGTGGCTTTCTCTGCTGGAAATACAGGCTGAGACTGGGTACAGTCTCAAGTACATATGGTAAGTCGGTGCAGTCTGACAATCAATCTGACCTGTCATTTGAGTCCTAGGTAATTGTTCTGCAGTCATCGTACAGCGTTGATGAAACGTGAGCTACGTGGCATACCTGCCCTGTGCGAGGATGCGTCTTGGCCAGGCGGTAGTTATTAATTTATTTTGCCATGAAACCATAAGCCAGTTACACTATTTTAATAACAGTATTTTTGTTTGTGTATTTTCGGGACAAGATATTTGTATGGCCTGCTGTCAGCATCCACACTCTGCACAACTGCTGTTTTGGTTTTTTCTTGGTCTGTCTTGGCTCTTTGTGAGACTGTTTGACTCTGTTTTGTTATGTATTTTTCTGGCATCGATGTTACCTTGCATCATTGGGGCATTTTGGGGACTTTGATACTTTAGATTGGTTTATGTTGACTGTAGTATTTATTTATTCATTTTTGTATAAGTATTAATATTTCTAGTGCATTGCTTAATTGCTGCTTTTTAGGTTTATGTAGTTTATTTCACAATTGATTAATCTCGGCTGCACCGGTTAGAATGTGTAGCACTTTTTGTTGTGTTTTTAATTTTCTTCTCTTTGTTGGACAAGCACTGGGGGCCTGTTTTCTTTGCGATTCCATATTGTTTACTGTGCAGTGTCACAGGTGGTTAGTTTGTTGATCCATAACTTTTTTGTATGTGTCTGGTCCCTTGCTGTAGTGGTAAACCCCAGCCCTGTCCTTATTTTTTGGTCTCAGCCTCTGCTATTTTAATGGCTGATATCTGGATTCAAAAAAACATTTTAACAACATTTTAATTTCCTGGGGTTGAAATATCCCCCCAAGTTGCGTTGTCGCATTTAATTTCCCACGCCCACGTTACACACCCATCTGGATTTGCTTTTAACAAATAATCTTCAGTCTCCAAAAGGCACTGTAAAAACAGCGCAAAGTGGTTCCATGTTGAGAGCCAGTGTGTTTCTAATTCTTCCTAATTATTCACCTGTATTAAAAGTTAAAGATAAAGGTCAACCTAGGAATTGACCAAAAGGCTCCTACACCTGGGATACAAATTATTTGGCCATTGTTGAAAATGTGTGGGAAGTTCACATCTCAACAAAAATATAACAAAAAGGTCTAATCAGTTTAAGACATTTTAACACCTTAATGTTTTGTATCATATCTTTTATAACAAGTAAAATTACCAGTTATATCCCTCCACAAAGTGAACAGTGAAAGTACAATAGTTGGTCAAGAAGCAGGGCTGGGGTGGTTTTTATGGTTGAGTGATTGGTAGAAATCTTATTATTTCAAAGGTTTTAAGTAATGTCTTGTATTAAACTCTGGATAACAGAGTTAGTTAAGGGTATGGGGGTCAAAGTGTTGTATAAAAAAAACACAGGTAAATAATCATATGGGAAACATTTAATATGTTTGTGGTAGTAATTAAATTAAACTAGACCAATGTAAAAAAAAAAAAAAAAAAGATAGTGAAGCAAAACCAATTGGGCTGGGGCGGATCTTTATAGGAGCACGAGGTATTCTTGTTTTGTTCAGCATTTTGGGAGAGGAAGCAAAGCGTACTGAGTTATATGTGTAGTAGGTTGCCTATCAGAAAAAGTTGTGAATATTAATACGTGACACAAATGCGTGTAGAGGAAAGTAGAGACCAGGTTGTTGTTTCTAATACCCATTTCACATAGGCTACTTAGCCATTTCACCCTCGAGTCCAGATGTACTGAAAAAATATCTAAATGCATTCTTGAGACATTTTGCTCACAAGATTTCAGGCCACAGTGACCTTAACCTTTGACCTCCAAAGGTCAGGATCTACTTATCAGAGCAAATGGTCAGTGGCTTTGATCTGACTTTTATTTTTATTTTTTTTTTTTTACATTCACATGTGTAGCCCATATGAGGTGGCGGTGACCATGGCCTATGACCTCCAAAATCTAATCAATTCTTCCTTAACTCAGGATGGACATTTGTGTAAAGTTTGAGAAAAATACCTCAGTGTTCTCAGGATATTGTGTACAACAAAAATGTCCCAGGCGGCTGGACAACTCAATAACGTATGTGTCCAGCCCTAGCTATAACCACACAGAGGCATAAGAACGATCCTCTGAAAATCTATCGAGTACTCTTAATGGTACATTTGAAGTTCTCTCCCAAAACATCCCGTGGAATCCCGTTTCCTTCTTTGACAGCCTGAACTTAAACAACTATTTTTTTTATACCTGAACATCCCCAGTTGTCAGACATCAATGTTTTATCACAAACCCTTGTGTCTCATTCAGATGCACACACACTCTTAATCACAAATCTTTGTGTTAAGATAACATAACAAAATAGTCAAGTATTATTTAGCTAGGGCTGTCAAAGTTAACACGTTAGCGCAAAATCCTCTTAACAGCACTAACACTGATATTTTTTTAGAGTATGATTAATGCATGGACATTTTGATACTTGGAAAGCAGAAATGCATTCAGTTCTCAAAGAACTCAAAGCTCTGCCAGATTGTTTTCTCGACAAGACCAAAATTATTACATTTGCTGACCATATAAATTGAGTTACCGCTGGAGTATGTTGAGACCCAAATACCAATTGCTGGCCAAGCACACAGTGGATGCAGAGAGTCCCCTTCCCCTTCAACAAAACAAAACTACACTGTATAGTTTGCAGCACAGCCACCTGGACAGCCCTACAAGCAATAAACTTTCGACAGCAATCATTAAAAGGGTAGCTACAGCTTGCAGGCCAATTAATATATGGAGGACAAAGGTCTGCTTGAAATAATTCACATCATATCCAATGTCTCCACATATGTATTGTCTTTGACAGCCACCACTATAAACAAGATACACAACTTGTATGAAGATGAGAAGTTTAGCATCAGGGAATGAACGAGGGAGCTTCTAGAGCAAGTCAGGGCCTGATTATCAAGGATAGTGGATGAAGAAATGTTCTGGACGAGAGGAGTGATGTGCTCAGTGGAGTAGGAGAGGGTGAGCAGATGAGCAGCAGAAATCTGAACCTACAGAAGTTTATTTAGGACTTTGGATGATCTGTCATAGAGCGTGCTGTTGCAATCGTCAATTCTGATTGTGAATAAGGTATGGATGAGAGTTTAAGCATATGAGGAGAGTGACAACTGAGACAAGCTACATTTTCGAGGTGAAAGAATGCAGTTCTGGTGATGTGATAGACGTACGTTGCTACCGGGCCCATTTGCGCAGAGGGAGATGGAGTGGTGAGGCTGAGATCACGAGTGGTTTTGAGGTCAATGATGAAGGTAGTTGGGTAGCATCCATGATTTCATCTCAAAAGCAATGCTTTTGCTGTAGCGATAAGACCCAAACAGGAAGGTGAAAAACGAATGCTCATGCTATAAACAACGAGATATTTAAAGTGGAATATTAAAAGAAAACATTTGGACTGGATCTAATGATACAGGAAATGTCTGTGAAAAATGATTCGGTCATTCGGTCATTCACAGATGTGAGTACTGTATGTCAAAAATCATTTAAAATTTGGAAATGTTAACTTATAAGCTTTTTAATGTGTAAACTAATATGTCTGGTGTCAGACATCGGGATTGCAAAACAACATAGGGCAATGTAAAAAGGGTGCATGCAAACTCAACTACACAACTGAAGCCACAATTAAAACCATATTTATGGTGGGTTTTTTTCTGCAGAATGAAAAAAATAATAGACGACCCGGAGAGTCTGGCCAGATTGAAAGCTACTTTTATAGGGCGCAACCATGACGGTTCAAATGCAACTTATTTTAAATTAACCCCAGCCCTTCAGTCTATTAGTGCCAACTCGCACCTGCAGATGAAGTTCATAGCTGTCCAAAACCCAGTGGTCTCTCACAGTTAGAATATCATGAGAGGAGAAGATGTGATGAAAGACCAATAAAAAGAAAGGAGAAAGCCTGTCGTGCTGCGATATAGAGAGCAGGATATGTAAATGAAGAGTCCCAACTTTGTGCTTTTCAAATATTATTCTTACCATTGTGGAACTATTTACAGGACAGAGCAGAGTGCATGTGTGTGTGTGTGTGTGTGTGTGTGTGTGTGTGGGTGCGCGCATGCGTGGGCATCTTTTTCATATGGTGATAGTCCCCTTGACTGGCACAATCCAACTGTGGTTTTCATTCTTTTGGCAGACGGTCAGGACCGACTATGACAGGAGACTGCCATGACTTTCCAAAGCTGTAGGAATCTTTCTCTGAATTTTCAAGTGCTCGAGAGACTATGTGATGTCCCATTATGTTGTTGGTGTGTGCCTTCAGTAGAGCCAGATGGATTAGCCCCCTGTTTAACCGATCCCCAAGAAAAACACAAACTGAC
The DNA here is from genome assembly GCA_001698575.1 of Mola mola. Lineage (NCBI taxonomy): Eukaryota > Metazoa > Chordata > Actinopteri > Tetraodontiformes > Molidae > Mola > Mola mola. The sequence continues at coordinate 19,554,872 of KV751317.1, forward strand.
AGCAAAGACTCACTGTGAGAAAAGCGGAGAGGAAGAGATCTGAGGTCGAAATCTATTATTGAAATTGTATCCCATCTTAATATTGAAATCCTGAGAGCCTTCATCTTCCATCTCCCTCTCATTCTCTCTCCCACGTCTTTGTCTCCGTCCCCCTTGTCACCTCCCTCCTTCTCAGAGGAGAGCAGGCTGGGGCAGACTGAAAAGCATTTACTTTTAGGGGGAGAAAGCAGAGGAAGTATAGATGAAGAGTGAGGAAAAAATAGGAACTAAGAGAAGTAAGCATGTAGTTTCTGGTTTTCTTCATTCCTCCTTGATAGCATTTTGCTCCTCCTTGCCTCTGTTCCTTTATTCTCCTCATCCTTCTAAAGTCTGAAATCTCTGAGGAAGCTGAGGCCTAATTTATTTACCAGCGTCACCCCTGCTGAATCCCTTCGTCATTAATTTACCAATGTCACATTTGCGTGAGCAGTTGGACACCAGCCCATGCTATGCTGCAGCCACACACATCATGCAAGCAGCAAATCTCATACATAAACATGTACTACTCCATTATTACTATTCCCTGCAGAGTTAAGGTGGTGGGGTATAAACCACTAATGAGCCCTAGTCTGACCTATATATTTAACTCATAGACGTACTTCTTCTATTAGCTGTTTTGGACATTATTGTGAGTCTTATTTAGTGTTAGACACCACTTAATGTGATGAAAGTGTTTTTCTTTTCCCCATTAGTTGTACAACTTAGATCTTTCACGAATATGCAAAACATGTTATGGTTTGCATCCATATTCAAGGAATTTAGTCACAGTGATGAGGTTTTATGAAGTAAGCACTGCTACAGTACGCTCACAGGGACCACGCTTGATGATTATAGATGACACTCTCTATGTGAGTGCTGGGAGAAAAGAAAAGAAAGCTGTGTGTGTCTGTGTGTTTTCCACATCATCGCTGTTCACTTGTCCACTAAATATTTAGCAAAGTATGACACTGATTTTGCATCAGTTGAATCACAGAGAACATTCTAACTCATTATGATGATCATCAAACACACACATCCATAATGAAAGGAGATATTAAAAAGCTGATTGAGGGCTTTCAAAAATACAATGGAAGCAGGAAGGGTCCTCTCAAAAAATGTCAAAAGAACAATAATTTATTAATCAATAACTACGCAAAGTTCGTTTCACTCATGTCATTAGCCTTTATGTTTTGTTGAAGCAGTGAAGGGATGCTCACTGAGGGTTGGAGAAAGACTTCCTGTTTTTTAACCTTCACACTTTCACAATGTGCACAGCACATCCTTAACACAAGATCTTTATCATTACTAGACGGAGCAGTGTGGATGTGATGGTGTACGTGTTCTTGTTGGAATAGCCGCAATTTGACATTGTCATATTTAAAAAGGAGAGAGAAAGAAAGAAAGAAAACACAAGAGGGTGGAGGAGAGGATAAACCAAAGATTAACCTTCTCTGTTTTTACATTGAGTAATTCTGTGGTGCTTAAAGGTACAACTGGAGAATCTGTGAACAATAAAAAGGATGTGTCGTCATTGGCAGGCACTCAAATAAATCGATCGCCCAGTGGTTTTCTGTGTTAAAGTCATGAAATTGATTAGTAATGGGTTGTGGTACTATGAAACATTTTGTGTCACCATTTGTGCTATTTCTTACCTACAATTTTTAAGCATGTTAACTGCAGTGAACTAGGTAATACATGGCCATAATTTCCCAAAATTACCAACAGAATGTGATGTTATTGTTATTGTTATATGTTTCACAAGCTCTTTCAGTGTTTAGTAAAACATAGGTAGTAAAACAGGAAATATTTTTAAACCTCTTTTCCGTGCTTAACACCAGTCTACAATCATCCTCAAATCCACTTTATTAAAATGAGAAATAAAACTCATCAAAACTGTTCTTGTTGGAGTCGGTGGAAGTTACTTCACGACTGCATGCAGCTGACGGAACTGACCTCCGGTGGTCTGAGAGGCTTGTCCCAGTTTGGTTTCTGGTTATGTTCAGGCTGCAGAGTCCAGTCTAGTTGGGCTGATTCCTCCTGAGATACAAGGCTGTGATCTAGGCAGACATAACAGAGCTGGAGAACCATTAGCCATTAAGCTAACAGTTGCTATAGGCAAAATAAAAGACAATTACACAGAGGACACATCACTCTGCCAAATGCTCTTGTTCATGTTTTCTTCTTTTTTCCTTCAATCAGTATGTTCCAGGATCCCTCAAGGTAAAACAGTACAGTATCACTTTTGCTTAATATAGTATTTCTATCCCATTAAACATTACTTATACCATTTCACTTTAATGATCCTACAGCTGGAGTCCATGGATTAATGAACAAATATAATCTCAGAGCAGACATTGTTTGTATGTGTTGGAAATTTGCCAAGAAAGAGAAGATTGTGTGTGAGAGAACAAGATGAAAATGGTTAAATATTTGATTATCCTTATCCTCTGCAGTGAAAACACCCTATCACTGAAGTTAAGGGTGTGTGTGTGTGTGTGTGTGTGTGTGTGTGTGTGTGTGTGTGTGTGTACGTGCGCACACAAGGCATATGTGCTTTCATGTCCTATTTATCTTTTAAATGTTTAAGTAAAGTAAATAAAAGGTCGGAAGGGTTGGAGATGGAGAATAATTGTAACAACAGAGTGGTTGTATGTAGGATAATGAGATTTGATGGAATTTTTTTCACTGGAACACATGCAATGCCTGCTCTGTCATAATTAGACTTTTAGACTAGTCTGCTATACGCCGCACAGTGGCAGGTTTTAACACTGGAGTAATTCAGTCATACATTTGTGAACCTGACACGGCTCCCCAGGAAGAAGAGGAAGCGCTACTTGTACAAGGTCATCTACAAGTGGACGCATCAGATTGGTAATTTGATTTCTATAATGTAGAGCCTACCTTGGTTAGGTTTTTCTAGGTTTTGTAATTCAAGAACCAGGTAGAATTTGTTTTTTGGGGACTGTCATTGGTGCATTGCAGAATATAAGCAGAAATCCTCAGCCATGAGGATTTCTGCTTATTTCGGTTATAACGAGCAGTCACAGCCCATTTCAAAAAACCCCACATGGACGTGTAAATAAGGTCAAAACATAGTTTTTGTCGGAGGCACCCTCCAAGTGCTTCTAGTCCTGTGCATTAGAAATTGTGAATCCTTTCGCAAGGGAAAGCTTTACTCCTCTCTGTACCGAAAACATGCAGAGGATTGCTAACACAAATGGTATTAAAGCACTATCCTTATATTTATTGCCTCTCCTTTTTAGGCTTATTATTATTAGCGATTTTCTATGTCTTTGAGAGATTTGTTTATTTAAAAAAAACAGTCAAATCTCAGGACAATTCCCTTTCATTTGGCACTGCTAATTAATTCATTGTCTCACTGTCCAAAGTAACCGTTACAAATTGCCAGAGAGAATTTGTTGAAATCAAACCCACTCAGCTGCCTCGGGGTTTCCAAGTGCAGTGCCAGTCAATACAGCTGTGTGAGTGAGTGTGTGTCACAAAGGTGAAAATCTACATTAATACCAGAGGACAGTTTGGAACCTACAGTGAACCGGAGCACATTTTACAACACATGATGCATTTCATTCAAATGCCGAGTTCTTCGATTTCATGATAATAAAGTGTATGCAGTGTTACAGCCATGTCTGTGTACTTGTGTGAGTGATGTTGTGCATGTCTGAGTGTGTGGGAAAGAGAAAGAGTGCATAGATGTCACAGAAGCAGGCGGGGAGGTGTTGATAAGTTATTTGACATTTTGACAGTGATAAAGGACATTTGTTGCCCTTAGCAATGCAGGCATGCAAATACAAATTAACATTAGGGATGGTAGTGCCAAATAAGTATATAAATTCAAAAAAAAATATCTGTATTTGAAGTTCTCTACCTTACCCACATCCTACTGAACTAATTCTGGGGGAAGATGCCATTTTTTGACAGCAGCTACAGTGTTTGGACATTGAGTCCCCAATAGCAACATTCAGACAGCTGAAACACACACACAAACACGCATACACAATCTGCACACAAAATGTTCACATAAAAATTGACATGCACAAAGAAAATCACTTAGGCATGTTGTACCGTGCATAATCATTCTATCCTCTGGGCAGCAAAACAATTAAACAGAAGGGGATGCTTCATGGATCACAATCATTCCCGTAGGTCTAAAAGATGGATGCAAATGAAGCTCTTCAGTGTCAGGACGGAATGTTTGCCAGTGAATGTGTTTCTGTACCTATCTGGGTGTCACTGTGCCACTGTGAGCAAGAAAGAGAATTTGGTTCTTCAAAGCAATACTGATGGAGTGAGGAGTAGCACGTCCAGATGAAAGTGACATTGGTGGGAGCTGCACCGTAAGGTACACAGACACACTTGCCTACAGCTCACACGAAAACACTGTGCCATGTGTCGCACGCAACGAGGAAAATAATGAGAGATGTTTATGGGGAAGGAGGAAATACTAATCAGAAAGGGAATGTGGAGTGGAATATTAAAGAAAGGGCACATAAATGTTGTTCTGGGGCAGAGACAGCATGGGGGAATCAGAACAACGTCTCGCCATATTTACTGTCCTGTTCCCCTTTGCATCTTTCAGCCACATTTAATGTTTTGTTTGTTTTAATCATAAAGAGCTTTTACTTTATTTGTGTAAATTTAGCGGTTTTGCTATCCCACCGCTTGCTGAGTTTATCACAGAGGGGTTCTGCTGCAATCACAAGCAAGAGTCCAGTGTCTCCCCGTCTGCTGTTTTCTATATGCAAGAAATAGTTCATAATTTTACAGATTTTTAGAATTTTTAACTAGTCACTCATTACATTGAGTAACATTATAACATTACTATAACATTATCATTATTATTATAATTTTTGATCAGAAGAAGAAATTCTGTTTTTGCAGGGTCCTGTTTCTATGTGATGGCTGTGTCTTTTTCGCCTTTTATCCACCTCCCATGTTGATTCTGATCTGAACTCTTATCCAATAGGATCTTTCTTGCTCCCAGGGGGAGGTTCTGGAAATAGGCTTATCCCGTGATTGGAAAGTTTGACCCTGAGGGAAGGGTACAAGAGAGGTCGAAAAGAAAACCACACTATCTGTTGGCTCTAGCGCAGAGAGGGGTCCTGCATTAATGAACACACACACACGCACACACACACACACACACACACACACACACACACATGAAATGCTCTCTTTGGAGTTTAGCCTATGAAGAGTTTGATGACCTACAGAAAGAACAGCAAAGGCATAAGAGTGTGATATCCTCCGCAGACAAACAGACATTAACCTCAACAAGAAAAAGAGGTGCTGTCCAGGATTAATGAGGATCAATCAGCAGTGTGTTGTGTTAGCAGCACTGGAGAGGATATCATGAGATGTGGGCTTTGATCCAGTGCACATTTATAATTTCTTTTTTAGGTGGATATAATTTATTTTTTCTTAAACTCTTGTTTTACTTTCTGGCTTGATCCCCATATGAAACATACTCCAAAAGCGAGATGTCCAAAAATGTGACAAATGTAGGTCTAATGCAATTTTGGGGGCACTTGACGCTTGTAACCTGAGCGCTGGTAGAACATTACTTTATTATACTTTATTATGACCAACCGGCATGTAGCACCAGCACCATTTATTTGGCATTGTTTTTCCCGCTAGTTAAAAAAAATATAAATCCTATATTAAGGTCTCTTCAGTTATTTCAGGGGAAATATCTGAATCTGGAGCTTTGTCACTCGAGCCAGAGACCTGTTGTGTCTCAGGCTGGACTGAAACAAAGAAGCAGTGGGCAGTAAAATCCAACACAATGAGCTGAGAGGCACCAAAAAAAAATCATTATAGCTCAGAAAAACAAGTGATAATTCTCTTTTGAGTTGCTGCAATTAATTGCACCTTTTACATTGAATAAAACATTAACTGATATATTTGTTTCTACAACAACACCATAACTTTAATATAGATTGGGTGGGAAGTATGCCCTCCCATTAATTAAATATGTCCAAATTGTTCCCTCCAAAATATTAAAAAAAATAAAAATGCCATGCTTCAGCAGGCAGTCACATATTACTGTATGAAATAATTATCAGCAAATGCAGTAATAGATATCTTTAAAGCATCAGTGTGTAGAATTTAAGATTGTTTTTGTGCAAACATATAATATAATCTTCCATACTACGTTAAAAGTAGTTTTAAATCACCTTAAATCAATGAATTGTATATACAAACCTTAAAATAATCAATTTATGCATGAGAGCAGGTCTCCATTCCACTGAGAGCGCCGTCTTGCTCGGCCATGTTACTTCAGTAGCAGAGAAAGGACATATGGGCTTTAAAACATGGTTCAGGTTTGTATACCGTAGGGACATTGGAATACAAGCAACAGAAAAGACTCACCTCAGTAAAAGCCGACAAAGAAGAAGCAGTGCATCATAACGAGATCATACCAATCATAGGCTCGTAGTCACAGCCACCGTAGTTCTCCTATGCACTTGGAGGGGGGGGCAGCGAGGCAGCACTCGATTACATGTATTCTACCACCTCACCATTAGATGCTGCTAATCATAAATCACTGCAACTATAACAAAATTACTACTGGTATTACAGTTAATCATGCACTGAATTTCCCAATGCTCAGTTAAATTTATTGTTAGAGTCCTTTATACTAAAATTTCATTTTGAAGCTACGGGTGTTCTCTACTCTTCTTCCTGCTTTTTCAACATGAAATAAATTTCATCTGTGGTCTCACTTTAGTTAACTTTGCAATACAAGACACGGCGAGTTCCATTGGTTAACGGTGCAAACATACTGTAAATGTCAATGAAATGCTGCAATGTTCATGTTATACAATAAATCGATGCTTTTCCTTTCTGTGTATTGTAGCAATATGCAGTCATGCAATGTTAGTGTGACATTGTTTTCCTAGTGAAATGTCACTAAATGTTAAGTTATCTGGCTAGCCAAGCTAGCTTTCTTTATATCACTGTGGACACAATTTACGTGGTGTCAGGCTGATATAATAATAGTGGTTTCTGCAACAGATGATGTTTAGTCTTGGCACATTCACAGAGAATGTTATAGTCCTGTTTCACTCTTTAGTGTTGGATAATAAACCTATGCAGTAAAATAGGAGAAACAATGCAACCATGAGTTGTAGCTTTCATTTGTTTTATATTACTGTATAACTGCACTGTGCTTGCTTATGATAAATAGCATCAGTTGGGTTTATATACACATATGTATGAATGTATGTGTGTGAGTGTGTCTGTGTGTATACAATTATACGAATTTGGTTGCTGCAAATTTCTTTGCCCAGATATCTTGGGGCTGTGTTTTGCTGTTTTGGAAAAAAAATATCCAGCAGATTGGGAGGCTTTTTGTGAAAAGTTATAGGCCATTCTAGTCCAACTGCGCCGTAAGAGCTGTGGAACTATTTGGTGTTGTCCGTATTGAAGACAAATGGGTTAAAGATGTTCTGGAGCTGACCACTCAAATTGTTCACTTCTAACTACTGAGGGTTTACATAATCATGGAAACAATCATGTAGTCGTGTAGACTTTCATTTGAATGTTATCTCCATATTAATTTAGTATATATTTGTTAGCAAGTAGCTACTTCATAGCTGTCGTTTTTATATGCAAAGACATTTGTCCGAGCTTTATCTCTCAATTTTTAGCGACATCAAAGATGATGCTTGACAAAGAGATGCCGCCATTGTTAATTTAAACTAAACTCCTTCATGCAGTAAATATGTATGTACACAGATGTCTATGCCTCTCACTGACACTCAGACACACACACACACAAGCAGTGGATGTATATCTAACACTTGTCGGCGGGGAGATAGAAATAGATCAAGCCTTGGCTTGTCATAGCAGGAGTTAACCATAATGACAAAAGGTGTTAGAGGCAGAGGAGACAGGAAGTGAAGAAGAGAACAGAAGCGGTGAAAGATGAAAAAAAAAAACAGAAGAAGGGTAGCGACAGAGCATGTGGGAGGAAGGAATGGAGAGATAATGTCAAGAATTGGGTGAAAAAACAGATTCCATGACTGCAGGGGAGACAAAATTAAAAGAAGGGATGAAGGGATGAAATGGAAAGAAAAATGTAGGATTGACAAAAAATGATTGCAAAACATATATAGATATAGGAACTGCTAATTATCATCAGTGGTATAAATTTGGATGGATGAAATGGTGAACTGAGACTTCAAATAAGATTAGATTAGAAACAGAGCTGTCACCACTCACACCAGGGTGACACTCACATACTGACACAAATCTCTGACTCTCACACTCATCCTCATGCTAACATTCACCTTCACTTGCCTGCAGTATAGATTTTTTTAGAGTTTAGACGGGTTAAAAGGGCCTTTTCAGACTATGTGTTTGTAGGACTACAAATCAGGAGACCCCCACCCCCCCTGCCCTGCCCAACAGAGATCTCACTCCCATCTGAAGTCAAAACTTTAAAAAAGTCCTGCTACAACAATACTTCTTTCATTCTGTTGCTGCTTTTGCTACTTTAATATAATGCAACAAGGTTGAAACTGCTGAACTAAACCTGTCCACAGCTGTAATCAGTTTGACCTGTTTTCTCCCACTAGACAAGTTGACTATGGCACAACTGGATGGTATAATGTGCCTTGAGAATATCATTAAATCCCAGAAAAACTCTAGTATATATGTCATACAAATGTGACAATAAATATGAAAGGATTGATGTTTTCTTCCTGAATGCAGAAAAAATCATGGTCATTGTAATTTCAACTAATAACAGACGATCAATCCAAAAAGATACTATGACTGTCATGTCTTGGCTTTGAAGGCACTAAAAAAACAGTCTTTTAAAATTCCAATGTATTGCAGCTGAGAGAACTGTGTGTTCTGCAACTCAAGCACACGTGCAAAAAGACAAAACACAAGCAAATTAAAGGAGAATTTTGATATTTTTCAGTCTGGACCCCATTTGTTAATCTTGTTCAAAAAATACATTTATTTTGGAAATGACTCCCTTCCTGTCACTGACCATGCACTCCAGACACGACCAGTCAATTGACAAAGGGAGACTATTTTCAGATGTTTACAAAGGTCATTTTGTGTAATGTCCTATTATTTAGCCGATTAATACAGCATGGAACAAAGGCTTTTAAATAAATCTTCATCAGTTTCACAAAAGGGGCTGCAACTACTCACAACACAACCAAATGAATGTATTGATCTTTTTCAGGGCAAACTGACAATGTTCTGGACACTTGGCGCTCCCTTGACTTCAGCTAATATCTGACTAATGTGATGGCAATAATCAGATATCAGCCGGTGGCAGATGTCTGTTGTTAGCTTAGCATTTGCATTTAGCTTATTATCATCCTTATCGATTAATTCTAAACAAAATAAAATAATACTACAAAATAAACACACTGAGCCATGACAATCTTAAAATAAAGTTAACATTTATATTTTAGTTTATTTTATCAGCACTGATGGATAGATGACTTCAATCATTTTTAGCGTCACAATAAGTCACAAAAACAAGCACCCCTGGAAACATCCTTAACTGTTGCCCTGTGCCGTGCATGTGCTGTCACACTGATTCATCTTAATCTGCAAGTATTTTGTCTATTTGCATGTGTTTTCTGAAGTTGCAGTCCGTTGGTCTCTCTTGGCCAAAGGCTCTGATGAAAGTTTGTTTACCTATATGTGACACTGATGACCTCTTATTTTGAAAGAATAAATAGGCTTTCATTTGCATCCAAGCAAACAACTTTCAAGCTGAATTGCCCAGTCAGTTTGTTTACTTCGGGGCTTTATGTTCTCTTCTGAATGTCTGCAGAGGATGTGTCAAGTTGGCCCTGGGCAGGCTGCCAGCTTACCTGCAGAACGTGTCTCCTTTTCCATAGAAATAGAAATAAATAGCAGTGGTGTCTGTAGAAATGTATCGCTTTCTTTGATGGATCTCTTCTCCCTGTCTCCACTCTGTTGACCTTCATACTTAACCTTCTTTTCTTCTGCTGTTTAGCGTCCCAGAAAGAAGTCCAGCCCACGCACAGCCATGCATGCCACCAATATTACAAACACACAGGTTGTGCACACACACGTATGCACGCAAATGCAAAAAAGAGAGACAAAGTAGCCATGCATGACAGATGTGTTATTACAGGTCTAATTTGATTTCACAATCTAAGACATGAAACCCCGTATAGAACTGGAAAAACTGATATATGGATGTTTTTAATAAGTTACACAACCTCGTCTAACAACCTTCAAGCTATGGAGAAGCCACAACTACTGAATATTTCACAAAGAAAAGTTCGAAAAGATAAGCAGGCAAAAATCAGCAAAGGCAGGCGAATGAAGTATTCTAGAAATGAGGAAGGAAAGCAAAGCAGAAAACGAGAGATTGAGATGACCAGAGAGAGCTCACTTTCTGCTCACTTGGTGAAACAAACCTCCATTTTTCAGCCTGATGACAGGTAATCGATAAGAAGAATAGGAGAAAATATGATAACATGACAGAACACGAAGGGAGCTTATGCTGTGGCAGGACATGAAGATAATGGCGCGCGCATGAACGCATGCACGGCGGACCAGCACACACACATACACAGAATTTAAAGGTCATCAGCAAGTTCGACTACCCAGAAGACAGCTGACAATCAATAGAAGCAAGAAGATAGAACAATAAACAGGGAGGCGGCAATTTGGGCGCTGTTTAGGTTATTGTGTTCCCTAAGAGACAAGAAAAACTTGGTCACGGTTTCAGCTGACCTTCAAAAGACATTTTATTGTGTTTTATTCCTTTCTGTGCGGCTCTCAACATTCTGAATCCATATAGTTAACGAGCATAGAGTTGGTCGTCTCTTGCCATAGTTTTCGATTTGTTTGTTTGAACTTTGTCAGAATGAATCGCTTCTACACTTTCTTTTGATTTCACATATTAAGCCCACTAGTGCAGCTGTTCCAACTTCTGAAAGGGTTATACGCGTATAATGGCAGTGTTATAAATCTGTAGCCCTTAGAATATGTCATCACTAACATAAAAAGGCTGATGAATATTCATAATAGGGTTTATTTTACAAGTACGTGTGTATGTCCTCATGTTAAAGAGACATTCCTATCAAGTCACTGGCAGGCCTCACCCTTTTTGAGTGATACTAAAGTAAAATGGGTTTACACAAGTGTATGCCTCTTTGCAAAGGACGTGTCGGCATGGGATTATGTGCGGCTGCTGGAGTTTGCTTGTGTAGTGCTGTCACTAAACCACCCAATATATTGTTCCAGCAGAGTTAATGTGATCTGCAGTTTGTAGCCTTTTGATGTGGTAATTTTGCTCAGCTGAATAAACCTGAAACATTTCCACGATACAAAAAAGCCCTGAGAGCTACCACAGAGCCATGCAAGGACATGTTTCAAGGTATAAGGCAAGAGACATTAGTATGTAGCAGATTTTACACCTTAAGCAGAGAGGATAATATTGGTATATCTGAGGGATTAAAGACTCCTGCTGCAGAAAACTCTATCCACCTCAGAGCATGTAGAGGAACCCTGCACAGGTGTCTGTTGAAGTCTTGTTTGTTTAGGAAATAAATGTGGAATACACCAGCAAACACAGTCTCTGTTAATTGCACTCTCACATAAAAGCAGGGAGAGAGAGTAATAAATGAGTGCGTCTGACCCCCGTGTCTCCGGAAACACACCCTCACTCCCTTTTCGGGGGCAGGTCACATAAAAGGTGGTGGCCATAGTAGTCAAGTCTAAAATCACGCAGTTATTTGGATATTTACTATATCACAGTCTCACACACCCACAGACACGCACAAAAATCAAGCATTCTCTTGGGACAGTCACGACTCCCTGCTTGATAATCTATCTCCATTAGGTATAAGTGATACGTTTTGATTAATAGGGGCACAGGCAATAAACACACACACACAAACGCACAGATATACTGACATAGACACTTATTAGCCCAGCACCAACACCAACACCAACAACAACAACACAGTCAGAATGATTTATTATCGTTGCATCGGTCACAAATGAAAATACAATTGATAAAATGCAGGTGTGCATTCACTCTCCTGTTTTTTCCTGATTAAGGTTGAGTAAAATTAAAGTTCATTACTTCATAAAAAATAATGTGTTGACGGCATCCCAAGGGGATCATTTAATGTTTTTTTTAAAAAGAATTTAATGTTAGTTTTTTTTTTGTTTTTTTCAATATATTGAAAGCCAAAATTTCACTGTTATAAATTTCTTTAGTGTATTTATTTTTCTAAAAAAAATCGTAACTCTTTATGAAGTATTCATCATCCGATCTATATTTAGTTAATGGAGCGGTTTGTAAAATATTGAGTCTCATCCACAAGTTGTCAAACGCTGACACAAAAACTGCAGCTTGGCCCACCAATCAAAGCATTGTTGTAAGAAATAACACTCAACATGCTCCTATATTTAAACCATATAAAGACGTAACAAGATCAGAAACATGATTTTTATTGAAGGCAGTAAGTTAGCAATTCTGTTAGTCTGTTTAGAAACATTTACTTTAGACACATTCACAACATTTAGCATCTTAAACGATATTTATACATTTGCTCAAGCCCATGGATAGGCTACATTATCATTATTATGATCATTTATTAACTATTCTTAATAAACTAGTTATTAATGTTTCATAGGCGGAGATATATTTGTTGACTAATACAGTAAACTGCTTGTAGAGTAAAGTCTGACCTTAAGTCTTTGTCTTTACAGTTTTGTATAATGAAGCTCAAATAGGGCAAATTTTTCCAGAGGTTACATATGAATTTACATCCTGTAAAAAAAAAAAAAAATAGCTTTCATAGCTAGCTGTAGCTCATAAGGCTAAGTATTGGCAGTCTTGTGTCATTTCTCATAACAAATCGCAGCGAGGTGTAAATTGTGATTTCAGACCCTTAAAAAATCACCACTGTTTGTGGTGCAAAGCCCTGCACTGTAATGTGCAGTGATTTCTCCACCCATTTTGTCAATCTCATATAGGGTGTATATGTAACGCATACATTTTACACTTGCAATTGGACAGCTGCTACAATTGAAATTAGCAGAGCCAGCAATATCGCCGGCAAATCAAAGCAGCAGCTCAGCATGTCATGTTACTAACTCATGTTACTGCAGACCCATTCCCCCTCCATAGACAGTGCTCCTTCAATTTAAGACGCAGTTAGCTGCATCGGCGCTGCATGTGTGTGTGGTGTGATAGTAAATCTTTATGTTACGGAGCCTCTCGTTTTCTTGTTGTCTTGTTATACTTTCGGTAAAGGCTTCTTATAGAGATTTTGGCTTGCAAACACACGCATTTAACTTAATTGCATTTCCTCACTCATAAAATACTTTTGAGCACATTGTTGTTTGTATCTGCGTGCACATCTATCGACTGTATCTATCTACTTATATAACTCCAGATTTCTTCACTTTTTGACACAGATGAGCCCTTTGCACTCCACCTTTCATTATATAACCGAAACAGAGATTTGATTCAAGAGATTTAGACACAGAGAGCTTACGATACAAGCTTCTCCACTCTCTGTGACGCAGCCTCTAGATACAGCAATTTCATTTCTGCTCTGTTCCATTCAATCCATATCTGTCCTCCCAGTTGACATGCATGCTGCACCATGTTTGTGGCGTGACACACACACACACACACACACACACACACACACAGATACATAGGCACAGATGGACACACACATGCAGTGCACCTACGGGAAACAACAGTGTATTATTTCCCCCATGACTTTGAGTGGTAGGGTTGAGTAGGAACATCGAACCAGATGCTCTTTAATCCTGTAATGAGAAAACCAGCCAACCACACATGCAGGCAGGCACACACACACACACATCCAATAATCTGTTAGACACAGTGCTACTCTTTTAATCCGATCCTTCTCTCCCTTATAATGGTGACACTGACTCCCTCTCTTTTGTTGCAACTAATCATTTATCTGTTTCTCTCGCTGAGAGACACAGATTGCCTTTATGTTGCCGTCTGTTCCGTTGCGACAGGCCGAGAGCAAAGACTGACAAGTTGGCAGACAGTGACACGGACAAATGTACAGACACTCAGTCCAGTCATACTTAGCAGTCAGGATTAAGTCTGGCAAAGTAGATTGGGCATGTTTTACATTACATTCGTGCCGCCTGAAAATGAAAAACTTGTTTGTGTTTACGTATTCACATGGAAGTATGTGGGGTGCCTTTCCACATTGTAGTATGCATCAAAACATCACTCCAACAAAAACAGACAAGCAAGGCAGGCATCTCATTCACTCGTAAATATTTTAAAAACTCAGCAGCTATTGTCATTGTTTTTAGAAAGTGAACACACACACACACACACACACACACACACACACACAATCTCAGTGTGGTAAATGCAGTACAATCAGAATAGAAACGCACTAAATCTAAACTGCAAGAACCTTGGAACATGCTCTCCCACAGACATGCCGGCATCCAAAAATAAATGACAGTGAGAGCACATCACACGCTTCGATTAGGCCTAACGATCAAGAGACAAATAAATAGCTGCTGCATGTATGCTAAGTGAAAGAGTGAGGGGAGAGAGGGGGAGGAGGGGAAGGGGGTGAGGAAGGCAGGTAATCACAGTTCCACACAAACAGATCTTTCTCTAGAATGGTGGACTAAAAATCAATAGCACTTCTCCTCCCTTTCTCTGTCACCAGAACAAACTTCAACACACACCCATGCGTACATACACTAAAGATGATGCACAGATCACCTTAACACGCTCACACACACATTTATCCCTGTGGGCCATCTAACTGCCATCAGATATGAAGGTTTGATCAATACGATAATATCAATGTTTACACCGGCCACGCTTTCTCCTGTGCTCCCACTTTCCTTTTATTTTCACCCTCTTTTGCCTTTCCAGGAGAAGAAAATGCACCCACGTTTGTCATCAATGTGCAAAGCTGACGGATGTAGCTCATGTGGATGCAGGCGAATGGCTGACACACACGCGCACAATGAACGAATGGAGCGAGTCAGCGTGAATAGGAATGGGTCGGTTTCTGTTTCTGCCACTCGCATACAATCACGCACATTAACACTCAGGTTTTGATCGAGGTTTACCAAGAATGTGCCTTTGTATGTCTCTGGGTGTGCATCTGTTACATATCCCGATGTGCGTGTGAGTGTGTCTCAGAATAATCGCTTGTTTGTTTATTTGCCGTTTGACACCAGTCCGCCCTCTCCTATTGATTGGTGCTCCTGCCTCTCTCTTTAGATCTCCTCCCAGTTGGCTGGTTATGAAAACACTATTGCTGAAGAGACAAGTACTTTGCCTAAAGGCTTCCAATGCTCTTTGCTGTGATGTCACAGGTGGTCATATTGAGGCATATAAAATATCAACCACCACACACCAGTTGTGGTTTCGCAGAACATGATCTGTCTCTCATACTAATGAACACTTTATAGTTTCCTGTAACCCTGTCTTCCTCTCAACATTCTCTACTGTCGCCCATGTATGCTTTGACACCCGTTCATACAGATGAGTAGATGACATACTGCAATTTGTCTTGTTAGTCTAAAATGTTATATATATTATACACAAAACTGCTTATTATACTAGCAGTATGGACTGCTTTGGCCAAAATGTAGTCTGTGCTATGCAGTAAGGAAATGAAAGCAAAATCCACCGTATACCAAAAGTACTCAGATGTTGCACTTATTTTGCAAAAAGCTACAATACACGTCAGACCAGTCTTCCAAAGATACTATCAGTTAGCAAGTTTCCTGAAAAGTTTGATTGAAGCAGAATAACAAAGTCAAATAAATGTCAGAGGATCAAACTCCAACTTACATTTACAGAGCAGTGATAAACAAACGTGGGTGAATGTACTTCCTTTGAGTCATTAAAGGCATTGTTCATCTCACAGATAAATATTTGTTTATAAAATTAATGCAAATCCCAATATTATACCTCACCTGTGACCTCTTGTCAGATCATTGCCATTAGCTGGGCTATTGTTTACTCCTGCAGCCCCAGATTATAAACCAGCTAAGGTTTGCCAAGCATGCTGCAAAACAGATCATCGGACTGGCAGCAATACTTACATACAATGCTACTATCCAACACATTATGCAGTATAATGCATACTGCTATAGGTTGGCAGCACGTAGTAGGTGATTTTTGATAATTCAATAGACTGATGAAAGTGTCTCAGTGCCACCCCTGCTGGTGTGCCACAGTAGAGGTCATAAACCCTTCCAACTCACTGTGTTTCAGGTAGGATTTGGACAGGATGAAAACCTCCAAGGACAGCACAAATAAATGTTTTCAAAAGATAGTTTCAGCTAGTTCTTCTCACATGATGTTCATTTTTCTTATCAGTTTGCTTGAAATTATTTGATGGCACAAAGAAAAAAATCTCAGCTCAGTCCTCTCAGGGATTGTGAATGGGCGGGAACTGATTCCACTTCTCAGGTGCTACAGCGCAAGATGGCAATACTCCAGTATTCTGGCTGTTTTCACTTCATTTTTGTCTTACGGGAGGAAGTGGTGCTGTATCGCTCATCTTTATATAAGTCAGTGGTATAAAACGAAGTACCACTGAAGCTGCTAACAAATCTAAGGAAACCATTAGTTGTTGGCCTAGGCTCAATATCATCACATAAAATCACACATACTATCTTTTACAACCCTGCAGACTTCTAGCTGATGTCAAAGCTCCCCCACCCTGCTTTCAGCAATAGATTATGGCTAATCTCTTTGCAGCTTTAAACCTGTTTCATCTATACCTGCCATCTAAACTCAGGTATTTACCTTTTGGCACACAGTTCGACTGAATCAGCATAACACACAAGCTTTTCAAAAGAGATATTTATCCATCATCTTTGTGTGCAAAATTTTTGAATGTAAACAACTCGAATCACAGCTGCTGGTCAAACAAGTCCTTCTATCAGTAAAATGAACACCACCTCCCAATCTGTTTCTTCACCTCCTCACTCCCACTGTCACCCCCACTTACTCTTATCTCCATCCATCCAACTCCCTCTCTTCCTTTCCGCAGCACTTGCCCCTCTATCCTTTCTGCCTCCCTCCATCCCTGGAGGAGAGAGATACTATCTGTTTACCCCTCGCCCCTGTATCCCTCTCTTCTTGACCTGAGTGAAGGACAAAGCAGCCAAAGCCAGAAAACTTAGCCAAGGCATGAACACTTAAGAATAATCCCCTTTTCTTCCGTGACCTTATTCGCGCCATTTTTTTCCTGTCCCCTGGACCTTTTGTGCACCTCTGGGGCCTCGTTTTCTGCGAGTCATTACCATGTATTACTGTCTCCTTTGCCTCCGTCTTTAAGTCAAACTCATCTCCAGAACTCTATATCTATCTATCACAGCTACATTAAAAAATAAAAAAAAAAGCTACATCGTCAAACCCTCTGCAGAGGGTTCGGCTAAGATAAAATGGGAGGGTGAAAAATTAATCTAATGCCGCACTAATTTGGGAGAAAGGAATGAGGACGAGTTGAGAGAGGACAGTCGCGAGCCACGAGATGTGTAACCCAGTGTAACAGTTTACTATCCAACAGTGAGAGAAAGAAAGAGTCTGTGAATACTGACGCTGATAAAAAACGACCTAAAGGCTTATGAATCTTTAAAGATACAAGGAAAGAAGAAAACAAAATTAGACCGGTCAGCCACAACGCATAAAGTGAATGACAATGATCATCTTGTTACAATGCAATGTTGTGCTTGGAAACTTTGGATCCTGTCATTCATGTGGATATCACTTTGACATGTACCACCCATCTAAACATTATTGCAGACCAAGTACACCCCCCCATAGCAATGCCAACTCCCAACGCCCCTAGCGTGATAATGTGCCAGAGCACAAATACTATGCAAGGTTTTTATTTGGCTTCCAAACTCCTAACATCGCAATCCGAATGATCAGTCACCACCCCACAAGACCCAAACGATCACTGCAAATGTGCCAGCGCCAGGTACCACACCCTCAGAGATGTTCCGACAGGTCAGAGCTGTTTCGGTGCTGTGAGTGCTGTGTATTTTTCTCGTCGAATAATTTGTGGGTAACACACAGGTTTAAAGAATAAATGCGTCATCTGCAGGACAACCTCAGTACAGCTGTCTCTCATTCATACGCGCATTTCTATTAACAGATGATCATTTATCACAGATAAACAACCACACTTTCCCTCACTCATGCAAACAAAAAGAAAGTCAATTAAAATGCATTTCTGTGAAACCTTGGTGGCGAGCGGAGCACAAATGGCAGCCACATCCACTGAACAGGACAGTAGGATCACTGTACTTCAACTCTGACTACAGTAGGTCAACTGCATCTTTATTCCAGAAAAGAGTCCAATTAATAATTCATATAGGGCCATCAATATTTCAGTCATATGCAGTCATATTTCTGTCCTGCCTGTAACACTAAATCATTAATGTCCAGCACAACTCTTAAAAACAACAAAGGAGGGAGTTGTCATATGTTTGTGTCTGTCCATCCAGACATAGTAGCTGCTGACCCTGACCCGCCAACGATGTCTCAACTATACCCCCCCCCCCAAAAAACCACACACAAACACCCCCCCCACCCCTCCTCAAATCACATCCACAACAGCGATTTAACACTCTGGGCGGTGCTGATTAAAAGGAAATTAGGAAATTAGTCTTTATTTTTAAACCGCTTCATCAGTTCAGACTTATCTCCAAGTCCCTCACTGGGACATAGCTACAATGATTTCATGCTGAAATTGCTGTTTTGCGAAACAGTCAAGTTTTTCAAAGTAATTTACTCAGGGTGTAATGGCTTCTGCATTGTTGTGTGGCTCATAAAGGAATGTCAGGGCTGACAACGGACTGCAGAGCCCGGTTACTTCAAAATGTTTCCAAGAGGAGAATAGAGTCAAAGAAGAGCACTGTTCAGAACACTCCACAGTGAAGCAGTTACCTTGCATAAAGACCACATAATTTACCCAAGACGCAACTACGAAAGGACAAAGATGCTGCTCCCCTTTTGGAGGTGAATGGAACAGGAGAACCATACCAGCAACACTAACACAAGAGGTTGAAAAAATGTCTTCACAGCTCACTGGTTTCATTGTCATCAGTATTCACTGACCAGAATGAATGAGAGTAATAGCTGGTAAAATGGTCTGACTGTCAAAGAGCAAATTACTTTCATTGCAACGCAGTGCCATCAAGCTGGAAGAGCCACTGACATGTAAATAAAAGACAAAAAAGGAGAGAGAGAGAGAGAGAGAGAGAGAGGCACTTTAAGCGTGAGTCATTGACATGTAAATTCCAAAGGAGGGAGATGAGAAATGAATTAGGGAGAGAAAAACAGAGAGAGAGAGAAAGAGGCGGAGGGAATCAAAGCAACAGCAGGCTTTTGAGTTTTTGAAGCGCTGTAATGGGCCCTTATTATCCCTCTCATGTAATTTAAATGAACGGGTGGGCAATTTTGATTGATAGAATCTTAAATGATGCTTTCTGTTCTGTATAAACACCCCCTCCATCAGTATCTCTCCTCTCTGGCCTAGCAGCGTTGCCCATGCAAGACGGAGTTTTACAGGAGTCACACAATATCCTCTCCTTGCACCGAAATGGCTTCCTCAGCGTGTCGAGCTCTGTGCTCCAGCGGCTGCCTCCGTCGCATCTCTTGCGTGTGCCGTATGAGCGATGACAGGGAGCAACTGGCTTCCATTGGGATCTAATCAAATGTGAGGGGCCCATGCGGCTGCAGCCTGATAGAGAGGTACTTTAACAGAGCCGCTCAAGGGAGACTCATCCATCAACCTGCAACCATCCAAAGAGCACCGGGGCTACCACTGGCAATGATGGAGAGCTCGCCGACTGAGTCCATGGAGGCGTGCATGTGTGTGGGTGTCTGTCTGCACGTGAACGCATGAATACGAAGGCGCAACAGTATGGGAGAAGATAACCGTGTTAGCCCCTGCTTTAACCCAGGCTTTAAAATGAGTTATGTTTGACAGTGCGGATATCTGATATCTGACAGGTCTAGTAACGCAGTTACTTGACATCAGATGAGGCCTTCAGGAACACGGCAGCAGCAAAGTGCATGGCTTATGAAATTTAGTGTCAGCATCACTGTCTTATCACTGCCAGAATATGATGTTATCACTTACAAAGATTGGTAGACGTTGTTGTCTCCTCTCTGTGCTCTCCAGAAGCCAACCACCATTGATTTTTTATTCTGCGTCTTAGGAGGTGAATCAGCAAAATGACGTTCAAGTTTTTTTGTTTTTGTTTTCTAAATCAAAAGTGTTGTATTAGTTGAGCCTGGCAAGTTTTGTTTGGACTTATTTTCTAACTTTCAGAAAACACTTTCAGCAAGCAAACAGAAAAAGACTGCGTAAACAATGGTGAGGGGAGATCATAGTGAGATTATTTCTTCCTTCTCACTCTTGGGAGTAACGGGCAGAAATAGGAAAACCCAAGAACAAAAAAGGAGATGAGAAAGAGATATAATGAATGAACAGCTGATAAGATCAAATGATTTACTGAGTTCAAATACGGGTTGGGGAGGAGAGGGTGTGTGAGCGTGTGTGTGTGTGTGAGCGTGTGTGTGTGTGTGTGTGTGTGTCTTCCTGTTGCTCTATCACGGTCGACAGCAGACCTCCGAGGTCAGTACCTAATCACAGTGGAGGTTAGATTTCTATCTTACTACCTCTGAAGCCCCCATCACACTCAATCTTTTCATCTCACTACTGGTCTCTCTTTCAGCTACTGTCTGAGATCTGCTGCCGGGGAATGGGTTCAACTGTTATCACTGCAGTTATTAACACAAAGAAACATGCAGCGAGTGGAAAGCATTTTGGATTTCGTTTGCTAATTTAAGTAAGCATGAGAGACTCAGCAAGGCCAGGAGTGGGTTTTATGTTTCCAATCAAGCATGGCATTGACTTTATGTTTATTTAGCGCTTATTTATTGCTTGCTTAGTCACATTACCTCTCAGCAGTGTCCCTGCAGTGACACAGCCATAATTCACTACCATAATTAAATATCTGGTTGAAAACTCAAAAAGCCTGATTTTCTCCATTTGAATTCCCAATTCCTCACAGATACGCTGCATCAGCTCATAGATTCACCGGCAGTCAGGGAAGGAAAGTGAATACACGGTTTGACAGGATTGTAGAGAGGAATGGGTAAGAAATTGAAGGGAGAGAGGGTAAACAAAGTGTTGGAGGAGTACAGAGAGAAGCAGAAAGACCAAGATCTTTGTCCCAGAACGACATTTAGCCAACTCTTTCCTTCTGGATGTTATCCAGGCACTTAAAAATGGATAACACACACTAGCATCTGCATGTGGTAGCGAGTCACGTGCGGCTGTGAGTTTGATATGTGTGACTTTTACGTGTGGCTGCTGGAGTTTAACAGGAGGTAAGGCCAAACCGATGACAGCTGTAGACATATGGACCACAGGACAATGATTCATTTTTGATTCCTTTAACTTACACACACATTCCCTCTCAACACACACACGCACTTTTAAGTCAGCATGATTGATATAAAAGCTGTCATTCTCTCCCCCATGCTGTCAGGCTTCTCTTATCTCCATGCTGAAATAGTGACAGGGCTCCATCTATCCCCTGTCTGAAGCTACACACAGACACACACACACCCACACACAGTACATACAAAATGCATACACATACATACACGTTGAAACGTATGTGCACATATTAGGCCTGCATACACACGTACAGCGTATGACAATTGCATTTGCTTGTTGCAATTATATATCAAATCCATTCATCCCCTTCGGTGTTCTCTTATCTTTGAGGCAGCTGTAGCAACTTTCAACAAATAGATCATCCAACTTTCATTTGATATCTTACGAACACACACAAGCGGAGCTTGAAGGCATTTGATCTTTTCTGCTGATCACTGAACTGAGAGCCGCATCTGTCACGTACAATTTTAGACCAGAGATTTTGATAGAAGGACATTTAATAGGAGTTACAGCTGGATGTCTACTGGGCAGGAAATCTCTCTCTCTCACACACACACACGCGTATGGCATTTATTCTAAACCAAGAGGCCAGAGTCAACAGGTTCGACATGATAGAGACAGGAAGAAAAAGAAAAAAACCTGAGGTGAGCATTGTTGATTATGGAACACTACCACCCTCTACTGTTAGTAAGTGGAACCTCCAGGTTCACGCCTCATATTGTCTCCTATTACAAACTCGTCTCATGGCAGCAGTTACACCGGCCAAACTTCACTTGTGTTAATCTTAACCTTTAAGAACATTAAACACACAGCTGATAACACTTTCTTCTTGTCACCAGACTACAAAAGAGTAAAGAAAGATGAGTCCTCTCATGGCATGCACAAGAGTTTGTGAGTTTGTATCCAGTACATATCTTCTTGGTGACAAGCCAACGCACAATGCGACGCAAATATTCCTAGCTTTAAGAAGAGAGAACATACTTCACACAATGTAGCACATGGCTCTGCCACCCAAAGCCACCTAAATGCCCAAATGTCTGACTCTGGGCTACTTTTGTTAAAGGTAATGAGGCTGCTTTTTATAGTTTCACAGCAACACAATTCAAATGTCAGGAGACGAGAACATTAGAGTGCAAGGA
The DNA here is from genome assembly GCA_001698575.1 of Mola mola. Lineage (NCBI taxonomy): Eukaryota > Metazoa > Chordata > Actinopteri > Tetraodontiformes > Molidae > Mola > Mola mola. The sequence continues at coordinate 19,577,535 of KV751317.1, forward strand.
CAATCCAGCAAGACGTGAGATCAATGTCAATTGAGAATAAAATAAGATCTTGGACAGTCCAGCAAGACTCGAGATCAATGTCAATTGAGAATAAAATAAGATTTTGGGAGATTTTTTTCTTTTGTACATTTATCCGACAGTTTTAGTTACTTTTCAGATCATATAAAGATGGCATATTCCGTATTATAAAATTCAATGATTTTAAAGTTTAATTTTTCTTGCTAAATTACAGAATGCAAACTATTTGAACTATTTTGTTAACTGGGCAGAACATGTAAAAAGCCTTTATTATACCAGATAGAGCGTCAAAAATATGGAAACAGCCAACATGTTTCAAACATAAAGACTTTATCGGGGCTCCAACCAAAAAACAGCACAAGTGTGTCCTCACTAGTACACTTGCAACAGGCAATAGGAGGCAGTCACATGACCCAGACAATCACATGACAAGTGAAACAAAAGGAAAAGGATGAAAAAAGTATACATCTCGTGTGCTTTTTGTTTTGACTGTTATTTGGCTTCTTTGATAATCCAGCCTTTACAATATTGGCTTTTTAAATGCCCTTAATCAGTTGACATGTCTCATATCTGAAGTGCCTGGACTGCCTTTTTTGTTTGTTTGTTTTCTACAGTATTTTCCAAATGGTTTAAAAGCTTATATTGTTATACATAGAGCAACCACTAATCCTTCAAGTCAGTCATCCTTGTATAAAGGCAGCATAGCAAGTCTGTAATTACAATGCCCAAAACCTCCCCTCTACTATAATTATGGAAACAAAAATGAAAAGGGATTCCACAATTCAGCTACACATTTCTATCCAAAACAATCAGCGTTAAATGTAATAATAATTAAACTTGAAAAATTGCTACATGTTCTAGTATTCTATAGTATTCACATGTTCTACAGTTGTTTATCCTCTGAATTCTTGCTTCTATGCTTAGTGGTGGCAGGTGATTTGGAGGTGAGTGAGTGAGTGATGGTTATGACTGAATGGCAACTCTCAAATGCTAATGTACAGACAACCTGGCTGTCTTCTAAATACCACAGAATGGAGAAGTTTAGGTACATTTAAGTGTGTAAAATCAGACAAAAACACCATAATGATGGTCTTGCAGCATAGTGTAATACAGTACATCATACATTCTGCATACAGAATAAGTACTTTTACTTTTGGTAGCTTAAAAGGGATTTTTCTTATTATGGAGTATTGGCAGTGTGGTGTTGCTACTTTTACTTCAGTACTTCTTTTAGCACTGCCCGTGTGTGTTGTCAGTGATGAAGAAGCATTAAGGCCATCATTCATTAAAGTTGTACAAGCCCATACAAACAGTTTCAAAAATGCTGACACATCATTAGGCATGTCACTCACACTGAGTGCACACATGCACCCATCCTTTCAGCTCTGCTCTCACATTAAGACTGTGGCTGTCACTGTGCAGGAGATTCGAGCACACCCTCTTTGTTTAACTGTTGGCAAAACCATTGCTTAGATCTTATGCAAAGATGGAGGACTCTCACTCCACAGGGGAAAGTCCACTTAGTCCGGCACGGAGTGGTGGATTGCCCCTGATGATGGTCCTTTGATGGAGAGTAAAGGTAGATACTAGGCGCGTACAAGGTCTAAGGAGGGAGGGGTGGCGGAGATTGAAAGGAGGGAACATCATGAACAACTCCTGCTCTGCTTTCTGTTGATATCGGACCCCTCCCCCCCACACACATACACACGCACACAGCCACAAATAACAACAAAAGAAAGTGGCTTCAAGAACGTAAATTAAACATACTTGCAAATGCTTTCAACTGTGAGTGTGTGTGAGGTCTGTGGGCCCCTGCAGGCGGTCTGAATAATTAACAGGAGCAATGAGTGAGGCAGGGTACCAGGCTGCGTGTTTTGTTACCCCGGCCTTACCTAGCACAAGCATGCAGCATCAGATAACCCAATCTATCCTTTTGAGTGTTGTACATGTGTATGTGCAGCCTGCTACTTTAGATGATGCCACCATTTGATACCTGCAGAACCTTTTGCTGCTTTGTAACAACCCCTGACAGAAAGCCTATACATCCCCTATCAAACTGAGACTGCTAGCATTATTCCCAATGATCTAAGACGGACTTTAAAAAAAAAAAAGTGTTTGTGGTTGCACAAACAGCATGAAACTGCTCAATGAGAAGATACATTTTTTGAATGATTCAACTTAACATTTCACCGGTCTTCTTTGAATTCAAATTACAAAAATAAAGACAATCCATTTTTAGAAAGAGACATTTCAATCAGCTCTGCAAACAAAGTGTAATTTTTATTCAACATTAGTATTTTTTTGTTTACATTGTTGTATTTACAACAAAGATACACATGAAAGGAAAAATGAGGCGAATAATGTATTAAAATTAAAACAAAAAAATTTTATTGAAAAAAAAAAAAGACATCTACCATCTAAGAGGATGATGACGAGCTGATGAAGCACGAACGTCACAAGAGCAGGGAAATGAGTCAGAGTTAAAACAGAAACATAACTATGTGGACTAGTACGACATTAACACTGAAACAATAATTTAAAAATATATTCACAAGTGTATTTTTTCTCTCTCCAGACCCTGTTCATAGCACCTGCAGGCCCAAACACCTCACAATGATAATGAATTGGACATAAAATCCGTTTTGTTTTTTTTGTTGTTTTTTTTTTTTTGTTTTTTTTTTTAAACAAGGCTGGGCTGGGCTGTGCAGGTGTAGCTCACAGAGAATGAAGGATTGTGAAGCTCCTCCTCAAGTATCATACAGAATTTACAAACATACTGTATGTCCCCACAAACTGCAGAAGAACTCCTCCAGATCGCTCTGGACTGGTGGGTGGGTTCAAGAAAAGAATTCACGGTGGGGTTCCATGTGACTTTGACATATTGTTGTCTGAAAGTCATATGTTCACCTTTGTTGTTTCTCTTATCCTTCTCAAACCCTTCCATCTGGTGGCATATAAAGAAGAATAGAACAATGTGGAGTGGATTGACACAAAAAGCTTAAAGGAACTCAGTCATACTGAAAGATCATAAATACTTTACATAAAGTATGACGACATGATGACTTTACAGAATACTAAAAAGAAAAAGGCCTATTGTTTTCTCAGTGGGTTGAAACGAACCTTATCTGTCACACACAGATTCTAGCTCATCAAGCACACATATTTGACCATACTGCATACAGTTAACTGTAACACAAAAGGCCACTTACAGAACATGACTCACTAGCCACTCAAAAATTAATATTTTATATAAGGTCTGCCTACATTGTACACGATAAACACCTAAATCAAAGTGACGGTAGGTTGAAGAGGAGACGCACAGATTCTGACATTATGACCATGTCATTTAAATCTAGCTTGCTTCAGAATCATAGGGAAGGGAATGATGCAAGTCCAGTTTTGTGTTAAAAATGGCAATAAAGTGATGAATTCTTATCAATTAATAAACAGACAACAATGACGCTCTTACTCATCGCTCATGACGTGACCGAATGAGTGCAAATTCCTCGTCCGGCTTCTTTGCATCCACTGTATACTTGGTAGTTAATCACTGGCACATGTTGTGATAGTGACACGAAAAGCTAAACAGACTGTTTAGCTTCCTCCAACCTGTCAGTCAAGGGAAAATTGGAAAACCCTGCAGCTAAATGTAGTCACAAATTGGCACCACTTTGTGAAAGGGGGAACACTGATTAGTTTGAAAAAAAAAAGACCATTGTGACTAGGAAAATGCAATGAGCACTGACGTCCCATCAATGATGCAATGCTTAGAGGAGGGAGTGTACACCTACCATCGTGCCTTCACACCAATGATACATGAAATACATTTTAAATAAGATTAAGTTTAAAAAGCTCCATATTTAAAATTCAATTGTACAGTAATAAATAGATTTGTCCTCCATTTACACTTTAAGAGACAATTGTTTAAGCGGACTGCAGTTAAAAACAGAAAAATCTAAATATTTCTAACCAATGTTAACATTTATTTTGTTTTTTTTGTTTGTTTGTTTTTCTGGAGGATGAGGTGTCGGCGCTCTGGATACCCCCCCCACCCCTTCTTCATCTTTCCACTAGGCAAGGACGGCAGGAAGACAACAGAGACTGAGCAGAAGAGAAGACTTATAAAGAAACGTGTTCTCCAATGGGTCTTTCTTGAGTTTCATTCTCAGTGACTTTCGATTTGGTCATGTATTGCTGTAGCTGTTGTTTTCCGTTAAAATCGCCTCAATGTACACATACACCCACCGACTCATGCACACACACACACACAAACACATACAGATTTATTGCTCAGTCCCCCCACAGGATGCATTGTATAAGCTCTTACAGCTTCTTCCTCGCTATGAGTAACAGTTGCCTCTCAACGCAGACCTAAGAACAGCTTCTCACTCAAAGTTTTAATAAAGCCACTGAACCAATCCTAGAGCTGAATCTTCGGGGCAACTTCTTCCTCATCCCTCTTGGCCGCTTGAAACATTAATTCATCTTCTTTGTGCTTTTCAATGAGCCGTTGCGTTTGTGTTTCCCGTTGGCCATGCTCTCGCTTTGGCAATGTCCATTGACCATGTCATCATCATCCCTGGTGATGCCGACGTCTCTGCTCAGGCGCCCAAACTTCCAGCTCAGCAGTCGTACCAACTGATGCAGGGCGAAGACGGTCGCAACCAGGGCAGTCACGAGAGCAAAAACCACATCCAGCAGGAAGTACTGGTAGAGAGATACCTCGTATACTGCAGAGCGCAGGTGGTTTGCGCCGTTGTGACGGAGGATGTAGCTGATCCAGTAGACGGCCCTACTCACAGGGTGGCCTGGCTGGTCTTTGTGAATGTTGGATAAAAGTTGTGCTTGCTGGCGGTACCTGGGTAGGGTACGAAAGACAGGGACACAAGATGTCCATGATAACGAAGACATGACAGAGAGGTAAAGACAATAAAATTCTCTTTATCACCAATATGCCTTGAGATTGTCCGGCATCAGGTGATCATTCGATAAAACCGTCACTAGATGGCACTGATGAACAATAGCAGTGATGCACAAAGCTTTTGTGTGTGCGAACATCTCACCTAGAGTCCTTGATGATGCTAGTTAGGGCTTTGTAGAGGTCTTCCTCACTCATGTACTTCCAGTGCAGCATGATACCCATACCTTTGGCAGCCACGCGAGTCATGGTGTCATAGTGGTCCCCGAACAGGGGCACACCAACCACCGGCACCCCGTGGTACATGGCCTCGTAGATGCTGTTCAGGCCTCCGTGGCTCAGGAAAGCCCTTGTGTTAGCATGGCCTGAATAATAAAGGAGGATGAGTGATGTTATTTTGCATGTCAGGGATTGTGTTACTTAGTCATTTCCTGATGGGCCATTTTTTTTTTTCTGGGGTGGTTTTCCTATTATTTGCAGGTTACACAGTCGAACTCGCACTGCTGCACGCTCAGTGTTGATCCACACTTTATGAAAGCGGCTGATGGCAGTTTAAATATATGATTCACCCTCGTTTCCTCTTAACCTGGGCCTTATAGATACACCTTTATAGTTTAAGAATAATTTACTGACGGTTAAAGTTTTGGCTTTGAATGTCAGTTACAGAAATTAACACTTTTATTTTAAGCTGTTTCTTCCCTCTCAGTTCAGACTGTTGGAGGACATACTTCATTTCAAACTAGCCCACATAATCTGTCGATTGTAGTGGGTAAACATCACTGTGTTAGCAAGATGATGGCACTGCTTTTATTATGTTGAATACTTGTTCATTGTCTGTCCATCAAGATTTACACTAAATGAACCGTGGAGGAACGCAGCAGGGCAGGAAGAAAGAAACATTATTGTTTTGTGGTGTTCGGTCATGTTAAATTACCTCTCGCTGATCTACCAAAATGCCAGAGAAATATAGTGTTTCAGTATTTGCCGTCTATACTTACGGTCGCGTTATTACTCTATTGCAAAACACAATGCTAGCTGTCTGAATATACATGAATGCTGTTGCACATTCCTATTTCCTGACAAGCACGAAGTGGCTTGCATGTTCACATCCTGTCTGATGTTGTGCTTCTTAAGTAGATATTTGAAAGGGGACCACCAAAACACAAACTTAGTCCCCCATAATAACCCAAAATAACAATATCACCATGACAAAATGGTGCAAAATGCACTATGGATCAGCTGTTTGTCGTGACTTGACCAGCAAGTATGAAGAAATCCGCTTGAAATTGTTTTCAAGCATCTTTGTTCACAAGAGCTGTCAAACTAATTTTAGGTTATATGGAGCAATATCATAAAGCAGACTCGACTGTTAATAAGACAAATAGCAGTATACTGTATGTGGTTCTTCTCAATTTACTCACCTAACAAGTCATTCTGAGGCATCCAATCAACAAGTTTGGTGTTGTTGCCAAGGTTAGTGGGTGGGACTCCAGAGAATCTACGGAAGGAATGAGAAAATGTAATGTATCTCACTTTGTAGCAGATTATAGAGAGATAATGGTGGATAATTATTACGGATAATTAATACAGATAATTATTACAGATAATTATTATAGAGAGATATCCATCCATCCATTTTCTTCCGCTTATCATGTGAGGGGTTTCTGGTGGGGGGTAATGTTTCTTGATTACAGTAAGACTTGATAACATGTTTATAATTTTATAATAAATGATATTACACTTCTACACGTGTATAAATGTGTGTGACTGGGCAAATGTGACAAACAGCGTAACATGCTTTGAGAAGTCAGGGACGAGAAAGGCAACGTATAAATGCAAGTCCAGTTACCATTCAATAGCAGTAACGGACGACGTTCCCATTTACATTTTGTCCTGTCTGTGACAAACAAATCTTGGCTGACCTTTTATTTCGCCCATCTATCTAAAGCAGCGATGGTCTAAATAAGGAGACATGCCATTTTTAATAACCTTTGGCTATAAGGAGTTTAGTCACGGCTCAACCAAAAGAGTGGCTAAATGCAACATCTGTAGAATCAAAATAAAGGACACTGGATAGCGGGCAAGGTGTGTCTGTGAGTCCAGTGTTTCAGCAACAGACAAGAAGGTCAGACCTTGATTGTTTAAATGGCTGCTTGAGCCTGTTAAAAAGTAAAAACTGATCAATGCCGCTGGTATATATTCTACTAGATATAGTGATAATAACAACACAGTATCTGTGCAAAAATAGTGCCACAGTGTTACTTGGGTTGATGTGTGGGTAGAACTCATTTAAAGTAAAACTAAAACTGAATGAGCGTGCTTCCAAAATGCCCAACTCTTCCTAATTTTACTTTAGTGATGACTAGACTAATGTATTGATAATACAACATTTTAGTGGATGTTGGACAAACTGCTGTGTAATCACTGTTTCTACTTTGTTGTTTTAATTTATAATTATTTTAACTGAATTTGTGGATTTCTTATCCACTACTGATTTCAAGTTAACTACTAAAAACTATATAAGACCGGCTTTTGTATTGAAACTTTACTGTGAGCATTATCCTTGGAAGAGCTCTACACCTCTACATGCATAGTTAAGTTAGAAAATTCTGCATGAAGAGGATACCGTTGACACAAAAGGCTCACTAAATTAATTGAATTGCAAAGTTAACAAAGGTCCCCCTTTGTTAATGTTGTTCCATGTCTATCTCATTAAACAACTGACAGAAAGACCGAGGGGTTTCACTTCCTCACTTTCACACATCTACCACAGGGTGAAACCTAAATGGTGACTA
>KV751317.1:19585334-19597569 GCA_001698575.1 Mola mola
ACAAAGCACCAATTCACTGTCCTGCCAGTCAAAGCCTACATTCATGCAGCACATTTTCAATAACACGATTCATCCGACTTGGTCCCTGTCCCCCTCATCATCTCTCTTCCTTTTCCACCCCCTCAAAGCCACGTTACCATACCTACTGTGTCAAGTCTTGGGGCTCACATGAGGGTCCTGTCTACAGCTACAAACTCAACATCAATGTCACACTTCACCTGCGGGTCTTGATATTGTTTCAGGTCAGAGCTTTAGAACAAGGGTGTGTGTTTTTTCTCGTGCCTTTTCATTTTCACACAAAAATTTTACATTATAAAGCGCAACTGTCCCAACTTAAGCCCTTAACACCGATCGTCACGAATTCGCATCATACCTGCTTGCATTCAGACTGCAGCCGAGATACCATCAGCTTGAAAGCAAAAACACAAATAATTAATTTTTTTATATAATTGTAAATAATTTCAGGTGTCAAGGGGTTAATGTTGCCACAACTCTGGCAAACCAAAAGAATCCAGTCTTAAAGGGAGTGTTTGCTGGTAAAACCTGCTCCTACCAGGCCCTAGGTTGCTAATGGTCTTACATTCATTTTCTGCTTCTCTACAGCAATATACACCCTCTAATATTTTATTATTAGAGATTATTATATAGAGTACTATATTTCTATCACACCCCCGGTTAAGAGGGAAGGGGTTCATTCTCTAATTAATGAGTGATAGACTCACTGCTGTAGCTTATTAAAGTTGTCATTCAAATGGTTAAAATTTAAAAGACAAAGTGATTTCCTCCTCTGCTTTATGGTTCCAACCTTGGAAACCTACATGACCACTCTGAGATCAGGTGATTGGTCTGTTAACAGTTAACTTAACCCTCACATTTATAGCCAGTGGTTTTTTTTTCCCCGCGTGTGGAGTGAAGGAATGTCATCTGAGCGAACTAGTTACACCTTTAAAAGAACAGTTCAGGCAATATTGAAAATGCACCTGTTTGTTAGCTCTCCCTCAGCCTGATTGACAGTCGGGTTAAGTTTCTGCATTCTCTTCATTTCTAGACCTTTTCTGCTGTAATTCAAGTCTTGAAATTGTTACAGTGGGAGTTTGTGTGAACGCTTTCATCTTTGTGGTTACAGTGAAGATTTCAGTTTATAGGAGGGTCTTAAAAACATCTTTAAGAGACTTCTAGAGACCTGGATATAATGTGTGCTGTATAGATCCATTTCAGGTTCCCATCCACCTCAATTGCATACGACAATTTCGCAATGCTGTTCAAGTGTGAAGCTCCAAAAAAAGTTTTGTGGAAACTAGTTCCTGTTCCTTTAAGAAGTTCAAATGCTTGCCACACACACATTGCTAGAAGAAAATGTTGTGGTACAAGTTAATATTATGATCATTTCTAAAATAAAAATGCCAACGACACTGAAAGTTAAGGTGGAAAATCCATCTTAACATTTAAACTTATAACCACACAGTTAATACTAATGTTAAAAATGGTTCTAAACTCAACACGAACAGAAAAAAATGCTAAAAATCATTAAGACTCCCTCATGTTTTAGGAAGTACAGAAGAGAAGTATTTAATAATATGTTTTTGACATGACATGACACTATTTCTATTGTTCAAGTCCTTCTAAAACATTATATATCCTGCATCTGTGATTCTGATTTGTGACAGCCCAGCTCTAAGGCTGCAACATTAATACTTTATCTGTTATTTCAAACGTGTATTTACCTCACCCGAGTGTCTTTTGGCTTAAGAAAAAAAAAAAAAAAAGTCAATTTTTAGTGTGCCTTGGAGGCTTAAGGTTTCACATCTTTCACATACTTTGTGTGCTTACTTATATACGCTTTTGTCTTTATCAGCAGCAGCTTCCAAAGTACTTGTGCTGTGAGAACTTATGCTCACAGGCTTGCTTTCAGCATCACTGTGTGCAAATGCTAAGAATCCTGGAAAAAATGCTGCCAGCCCAAACTTATTGTGACATTTAAATTCTCTGACTGTCAAAACATGCGTCTAGGATTTGGATTTATGTCATTACATGCATTAGTTCCGAAGTTATTCAAAATAAAACAAGAACACTTCCTTAATGTTGGTATTTTGGAATGGATTATAACACCTTAATTTTTTCATACTTTTGAACTTTGGATATTTCTTAAGTTATAAGCCAAACGTCAAAAAGTGCCCTATCTCTGGTAAAGAATCCTTTTCCTGGATCCAGATCACCTCTAAAATTTAATGGGATGTAACTGGGTTAAGACCCACCTCTGGTGAAATCCGTCTAGTAGTTTTTGCATAATTTTGCTAACGTATATACTAGTACATAAGGACAAACTGTATATATATGTTTTTAAATGCGGATAGGATTAAAAAAAAAAAAAAGCTTGTTGAAATTGACATGATGGCAGTGAAGCTATAAACATATATCCTTTTGAAATAGTAATTATCTGGTCCAGACACACCTAACGGTTACTTGGCTATTTTGTGTGACGTCATTGTAAATTGTGTATTGTGTTGTTTGTACAAGTGAAGACGGTTTGCTGCTGCATTCAACCTCTGTACACAGAAAATGTTCAAACATTAACCCAGCAACACTATATAAGAGAACAAGGGTTGGTTCACACAGTCTAGAACACCAACATAAAATAGAGCAGAATAGGCTGAAATGTGAAACCATATTCTATTGTCTGAAAATGATTATGGAACCTGGAGCTCAGGAAGCGTATATGTGTAATTAATGATTCTATGGTTAATTATGAGATAAAAGTGTGAATGTGGTTGATGAATCACTCATAATTACACAGAGACAGAGGTTAACGATTAACACATTCATGGATGGAATCTGAAATTAGTGACAAACTATGTGTTGTCAGAAGTTTTTCTTCCTCCTCTGTAGTGTCTTGTTTCACTCCTGTTATTTTTTGCATTTTGCTGCTCAGGTCAGACTCAACTGTAAATATTCACTGCTGTGGGAGAGCTTGGATTTTGATTACACTTATCTTTTCTCATGAGCAAGCACAAACAATTTAGATATCGCTGTGAAAGGCTTTTTGTCAACTAGTTAAACTCAAATTGCCTCTAGCGCACTACCCCATAGCAAAAGTTTAGGCTTTCTATATCACCGACATAGTGACACAGCTCATCTATGTTTTTTGGGTTTTTTTGCCTTTCAATTTTTTGATTACTTTAATGAATGTTTAATGACTACTAACTAACACAGTAGAAGTTGTGGTGCTGTGAGATTACAAACATAAACTTGTTAGCTTTTTGTCTAAAATACATCAATACTTTAGGTGACCATAAGCAAGGTCTCTTGGCTTGCAGGTTTTAAATGCTCTGAGCGGGTCCAGTGTCTTTGCCATGAAAGCACAGATTTGAATAGCCTAGTAAACTCACATTGAATAACTTGTGGTGGCATTTATGGGATACAGTGTATCATAAAAATAACAATTCAGGTCAGGTTTTTGAGTCATGGATCAGATAATTTTCAGATAAGCAAAAAGGGAAAAGGAAAATTTCAAACTGGTACTTTTCTCTATAGTGACCACCGTAGATGTATTTTAATTAATTTATTGATTTCATTGATTATTTTTAACATTCTTTTAATTATTTGGACAACGATGTAATTATTTTTTTTGTTTTATACACCACCACAATAAATTTGAGACATAACAAGCTTGGTTTCATCCATCCAAAGAATATTACTCAAGAGCTGGGCAGGCTTTCAGATGTTTTCTGTTTTCTATTTAATCTGACTTTTCTTTTCGTGGGTGTTACCAGTGGTTTGCACCTTGTTGTTAATTGTCTGTTTTTAATGTAAGTATGCATGTCCATTTTAGACTAGAGCTATGCATCTTACCTAGTCTTTGATTACAATCATCATGTGAACAATTTGATTCGATTCCACAGTGCATCACGATGTACTGCAACCTCAATTTTCCATATTATTGCACATAGCTACATTTTCATGGATGAATACAGTCTGATAAAAACAAATGGCCTCTAAATATTTTTTCAAAAATTGTTTAATTAAATGGAAAACTTATGCGTCTGCAGTGTAGTTGCAGCTTTTGATTTTTGCGTGACAGAATTTACACACAATTTGTGTCTTGTCCATTAACGCTTTCCACTAAATTCATCAAATCCAAAAAACGTCAATATACTGGAATTCAAAATACTCTGTGCATTTTTTAAACATTTGTTCTTGACTTTCACCTCCACTGGGAATTTTGCACAACTTCTGTTTTCCCACAAGGCAATGCGAGGTTGCTAGGTTGTTACTGGGAAGTTACTCTGACTGTATCAAATCAAATTGTGTTGGTATAGCCAACAATAACATACTACATATTGTCACCTCAGGAAGAACCACGGAGGAGGGATCATTCTTTCTCAGATGAAAAGACATGCAAGAGATATCACATATACAAAGCTTTATGACTAGTCAGTTAGAAAATCAACATGCAAATATGACAAAGGGGGCTATAATCAATTATATGCTCTCCATGCACTGATGCAGAATCGGCCACATCCGCTTCACAATGCATCTTAGAAATTATGAACACCCCTATTGTAGACTTTGACAATGACACACCAACTGCCTCAAGAGTATTCTTCACCTGTCTAGATAAGAGTTTTTCCTCCAAATAGGAGTTAAATCTTTATCTCCTATTTAAAAAAAAAAATAGTAGATAACATTCTTTAAAAAGTTAATGCCAAAACTTTGTAAAACCCCTTAATTAAAGCTGAAAGTCCACACAAATATTGTTTTTTATTTTATTTTTTTCAAATCCATTATGGTGGTGTATAGAGGCAAAACTCCTCAACAGACTACAAAGCAGTAAACTGTTTACTATGTGTCACCACCAACACTGTCTGTACACTAGTGTTTTTGTGTCCTTATTGATTTTATTCACTGTATTGACTTTTGTGTAATTTCAATGCAAGAGAAATGCGGTTTTCTGTCTGAACACATCATTAGAGCACATGCAACAAGTCTTTGGGTGCACTCACTTTTGGCCATCTGTACCGTGCCCAAGCACACTTAAATCACAAAGTCCAGTTAGTCCGCAAAAATCAATTGCTTGCATTGCATAATTGATAAAACCACAAACGTGAGTGTGCCATATCTGAACAAAAAGATTCCAAATAAGCCACAGAGTTAGAAAAGTTGCATGTTCTCTCAACATGTTGACATACAAGTGTCTAATGTTTTTGCAGAGAAAGAAGACCACCCACTATTCAAAGGTGTTTGATCAAATTGATGAACTAATGTTGTTTTTTTATGATGTGTTGCTGCAATCCAACTAATTAAGGGGCTCCAAGTAAGACTATAAATGAAAATTTTGATATATACATTGTCAGTCCTTTGATGCAGCTCTCACTTGTGACAATGACAGCTGTGTGCAGTATGACTGAGTCATATGACAGATACTTTACCTCCAGACAACACGCTGGGGTAACCTGGCGAGGGCTCCTGCCAGTTTGTGAGCAATGTCCTGTGAAAGGTATTTGACCCCAGCTCCAAATGACACCACCACAAAGCCATGGTCCGCTGTGTCATTCACCCATACATCAATATCCTGTGGGAAATTGAGAGAAACAAAAAACTAAAAATATACATCTGTAGACTTCCTTTGCCCATGAAAAAAATGTAACATGCATTGCAACAGAACTACTCTTCAATTCAGGGCTTTTTTTTTTTTTTTCATTTCTAGTGTTCTGCATATATACACACACCTTTCCTTTCATAGTGATGCGGTCACGTGTATTGCAAGTATTCCAATGACCTCCAAATCGGACAGATAATGTGATAATTGCAGTTTAATAACTGATTTTGAATATGTTTCTACCTAAACTTCGAAGCACACATAAACTGCTCGAATTATCGCTTCAGAGCAACACTTATGAGTCATGTCTGTTCAAACTCACACAATGCACTCAATCAACAATTTCCAGGTTTACAGGTGAATGTGGCATTTTAAAACTTACTGACCAGCACAACTTTTACGTACGAGCGAACAAACATTAAAAAGTTGAAACAATGCAGTAACCTAGAAAAGAAAACACGCTGATAAAGTGGAAGACTCGTGGACGAAGTCGATTATCAAGTACCATCTCCAATTATAGAAACAAAACATATTTCTCTGTAAACTAGATTAATTCAATTTGAATAGTAATTTCTGAGTACTGACGGGCCGATTTTGCAGACTGTTGCCTACCATTATAATCCACATCATTAATCCATATTACGACAATAAATTAGTAATTTTCATAGTCCACAGGGTATCATTTTCCTAATGATTACACATTAAGATGGCCTACTTTTGCCACAATTTTGTGTCTGCGAGCTGACGGAAATCCCTGGGTTCCTTTATTTTCCCCCCCTCAGTAAATGTGAAACGAATGTTTCTCTCCTCAGATGTTCCCTTTTGCCATTTTGTTTCAAAAAAATGCCACTGCAGATTAGACTGCCCAGCAGTATATTTCCTGAAGATGTAACCATATTGATATCTTGATAAATAAAGTAATATACAAATGAAAAAATGGTGACAGATAATGCCCATCCTTAATTGTGTCTATGGGGAAACTTACCGTGAACCAGTACTGCTGAATTAAAGTAACTATAAATACCAAACATAAGTGATAAGAGTAGCCAGAGTCATAATACTAATAATTACCATGAATTATTTTATGTTGAAATATCTGTGTTAGATACCACTTTAGATTTCAGTGACACATATGAGAGTTCATAGTCGTGATACTTGGCTATTGACACTGAACTACAATTCACTCTCTAGGAAGTAAACACTCATTAGTCACATAAAACAATTTCCCTAATCAAGTTTGATTGTATGGTTAATGGTTTTACACGTGCCACCTACCCGAAATTCCATCAACATCCATTGATAAAATTTGCAGCTCTTGTCCATCACAAAATGTCAGCGCTATGGTTAAAGAAAATTAAAGGGAAGCTGCACTAATCATCTATTTCTGTCAGGTGCTCGAAGGATGAAAAAACTCTTTTACTCAAGGGTTAATAAACATTTCTTTGCATACTTTCTTCTTTGAAGAGACCACAATGCCATTACTTTTTTAAAGCGTCTTTGTGTTAAGTAAAAAAGTAAGTAAAAGTCATAACATAACAAACAGAGAGGTTTACTGGAATACAGTTACAGAAGGTACATAACTATTTGGACAGTGACTTGGTGACAGTTACACCCACACAACGGATTAGAGGGATATCAAAACTATATTGCGTTAATTTTTTATACAAAGTCCTGCATTTTCAGAGGCTTTAAGGTACAGAAATAGGACAATTTACTGACCAGCAGTTTCATGGTGAACCATGATCCACTCCCATGTTATTCCATGACAAATTAAGAAGATAAAAGGTCTGGAGTAGATTCCGTGTTATATGTGCGTTTGGAAGCTTGGTAGCAAAATAATAAAAATCGTGTAACCGTCCAAATACTTTTATGTACCAATTGTAGGTTTTTGTTTTGTTGAGGTGTGTTTACAAGTGTACATTTAGGTTGGCAGCAGTGCATTGTAGAGAAAAATACTGTGCATTTGAGAATGACAAAGTAAAATGATGTATGGGCTGACAGAGTGTGGAAGCATCAGGCAGCAGCCATGTAGGTCTGATAGTTGAGTACAAGTAGAGGGAGGGAGGCTAATGGTCCAGCTGTGGTGGCTAAAACTGGCCCTGACACAGAGCAGCCTCAGGGACACACTGGGACCTACAGCCCTCACAACGCTGCCTCAGTGACCCTATCAAAGAGTCTCAGTGTCCACAGAGCTGTGCAGAACAATGACCTTGTTCTCCCTCTAACCCCCTCCATACAACATGGCACAATGCTCTTTATTGGCTGAAGTGGAATTGCAAAATCCCCCACAGTGGATGCCGGCAGCCTGCATTCTCAGCGGCTGAGCACAGGATAAACCCCCGTCACCAACCGCCTCTGTCCTCCGTGACTCCCCTCCCTCTCAGCTCAATATCTACCATGGCCATTCAACCCAAACTCGTCCTTACCCCAGCCACAACCAATAAAGGACTGCTTTGTAGCGAGATGTAATAATAAGAGATACCAATGGATACAAGCAAAGCTAGACACAAAAACATTCTTAAACTCAGTCAGACCGGAGATGATATGAGCAAAAACCACAGAGACTGACTTAATGGTGAATAATGATGTGTGCATTTTCTGTAAATGAAGAGACCTGCATCACACATGTTAAAAGTCTCATGCATGAGAAAACTAACGGCCAGAAATTTATGTACATGTGTTACAATCTGAAAAATATCTCTCCAAATAAGAGAAAACCAATAACGGAACAATATAACATTTCATAATGACTAAGCCATTGTATTGCAGTACTTTGGCCACCATTGACACAGGACTCTTATTTTATGTTCTGGCTTATGGGTTGGCCTGAAAAGCCCTACATGTGGACACTTTGTTGATTAATTTTTTCTGTATGTAAATATAATGAAAACAATCTCTAAGTAAGGACTGTGACCTGCCCAGCCTTCATAGTAGTGACAATACACAGAATGCCTTCAAAATCTTTGAGCGTATTAGGCCATTGTTGGCGGTGTTTCATGTCAATGAGCAGGACTGAGTTACGCCCAAGGGCCAGGACACACCAAGCCTGGTCAGGCAGTGAGGCAGATCTCTCTCATCAGCTGTCCACGAGACGAAAGGGCAAAGCCCCTTGAGTCTATTGCTGTACAACCCATGATTTCACCCATTTATTGTGGTTTCTCGTTGATTTTTTTACTCTTACTTTGTTCTTCCAAGGTCAGCAGCACAAGGCTGACATCACCAGTACCATTTTCATCGTCTTATCAGCTGCATCATGCAAGCTTTACTTTGTTTACAGTTTTTATCTCTGCAGATACATCTTCTGGTTTCCCTTAGTGCACAGGCACAGAATGTATGTACAAATTGTCAATCTGCCAACATATTTGTGTTCCAATGCTTTTTAGGCCAGATGAATGAAATGTGAGGTGACACATCAGGGGTCTCTCCATTATTGCCAGTTCTTGACATAAGTTTGGTGTGTCCCCAGCCCTATGATGGAGTATCTTCATGTGTCAGGTATTTAAGTTCGCTGGATTGGCCAAAAACAGTGCCCTCAGACTATTTTATCCTTGTACTCATTTGATTTGCCAGAGAGTGTTCTACATCAATGTAATAGACGTTATCAGCAACATACATTTTGAAATGCCACTCTCAACAAACCCTCTTTTGTACAAGTTCACCATCGTGTTCATTTTTTAATTTTTTTTATTTTTTACCATCCTAATCCTGTGCTTGTCAGCTGTCTGTGTCTCAGTACTGACCTGTGGAAGTGGGTTTGGGGGTTTGGTGAGGATGCCTCCTATATATACCACATGTGGCAAGGTGGGCCTGGGGAACTCCAGAGCCATGTCAGTGCACAGCATCCACAGTCGACTGCCTTGCACCAAGTCAGCCATGGCCACTTGAGGTTTCACTCCATGCTTCTTCATAATCCGGTCATACTTGGGTAAAGCAATGTAATGGACTCCAAAACGCTGCACCAAGTACACCACTGTGTTGGTAATCCTCTGGACTAGAGACATGTGGTCTGTCAGCAATGAGTTGAATTCAGGTACATATGAAAGGGGTGCCGGGGCTCCCACCTCTGCAGGGTACCACAGACCAGTGCTGAAAACAGAATATTGCACACCAAGGATATGGGCGATGACGAAACCACACATCTCATTAGGGTCCACAAGCAGCAGGTCAAACTTGGCTTCCTTGAGGCGGGTCATCACTTCAACATTGCCGACAACAGCATCACAGTTCTGAGAGTAATGGTCAAGAATGTCAAACAGTTCCAAAAATGTTAGGCGGCCTGAGAAAATATTGCTGACTTTGGACTGGAGGAAAAGGTCAGCAGTGGTGCTGTTAAAGATCCCTGGGTAGTGCTGTAAATGGTAGTGAGGTGAGGAGGGCACCTCACGGCCCTGCGATATTAGAAAATGGGTCTCGTGGCCCTCCTTGTGCAGAGCGGTAGCCAGCGTCTTGAAGATGTAGAGGTGTGATTCAAACATGATGGGTGGCACCACGATTAACTTTGCAGCCCATGACGCACTCGGACTCCAAGTGAGGAGACCAAGAAAGAGTAGTAATGGTGAGGGATGTAGCATGGCTGAAATTACAAAAACAAAACAACAAAAAAAGACAATGTTAATGCCTTACATCAAAATAAAAACTTGTGTGTAGCCAAAAGCAATGTCATTTTACAAGAACTTTTTCTACTTTATGAACCACTCTTCGCCTTTGCCTTCTTTCTACATATTCCAATTCCTGCCCTTCATCCCTTCTCAGTCTGTGCACAGCTGTCACTGACACAGCGTGGGTAGCACGAACGTCATTCTAAACCTCTTGCCGCTGTATTCACAACCCCAAACACAAAGGCCTTTATTATGACACCATACCATGGCCTACATCCTATATGTCCACAACTGTTCTCCCTCTTACCGTTTTGGATTTCCTTATCTGCAATGAATCACTCACTCTCTCCTCCCAGACTGTTACACCTTAGTCAATGTGCTGATCTTTCCAAGAAAACATATAAAGGACAAAAAGAAATTTATAACTGTGACTCTGGATCACAAGTTTAGTAAGAAACATCTGCCATAGCCAAACGAAAGGCTTTTCTTTTAATACCAGTAGTTTACCCTCTACTTTCCAATCTCTGCTTTTGAAGCAATGAAAATAGCATACAATATTTATATGCTATCATCTATAAATATTCTGTTACAGCATCACATTACAACATCGTACACTGTGATCTTAAAATTAACCGGTGACAACGGCTTTCAGACAAATGTAGTGGAGTGAGAAATGCAATATTTGTCTCTGAAATGGATGCGAGTAGAAATACAAGCTGCACAAAATGGAATTACACAGCTAAAGTACAACTACCTCAAACTCAAGAAATCTATTTAATTACATGTTTGCACTATTCCACCTTAGCATCGTGTGTAATCAGTCTTAACAGGTTACACTCTACATCCAGTTAAGCAAATAAATAAAATGGGAGAGGTTCAAAGTCTCAAAAAAGCTTGGTTCCTTCGGTCTTCCCTTTGTGGTGAACAATATCTTTGTACTTGCATGGATTTTATCGTAAGGGGGAATCAGAGTTTGTAAACTGCCTCAAGGTGTGGTTGTGAATGTGAATCCACATCTGTATGTCAGACTGGCATCCTGTCTGGGTCATACCCTGCCTCCTGTTCAACGTGGTCTATGATCAATTGCAGCAGCAAACCTGAAGACTCAACGTTTTACTGTCTCTGCTTGATGGCATTAATGGTACATCTGAATCGTTATCAGGTGACATGACTCAATATGGTTTCTGCTGGGCAGGGCAGGATTATATATTGTATCAGCCACCTGTGTGTCTACTATGTGAAGTTTCTCTCTGCAAAAAGCTGGGACCTGATAGGAAGATCTCTCAAGGTGGTGGCCATTTTGTTTAGCACTGTTCAGGGGATAAAGTGGTAGAAAATGGAAGGATAGATGGATGTTTAGGGGATATCGTTACAAACACTTCCTAGCCCAGACTGTTGATGGTAACTATAGAAACGAGCCACTGTCTGCTGAGGATTGTGATCCATTCCGAATTAAATTACTAACGACGGAGTCTGGTTACCCTGCCTGCGCTTAGGGAGGGCCGAGGAAACTATCTGATATTAAGAGAATTAAAGGATACGCAAGAAGAAGTTGATCTCTGTGAAGACAAAAAGGAAAAACGAAAGAGGCAAAAAAGTTGAAAGAGCAGAGAAACCTATTTTAAAGTTTTGAAGAGAAGCGGTGTACAATTTCGATGTGCTATGGTCAGCAGATTAAAAATAGGAGAAAAATCAATATGATATTGATACAGTAAAATGGGAAAAACCATTGCACCGAACATGAATTAGATGGTTATGAGTGAATGCATGAATGAAGTTTATTGTGGCAATTTTTAAACAAACCATCTTAACACAAACACAGAAACTCCATTATTTACCTAAAGCGTGTAGGTTGAGGCTCGAGCTTATTACACCCATATGGAACTATATCAGGGCCAAAGTTTCATTCATTTGAATAAATAAATAGTGGCTGAAAAACTAAAATTTTAAATATACATAAAAATGTCTATTTTTAACATCAAAAAAGGAAAAATGTATTCAAACTAAAAATAAGTCAATAAACTGTTTTTTTCCCCCACTT
>KV751317.1:19610801-19641138 GCA_001698575.1 Mola mola
GTGACGTTCATGGAGATTCAACAGCAACTCATCTTTCTATATTTCTATTCTTTATCACCTGATTGTCTGATATGTTTTTACATGAGAGGGAATCAGCGAAAGAGATGTTTGAGGCCACGATGACTGTTTCCTCCGCACTGAGGAGAAGCAGAGAGAGAGGGGGGGGGGGGGGGGGGGGGGGGGGGGGGAGGAGGAGAGGGAGAGAGAGAGGGGAAAAGAGAGAGAGAGAGAGAGGGAGAGAGAGAGAGAGAGAGAGAGAGAGAGAGAGAGAGAGAGAGAGAAAGAGAGAGAGAGAGCGAGAGAGAGGAGGAGAGAGAGAGAGAGAGAGAGGGGGGGAGGAGAAGGAGAGAGAGAGAGAGCGAGAGAGAGAGAGAGAGGAGGAGAAGGAGAGAGAGAAGGGAGAGAGAGAGAGAGAGAGAGAGAGAGGTGGCAGAGGACAGCGTGTCAAAAGCGGTGGAGGTCTCTGGTCCACAGAGAACCTTTCACCCTGCCATCAATCTGCAGCTGTAATGTGTCTCTGTCTCAGCTGGAGGACATGGAGAAGAAGTTGGACTTCCTGGTCGATATGCACATCCAGCATACCGAGCACCTGCAGGTGGACTCGGCCGGCGCTGCCCACATGACCCTGGACACCTGCCACCCTACAGCAAACAGCGAGATCCGTCGGGTTGTCTTCAACTGCGTTCTGAGGCCTTCCTGCACATGTCGTACCGGGTGCCCATCGGCAAGGTGAATCCCTATGACGGGGGGGCCGGAGATGGGATGGGGTTGGCCGACGAAAGCCGCGCACCATCCGACCACCAGCCCCGGCCAACGCGCCTGCACCAGGGCCACCCTCTAGCTTCCATTCCCACCTACACAGAGCGTCCCACTGTGTTACCCATCAGCTCGCTGCAGGACTTGTCCGCGGGACTGGGCGGGACCTCAGGGGTGCGGGGGGCCGAGTCGCCGCTCTCCATGCTGTCGGTGAACCACGAGGAGCTGGAGCGCTCGCCCAGTTGGTTCAGCATCTCGGGGGGGAACGGGAGGGGCGGGACGGGGACGACTTGTCGGCGGGGGCCAGGTCGGCAACCGGGGACGCCGGCCGGACGAGACCCAGGCCGAGCTACCTGGCCGAGGGGGAGGGGGACACGGACGAATGGATACATATACTTGCTATGCCATTTTGTATCACTTGTTTTTTTATAGGAATACATTTGTTTATACATTACATTGTTTCGTGCACGGTTTGCATGATAACGCAGCGTTCCAGGGGTGACGGTCGGAGGGAGAAACTGGAACCAAAAGTCTCCTGTGTGAGAGAGAGAGAGAGAGAGGGAGGGGGGGGGGGGAGAGAGAGAGAGAGAGAGAGAGAGAGAGAGGAGGAGGAGGAGAAGGAGAGAGAGAGAGCGAGAGAGAGGAGGAGAGAGAGAGAGAGAGAGAGAGAGAGAGAGCACGATGCGCGCTCCCGTCTGCCGCTGCGCACAGACAGGAGAGAGAGAGAGAAAGAGTCATCTGCTATTAGCAGTGACATAAAGCGGCAGCGAGCACATTCAGTCTGGAGAGCAGCTGATACGACAAGGTAGGAGAAAAGGCCGCTTGTGCATCATCATATTGGGTGTCAAAGAGCGCTGCGGGTTGCGCCTCCTCAGCCGGCGCTACCTCTTGCGAATGCGCTTGTCCTCCAGCTTGATCCGATGTCCTCTCTCTTCGTGTTGTTGTTGTTGTTGTTGTTGTTGTTGTTGTTTCGTGCCCGCAGATGCTGAGCGTCGCCTTGCTGTGTGTGTGCGCCGTCGCCTGCGGACGCGCCGCCGCTCGCTCCGACAGCGGCAATTTTTTGGACGAAAAGTGGCTCGCGGGGAGATGGGACAAATTCAGAGATGTGAGTAAACATTTCTACGTTTTTAACGCCGTGCTCTTCTTCGTTGTCTCGTGTGCTCCTCTCCATACCCACCCTCGCTGCTCTGCGATCATGCGCTCCTCGTTGGCTCTCCGTGTCCAAGCGGCGCGTCACGGGGCCGTGTGGTTTGTGCTGTTTGTGCTGTTTGTCACACGTCCGTCTCCTGTTCCCTGGAGGACCTGAACGCACTGACGATGCTGGGATGATCAGCGCCTGTTTTGGCGATAGGAGTCCCTGCTTAGGCCGAGGCCTCGGGGAAGAACAAGCGCGCCAGGCACCGCTGTTTTTCCCGAATGGGGCCTAATTACGGGCAGGTATGAGGAAGGGAGGCCACAAGGCGGAGATTAGAGCGAGCTGGAGTGTTAGCAATTGCACCTACGAGTGTGGGTATCTGTCATAAGCACGAGGTCCAATTGGGAATACAGACTGTGACGACAAATTAACACATGTCTACAAAGGAGGGTAAGCCAGCTTTAAACTCAGTAACCGTGAGTCCCTGCAGAGATATTAAAGAACATCTCTGCGCCTGGGCGGCTCTGCAGTGTCCTCTCTTCCCCAGTGTAGCAGTAATAGTGCTTGAGCGGATCTGCTTGATTATGCTGGTGCTGTCAGCCAACATTACCCTGCTGTGTTTCCGTAAGGTGAGTAATGCTGCCGCTGACTGTCATGGCACCAGGCAGCCTCTGATGGCTCCAGGCTTTTGTCCACACTGTTTTCAGTGAAGCGTCCAGTCTTGACTCTTGATCAGGCCTGACAGTTTTTTATTTGCACTGACTGGCGGACTGCGGCAGAAGTTTGGGGTGCCCTTCACTGGAGACACGCGAGCTGCCTTTTGCCTGAGAAACTAGCTGGCCTCCATGTGTGTCCAGACGGTTAAATAATTACTAGTTTGTGACAGAGGTGTACTCGTAGTAACATTTGAGAGATGCAGACAGATTTCCTTTTAACAAGGGTTTGGAACTCTTTCAGCTGGTGCCCCTTTTGTTTGTTTTTGCCCCTTACTGTGGCCGGTTAACATATTTTAAATGGAATAGAAGAGCCGCAGACACAGCCCCCACGCGCCGTGTCGTCCTTGATGTTCAGCAGTCATTAGACCATCAGTGGACACCACAAAACATAAAGGAGAATTACGGTATTTTTCCCTTTGAGGGTTTAAAGCTTCAAAATACACAGTCTTTTGGAAATTACTCCAGTCTCAAATTCGGTTGCTAAGACCTCAACAAGGCTACACAATGCAGTGGCACAGGGCCAGTCAAAACATCAGGAATAAATCACACACACTCCACGCTGTTTTCATTTTTTCACCACCAACAATCGGAAAGCTGTGCCCCTTCTGCAACTGACTTGTCGAGCTAAACATCTCCAGCGACTGAACTTCACACTGGAGTAATAAAATAAGAAAGGTGAGATTTGTGAAGATTTAGACCTTCAGAGATGTGGGAGATAGGAATTCTTCTTCTTCTTGAAGTCTTGTGGCACTAACGGCGTTCAACAGCAATATCTCTACCCACAAATCATGACCTGGTTACTCAATTTAATGAGCAGTTTCTCGTTGGACCGATGTTCTTTACGTGTAGCTCTGCAGACGGAAGCAAGCGCCTACTCATGTAATAAGCTTTTTACTCTAAATTGATGTAGCTTTTCCTTACTGTGCTGTCTGATAAAAAGTAACATGATTGTCCTTCAGTCAGACGAAAAAAAAACAAACAAACGTGTTTTTTTGGGCATAATTATAGTTCAATCAGGAGAGACAAGTATGAAGAAGAGACAAATGTTAATTGAACACGATGAATGATTAAGAATAGGAGTAAAGTCTTTGCCGCTTGACTCTATAGAGGGAATTTTGTGAATGACGACTGCGGCAGCACTATAGATCACCCTGTAGAGTCCAGACACTGCTGAGACTGGAAATGATGGAGCTGGTAGAACTAGCAGGACTGGGTGGAGATGGGGAGGTGGAGGGGCGCGCTCAGCAGCAGCATGAAGGAACTAGGAACTAGAAGAGAGACATATTTAAATGGACGGCAACGTGATGATAGGCTAATGATGCGAGAATGTCGCTGGTCTATTGGATCGATGAGATCAGCTGATCATGAAGTGACAGCCCAGCCCAAAACAGAGGTCAAATGAGTGACGTGAGAGAGAATAGTGACTGTAGGAAGTTAACAGAATTTAATATGCATCTAGTCCTCCCCGCTGAACTTTCGCTAGAGCTCCATTTAATGCATTCAGATTTTACTTATATTGCACAACTCATCAGTTGACAAGAGCAAAGACTCATCCAGAGATTTCAGGTCTCCACTGAATGCAACAAGCAGCCCTGTTCCAGGTGCTACAGGGTTTTCATTCTTTCCATTGACACATTCATTAGACACCAGCCTTTCAATATAGACTAGGAAAAGTGTTTTTTTTTATAGTGGCTTGACCCTTACATCAAGCCTTTACTAAGTAAGCATTAATATGCTTATAGCTGCACTTTTGTTGTTAGGGAACGAGCAGAAAGGAATAGAATTAAATGTCGTAAGAAAAAAAATGTTTAGCTGTCAGAGCAGCGCAAGGTAGGTTTCAGGTGATGTGTATTTGTTCAGGCATATCTTGCCTGTAACCACAGATTGCAGTAAATGGATCCACACAGGAAGAAATGATTTGCACATGCTTGCACTCGAACCCACATACCCACAGACACACATAGGCATGTATGCACATGCATGCACATAAATTATGAGAAAGAGGCGTTTAGTGGGTGCTGTGAGTGTGCTGTAAAACAACAGGGCTAACCTCTGTGGCTGGTGAAAACACTTTAATGAGTGGTTTTCCAGCATGCATGCTGCAGACACCCACAGTTTTCTTTGAATTAAAGTCCTTAATGCATTTGATAAATGAGAGAGAAACAAAGACAAAAGCAACTTCTGTCTTCTTTTTTTGTCTTTCATGCTTTTTATGCAATGAGCCCATCAGCTCAGGTGGACCCATGTGATGCACCTCAGGCCCAACTGTTAAACAGGATTTGGATTATGCAAATGAGGTGTCTGGACTAAATGGTGGAGAGAGACTGGGACTGGCCAAGTGGTGTTCTATTGAGATGTTGGTTTAGCCAAAGACTGTGTGAAGGATAGGTAGTTAGATATGTGGCATATAAACCATGTATTTCCTGTTTTTAGCACCACGCTTCAGATTGTGTGTCACTGTTCACCCTTTCACACAAGAGACTTTCAGTACGATACATACAGTATCCAACAAAACACTAAACGCTGCGCTTTGATTCAGATTGATGCAGTCGTGCATAATGGAACACAAATGCATCCCAATATCATCAAAGTGTCGTCACGAAGCTCAAACACACAGGTTACAGCTTTAGGGGTCAGTTAGCATTGGAAAGCTACAAGTGATTGTCCCGACTTAGAAGACAAAGACAAACACATATATTATTTTCTTTCACTAAGTGAAAAGTTCAACCTGCTGATACAACCCTCAGAATGATCTTAATAATGAACTGGAGTTGTATTTGTACATAAAATTTTAGTAGTTTTATGACAAGATCTAGCAAGTGCATAACCATACTGAAACAGATTGCGCCACACCAGCTATTTCTTTCATTGAAATACATTTTTACTAACTAAGTCAACTAATATTAACCCTCTTAAACTGTAGAAGATGTGCTACAGCCTGTGATGCTACACTGATCCCAACACTTCACACTGCTCACTGCAGACAGCAGTCGTGTCCTTTGCAACGGTTTTCCATAAACAATAGAAACCCGCTGTAATTATGTCCACAAACTAAGATGTTGTAGAGATGTTTCAAGAGCTTTACACGCAAAAAATAGCTAGTGGGAGCCCACTCCCTTAAAATAACCCGTGACTTTAAGGCCAATCCATAATGTAATTACTCACCTTGCCAGTTGTTTCAGATATGTAGATAGCCTGAAACTCTAAACTTCCCCTCAAAATTGTTAGCGCTAACTTAATCCTATAATCAGACAAGCACAGTATTCACCTGATGTGTTTTTCTGTGCCAAACCTCTGCCTTTCTGGGATGTAAGTTTTAAATTTAGTGTATTTTTCTGCCCCGTTCGTCTTTCAGCGAGAGCCAGAAATGGGTCTCCTGATAAGTGCGCCAGATAGAATCTTGGCTGCTAATTTACTGTAAATCGTGTAAGGGTGACTGGGGAGGCCTGGGGCTCACTTTGCTGCCCTGCTGTTGCCATTATCTCAGTTTTTTTAGCCATTCTTCTTTGACAGGCTCTTTCAGCAGAAGAGCCTACAAAAGAAGAGCACAACCCTTAATTGAACAGCATAGGTATTAATTCATTTCTCATTTAGGTGAGCCACTTTAGAGCAGATTGTACGTTTCATCTTTTCATCCCCTCTCTGTGTACTTACTGTGCATGTCTGTCCTGCATTGTTTGTGTTGCAGAGGGTGAATGATGTAGGGGAGGGACAGAGCTTCAGGCCTCTTCCACTTCAAAGCACCTCAGTGTGTATTTCTGTGCGTTTGTGCATGCATGCGACAAGCTTGAGCAAGACAGGCAGAGCCAATAGAGTGAAAACATGCACGTATTGCTGCTGCGGACATGAGGAGTCAATGTGTCAGGAAAGGTAAGAAGCACATTAGGACTCAAGTTTCGGTGAGAGAGAGGCCTTCCAAAAGGAACAAGACTTGTTTTTATAAGCTTGCAGAGAAAAGCCACACAAAATCACGATGCATATTAGCGCGTCAGGATGTTAAGAGCAAAGTCGAATGCATACGTGGATGAATGTGTGTGCATTTGTGCACATGGGAAAACTGTTCCAACTGTAGGGGATAAATTGAGAACCTATTTTTAGCGTGCGCACAGGAGGCCATTATACCTATTGTTAAATGTTGGCTGCCTGTGGGTGGCCGGTTGCATATGCGGCGAAGCACATTATTTGATGTTTTGTGGTGCTGACTGATTCTCGCACCGTAGTTAGTGAGTGTTGTGGTGATAAGTTTGTCTGTTTGTAGAACTGTGTTTTAGTGTGGGTGTGTTTTTTTGAATCTGTTGATTCCATTAAGGAAACAGACCGCAAGCTCCCGTGCTGTCTTGACTGGTCAAGAAAAAAAAAACATGACCTGACTCAGATTTGGTTTGCAAGTAAGTGAGACAGAGACAGAGGGACTTGCTGACAGTTACAGTCTTTTTGAGAAATAACCAGCATCTTGTGCCAAACAGTATCAATACATACACTGTAGATATGGACTTATACATACATAAAGACACAAAGACATGTAAATGTTGCACAGTATGCTGTCTCACCCATCAAACAAACTCGAACTAGAACTCAGGTTAGTTGAGATAACCTAATCTTGAACCTTTCCAATTAAACAGATTATGTATTGAGAGACGGAGCCTCCTAAAAGTTGGTTGTATGCGTTGATGTAGATGAGTGTAAGTTATTCAGATTCCAAAACCTAAGTTGATGTTTTGAGGTTGGGCGATATTATATATGATATGTTTGAGTCAACCTACATTACCAAACACAAAATAATGAAAGGAAAGGTCATCTCACACAAGCAAGTCGAGCATATAAATGTACCTCAGTTGCTTTAAAAATAGCCAGCCTGTTAAAAAAAGAAAAAAAATAAGAAAGAGGTGACTAACAGAGTGTCTAATGCTGCATTATGGCAATGATTGTGAGCTGAATTTAATTGAATATTTGTTAAGGCAACAATTTCCACCTCCTCTAGGATTCCTACAATCAAATGGATCAACTTTTTAATGTAAAGCTCATTTTGTTTCACTGTTTCTTTCCGCAAAATTGTTAACCTGCCTTCTTTATAATCAATATACCAGTAATTAAAGTTACAATGGCTTCCTCATTGTAACCGAGCCACAGTTATCCTCCCTGCTGTCTATAGCCCCCCATCAGCATAACATATGCACGATGCACAGATTCTAAATCTGCCCACATGAGATGAGTTAACTAGGAATATTAAACTTTACACCAAGGAAAAGCTGTAAGATCTTCACTCTTTAATTTGGTACATCCTAGGAGATTAGTGATGACATTATGTGCAAATGTACACATGTATTAGACACACAACACACATGGAGGAGAAACACTATGAGATTCTACCGATAAGATGTTTTTTCCAAAGATTTACCTCCCTTGCTTTTAGTTCTGGCATATAACACTGAGTGAATCACACACAGAGAGTAGATATTTTATTTGTTAGGTGTGAGACACACAGTTTCAAGCTCTATTTTAATAAAATAATTGTAATAACAGCTGTAAATTATTGTTTTCAAAGCATATAGTTGCTCTACAAATCAAATCTTATTTTATTTCTTTTTTGATTCATATGATTCAGGATAATATATTGTTGTTATTTCTGCAATCGGAATCTTTTTATAAAATTTTTTGCAGGGTATAGCAAGAGTTCAGTGCTGAGTAGGCATTAAAACAAAAGATCAGCAGTAGCTGTCATCTGAGTTGTCAAAGACGTATTAAGAACAAGAAGAAAAGGGGATCAATGGGTATGAGAAAAATGTATGCAGCTAATAAAATGAAATAATCCCACTCCAGTGACTGCCAGACTCCCCGCCACACCAAGTGCCTGTGCCAAGTGAATGGACAGCGTACAGCGTAGTTAAACTGCAAGAGTCAGGCCTATATATAGTCTGGAATGTGTTCAAAAAGCAGCCAAAAGCTTTCTGAAATTTCTTAACTTAGTTATATCCTAATCGTTCTGCCATCTAATCAGATTGTCGGGCCAAACATCTGTCGATACATCCATTTAACAAGCTTAACCGATGTGAGGGGGAGAGCTGAGATTTAGCGTGCTGTAATACAGTGGCCCTCCCTCGTGCCAAAACAATACAAATTTGAGCCTCCCATTTGATAACCAAACTAGTTATACTGGTTATGGTGGTGTTAAGTTTTCACAGAATGAGTTTAAGTGCATGAACTTGTGAAAGAAACAGCCTGGGGCCAGATTTAGGTTCGAATGAAATGACACCAGAGACAGAAAGTAAACCAGAGAACGAGATCTTTGAACACACACACACACACATTCTTTTCTCAAGATCCTTTTGCATTTGCAACATAAGCCAACACCTGCTGGGTGTGTGTCCTCGTCCTTCTATTAAAAGCAGCCAAATCAGTCACCACTGCGTAATTCCTATTTAAACCACTGAAACACACCCACCGGCAACAAGCTAAACCTATTGACTATATCTAGGAAGGTTTTTAACATACATTTTTATGAACTAAACATAAAAATGCTGAAAAAAGGTATATCTACTTTCACATCTTTAAACTATTTCGGCTGATATGATGTTCCCCCTTGGTGATGAGTGTGTGCACTCCATGTATGGTTTCCAAACGTCCATGAGGTGATACGGTGTGAAAAGGAACGTATGCGTGGACCCAAAGAAACAGCAGCCCGGTGGACTCAGGCTGTTGAAGCAGCAGGAGCGAAAAACAAAAAAAGAAATTCATGGTTGACATTAAGGCTTTTATTTATTACGTAACTCTGATGTGTTAAATGCGTTTCTCTGTCAAGAACATTTTAGGCACGTAGTGGCGAAGTAATTTTACATGAAGGGAATCCGATGTGGAGCTGCATCACGTCGACTTAGAAGCCACTTCAGCGTGTTTTTCTTCTCCAGTGGACGGGCACCACGAACTGCACCTTATCCCATTAGAGCATCAACATCGTCTCAACGAAATAAATGCACGCTTGATGGTTTATTACTGTTCGTGTTCAACCAACCGATCAAGTCAATTCGTTACATTTTGTGAAGTTTCCACTAAAAAAGAGAAACCTGACCAAAATAAACTCATTCTCTTTCTCTCTTTAATGCTTTCTCCTGAAGGAAGTAGAGGTCTGTACAGATGCTTAATGGTATCATGTATTTTTTACTTAAATGTCATTTAAATATTTGAATATTTTATTTGGCTTTGTTTAATTTTTTAACTCTCTTTCAGGAGCCTGGAGCATGGACTCCTTCTAAGCCCTTTGATCAAGGTGGGTGTGATGAGGAGAGCCTTTCATGCATTTTAATGCAAATTGCAATTTGGTTGTGGAAAAAAAAAAAACAACAGAGAAGGAAAAAAGATAGCACTTCCACATCTGTTTAAATGTATTCTTTTAATCAAAGGCGTTTTGTTTGGTTGAACTCTTGAAAGGTTAAGGATTATACAATGAATAAATAAATATAGCAAAAAATACCTTGTTTCTTTGTGCATGACATCCACACTAAATGTTAATTAGAATTAAAAAAAAAACATTGATTTAAAAAAAAAGGAACGTAAAGCACAAGATTTGTAACCTTGGCATCACTAGAGTTAGATCAGATTTACCTTTTTTCTAAATGTGTCCTGAAGCTTCAAAAACAGTCTGGGGTTGGAAACTTGTTGTGACTAATCAGCTCTATGACTCATTGTGGTGCCGCACACTCGGTGTAAGAAGAATTAGCATCGGCGGAGGGAGAACAGGGAACATCTCATGTACTTGCTTTGTAAAAAAAAACAAAACTCTTTTATCACCTTGCCTCTGTTAAATGCGTTGTTTTCCAAGTGTTTCCAAGCTATCCCAGAATCTTTTCACTACACCAAGCGATTGATGTATAGCATACAACATCTACTCTATTCACACAGAGTGATAAGCTCATACATGATTCCATGAGCACATTCTGTTACCGCTCGATCCTCAAACACACACACACAGACATGTCAGGGAAACAATAGCATTAGGTAGTGCGTTGGAGGATGGAGGCAGGATAATCTGCCAAAGCTGCTGAGGGATTACTGTAAGGTTCTTTTAGAGCAGAGGTCATTGACAAACTGTTCCAAGATCAGCTGGGAGCTTTAGATGCCACAGTGCCACGCTGAAGCGCTGACGAGAAGTCAGAAATGGCTAGCTTGTCTTTATTGACGACGATCACACCCTCACCCTGAGAATCAGATCTTAAGTCAGCTCTCACTTTGATATGGCCCTCCACACTGAGAACTGATACCAGATCAGTTCGAGGTTCTCAGCGAGAGCGCACGCGAGGCTGGCGATCAGCGCAGGCTGATTTAAGGTCAGAAATAGCCTCTATAACCAGTTCCATCTGTTTTTAGTTGTAAGGATACTTAACGGTATTATAGCTTTGAGTAGGGGGTGACAGACACATTTCCAGTATGGTGTAAGTGACAGTTGCTAGAATTAACACACACACACACACCCTCGGATGTGTAAAAATTAAAAAAAGAAAAGAAAAAGAAACTGTCATACGTAGTTAAATTATGAAATCTAGGATTTCAAAGAACCAAAAGAAAAATGTAACCTTGGAAGAATTTCTTTCTGTTAATGGAGGCTGTGTCCACATACACAAACAGTTCTTAATCTATGTCTCTGTTTTGCATTTATTTTAGGTCTGGACCCAGCCAAAGACCCCTGTCTTAAGATCAAATGCAGTCGCCACAAGGTGTGTTTGGCTGAGGATTATAAGACTGCCTCCTGTGTGAGCCAGAGGAGAGTTAGGTAAGAACAAACACATGCCCGCACACACACTCTTGCCCTTTTCAGACAGGCATACGTTCCAAAGCTGTCTCTCATATTTACATTCAGATGTTTCCGTGCCGAAGCCAGAAATGAAACAGTGGGTTTTTTTTTTTTTTACCTTCTCTTGTTTTCTTTCCTGCTCGCTTATTTGTGCAATATGATAAACAACAACACCAGCTGGCATGCCGGTCGCCTGGCTCTCTTGTGACTGTTGTGTGACGTTACTTTTTAGTCCAATTACCCCGACATTGGCACTGCCATACAACGGACACAGAGTCCTGCCAAGTGATATGAATGGGCTTTTTTATGTGTGTGTGTGTGTGTGTGTGTCCGTCTGGGACACTGCAGACTGGACAGAGGACAGTAACGCCACACTGACCTCATTCCCCATTCTTAGCAACAACACAATGACCACTACACAATGTAAGCAAATCATAAATTAATCACACATAAATCCTAATCCTTGTGTCATTTCTGAAATTGATGTTGGAACAAGAAAATACATGGCGGATACAAAATGCGTAGAAAACATTCGTTTTTGAATGAAGGAGATAAACAACGAAATGTGGTGAAGACAAGGCCAAATCCTTTCAGATGACACTTGAATCTCTTGTGGACGCAGGCAAATGCTTAGCGTGTGTATGTTCAACGTCCTGTCTAGTTTTAAAGATGCCAGCTTGTACCAGAATCGGCGGTCGAAGTGCAAACCCTGCCCTGTTGTCCACCCATCTCCGGTCTGTGGAACTGACGGCCACACCTACTCCACCAAGGTAAGAGCACACCCAGAACGGAGCCATCTGCGCTTACATCATTTGTGTTTTGTCTGGATGAGAGCTGCATCCTGATTTTTTATGCCCTTTCCTGTCCCTGTGGCTCAGTGTAAGTTAGACTACCAGGCGTGCATCACAGGAAAGAAGATCACTGTCAAGTGCCCCGGCATGTGTCCTTGCCCCTCTCAGCCTGAACAGAGCTCTGACGAGAAGAAAGGTACGAGGTTCTGCACAAATGACTGCACACCAAAAGCTATCCATCCCAATGACACAGTCTTATATTGGGTCCAAACCCCTTTTTACCCCTCGTCCCGGCGATATAAAGCCCTTTCACCCAACTAAAGTGTCTTTTACACCACATTAAATCCCTAGACGAAGGCAGGTGTGTTTAAAGATAATTCTGTTTTCTCATTTTCACAAGGGGATAGTGGGCAATAAAGATCATCGGTGTATGAGTGTGTGTGAATGGTTAACACTCCTGATGAGCAGGTTGTATCCTGTGTGGTGGTCACTGCCGCCAGCGTATGAATATATGGATGAATGTGTTAAGTTCCAGTTTCTGTGATTGCTGGGGGGTTTAACTTCTACATGATTGAAAGGCCCTCAGTTCAGCTCTTCTTCATCTCCTAATGTTGCACTCTGGGGCCTCAGTGACTCACTACTGCCTCTTGAGGCACATGTGTTATTACAAAAAAGTGGCAGCTAGTTTGTTAGGATGCTAATTCCTGGGACTATGTCTAAAATACAATACAATAAACAATTTGAGCTTAAATGCACAATGGTCACGTCTTACCTTTATGTTGATAATCTTACTTCATTTTTAAATTGAAATATTGGCTGAATCGTACAAAATGCCACTTTAAACATGCATGTTATCGTTCCTTAGTTTGCAGCGAGTTGGACCTGAAGGAGGTGGTGAGTCGTCTGAGAGACTGGTTCAGAGTGCTGCGTGAGAATGACAACCACAAGAGAGTAAAGATCCAGAAGCCAGAGAAGAACAGTGAGTCACTAACTGAACACTTTTGTTGACACACTCAGACCACCCACCCTCTCACGCTTTTAACCTTTTTTCCCCAGCAGAGTTCGAGGTCGGGGCATCACCTCTTTTTAAGGACCCCCTGGGCTGGATGTTCTCCCGGCTGGACACAAACTTTGATCTCCAGCTGGACCAATCGGAGATCAAGAACCTCTACCTAGACTGGAACGAGCCATGCTCAGACGCCTTCTTCAAATCGTGCGGCATACGCGCTGACAAAGTATTGAGCAGCGCTGAGTGGTACACGTGCTTCCAGAGATACACAGGTACAGCGTCTCCATACACTCATGCAAATACATGCACTTAAAAATGGATGAATCATTAGGTTTCATACACAACATTGTTCTTACCATAGTTTTTTTAGGTAATCTAAATAAAAAACATGAACGTGCAGATTTTAACTTGAAACTTTATTTAGATGAGTAAACGTGACATTTTTTGTATAGCTTGCTATATAGTTCTGCTCATACACAGGCTTTGACTTTCTATCTACACATCAAATCATTCACTTAAGTGTTTACTTGTCTATGTGTCTGGCCATCATTTTTATCATCTTAGGAGCTACTTTGGTGAACATAGTGATAACATCACTGAAAGAAATGATGGCAAAAACTAAAAAGAATAAAGCCTAAAGTTGTAATATGCCAAACCTTTGCCAACACATTACAAAGCATACATAGCATTAAAATGCCATTGTATTTGAGCATGGATCAAAATGTGTTCTTCACACATAAAGAAACAGTGCAAATAAGTCTCCAGAACAGCAGACTGACAAGCATTACGACAAAAGCAATTCCCAAAAAAGCAGACCTCTGCAGTTGTTCTTCTTCTGCAGTCACCAGAGCCCCCTTGTCTGTCCTTTTCAGATTCGCCTTGTAAAGCAGAACTGTCCAGTATCAACAAAAAGCAAGTGGGGAAGAAACTGCTTGGTGAGACAGACGCATTCTCTCCCACACAATAGCACACAGTCACACGGACCGTGTTACCCTAATCACACTCAATTAGACTGTTGTTTTCATCCCTCTTTGTCTGTCCGTCTGTGCGTGAGCGAAATAACTCAAAAACTACTGCATGGATCATTACCAAGTTTCACAGGGGAGTTAATATGATCAAGATCTCCAGCTGATTTCATTTTGGGATCTCTAGTGCAGACATCGATGGAATGACAGGCAGAGACAAGCGTTGTTGCTTGTGCACAGGGTTGCAGCCCACTGGCGGGATGCCCCTTTTGATTAACTGTGTTTTCCTTTGCAGGTCAGTATCTGCCATCCTGTGATGAGGAGGGTTACTACAGGTCTCACCAGTGTCACAGCAGCACTGGCCAGTGCTGGTGTGTGGATCGCTATGGCAACGAGGTGGCTGGCTCACGCACCCATGGACTAGCAAACTGCGGTAAGCAAAACTGGTGTTGTATAACTTACGTTTGTGTGAGAGCACAGCAGGTTGGTTTTACAGTCGACACATATTTTTAATGCTATAAATATATCAGAAAATTTGTAAAGGATAAAATCAATATTTTCAGGGGTTTTTTTTTTTGCTAGTCAAGGGTTAGTTGACAAGATACTCAGCTCCTCTGACAACGATGCAGCAGCCAGTATTTCTTTCTTCTTAAGCTTCGATTCCAGGAATTGTCTGTTCTTGTTTTGTTTCAGAGCAGGTCAGTGGTTTTCAGACAGTCCAACGCCCACCCCCCAGGTTGCCTAACTAAAGACCAATTATGGGGGAACGGCTCTCTTTTACGTTTTGAATTTGGACTGCTGTACCTTTTTTAAACAGCAGTTGTCAGAGTTACATATCGTTCCTTTAAATTGTAACGTTTGTTGTCTTTTTCTAGGCGTGATTCTGGAGTCTTCCGGGGACCTCGGCAGTGGAGACTCCCTGTTCAAAGACGACCATGAAGATTCTTTTGTCCTCAACAACCAGGCTGGGACGGATGACGAGGATGATGAAGACGAGGACGATGACTATGTCAATGACGAATACTTGTCGTAACTTTTTAAAAAGAAAAGAAAAAAAAAAGTTCAAAAGAGAAAACTGTTTGTTTGGTCAAACTGCACGTTTCTAGGTGACTCCCCAGACAGATACTTAATCGTACTAACAGCCTATGGACTACTCTCTGTGTATCGTTTGTTCAATAGTAAGAAAAAAACAATACTCCTGGCAAACGTTTATGATTTTCTCTTCCTCCCTAAGTATAAAATACGATTGGTGAATGGCACTTGTTCACTTGTGTGTCACCAACCAGAGAACATGACCAGGATTTATCGACAACCAATCCTGCGCTTTGGATTTGGTCACATGTGCAAAGACCTCTCTTTTCATTGGACAGTCCATGTCTTCTAGCGCTTCATGTCCCTGTGCACCACTCTGATGCCTGAGTGTGTTGATGCCTGAGGCACAATTTTAAAGAGATTTCAGCTTCTACATTCCGCAACCTCTTACTCCTTATCAAATGTTCCTGTGTATAGGTGGGATATTGATGATGTAGATGAAAAATATTGCACTTTTTAGGTGTTCTTTTGATCTTGATTTGTAAACTGTGACTGTAACTGTGTGGAAAAACAAGATAAGAGTTACACATGCTTCATTAGGAGGATTAAGGCAGGACAAAGGAAGAGAGAAAACAGTGTGAGTTGGATAAGAATCACAGCCAACATGTGTGTCACAGAGACTATTTTTCTTATCCATTGTTGAATGAACAAGAATATCAACAATGAAAAGAAGATGACACAGACTTGCCATATCCTGTCCAATAATGCGGAATGTTGTTTTGTTCTTTAAACCAGAGGTTAAACCTTGTTGAACTCAAAATACACAGACTAATTTAGCTGCGGGGTGAAAAAATCAGCTCAATCGTGTACAGAGGCTGAACTTGCAAAGTTGTGGACTTCTTGAGCGACAGGCGGTTTTAAAATAAATGTTTAAATACCCTTAATAGTGAGCTAAAAAAAAAGCTCATCTCACATCACGTAACGGCGTCAACTTGCAGATTTTGATGTTTTCAATTTGCAGATTTGAGCACATGGCGGAACAGGACACAAGTTTCTGGCACAGACCTGATGTAAACCCGCGGCCTGGCATGGGGGTAGAGTAAAGGTGTGCCTTTTACTGGTGAGAACAGATGGTGGGACCAGTGGGAGAAGCATGCACAATGGACTGACTCAAGCTTGTCTTTACATTTCAGAAGAGTGGCATTACTCTCAAGACACTGGATGCTCTTTAGCTTTTTGTATGGCTTGTGTGTCTCATATGATGGTGTTGAATAGGCCATATTTCAGATCTTTTGATTTGTTACATAGCTAGAATGTAGAGACGTTCAGATATACTCAACAGTTAAGGGATAAACATCACTTCAAGGAAGCTTTGGTGTAGACAACATTATACAGTATGAACAAAAAGACGGACATAATACAATCTTTTGCTTTTTCTTTGTTTCACAGCTTGATTTGGACTTGATCCGCTACTTATAGTTGGTAACTGTCAGGGTTGAAAACCGAATTTGATCTCAGATTTGCATATTTTTTGTGAGTCTTGCGACTTTTTATGCAGATCTTGGATTTTTCTTAGCTCCTATACATCAATATTTGAATTATCTCTCTGCCATCGGGCCTCATTTTGAATCAGACATCTGCTGAAAATCCATTTTAAGACCTGAAATGTGCCATCTAGCTGTTTGTTTTCTCTCCTCATTCCCTTTGATTTTTGATTCCCTTTACCAACTGGAAAATATTTCAGTCTTAAGATGTGCTGTTTCATGAGTGTGATGACATGCGAATCATGTTGATGACCTCAGATACTGTAGCCACTCTCAACCAATCACACACTGTCATCACAGCTCTGATAGCATTTTAAGGTTATGATACAAATGCATTTTTTTACAGTGTATGTATAATTTACTGAAATAAAAGCTATATTGACCAGTAACTTCATAGCCATGAGTGTTGCTCACAGGACAAACTTGACTGCATGTGGTGAGCTCATCTTTCCATGTTACTAAGTTTCCCTTCCAGATTTATGGTTTCATTTCTGCATTAATGTGCCTATATTTGAGAAAGTTGTGAGATTTGTGCTTTAAAAATAGATGGACATTTTCAACTGTTAGGTGCATGCATCATCTGGGAAAATGTCCAAGTCTCCCATTTTGTGCGTTGCTGACAGTGACAGAACATCTGCCATAAGCAGAAGTTGAAAGTGCATCTGGTTTTTAAAGCAGAAAGCAGGTGGAGGTTATAGGAGCAACAAACTGCTTGTTTGTAGGCAGCATTCTATGTACAGGAACATTACTGCATTATGTAGGAGATGAACAGGTGAATATTTTATGAGCTGTCCTCAGAGCCACACCGTATGTACATGCATGCATTCACACGAGTAGAGCCAAACAAACAGGAATAAGGCATATTCACTGACTTGAGAGGTAAATTTTTACACACCCCAGAAGTGAAAGCAAGCTGCGGGCATTCACACGATGCATAAATCTGTGTGTGTGTGCAACAGGATTCATCAGCTGCTCCAGATAGGGAAGTCACTGTGTAAATATCAAAACATTCATTTTCACACACTTTTCCTCTGTCTGTATGTGCTGACCACAGAGATGTGAAGAGATACCATCTAATTTATACACAGTGGAGCTTGTTTTTGGAGACCAGCCATTCATTTAAAGTGATCCGTCAGGGTACAGGGAAATGGCGTGACCCAACACTGATGGAAAAGTTCTCAAAATACAGGAAGCACTTATGATGTTTAGAAATCAGGTTTCTCGGATAAGCATTCCGTGACACAGGTTCTTTCACCAATTCCATATTCTGCTTGCTGTATGACGTGCTGTTCAACAAATGTAGCAGCAGCAAAACCATTAACATCAAGACAGGCTTTGAGTAGATTTTTAAATTGTAGGCAAAATCCAGTTTTTCCTCCACAGTTGGATGGGTGTGCTGTTTTCTTCGGATTACAATCACAGTCATAGCATTCAGGTATTTTTCTGAAGAGCTTCACACCCTGTTTACCTGTCAACAACAGGACTGTGAGGACCTTTTCACTGCTGAGCTCTTGTTTGTGAGCGGAATGTAAGCGCGCTAGAATTGAAAAGGCCTGAACTGAGCTGCGGAGGAAGCAGTCTGGCTCAATACTCACACACACACACACACTGTAAGCTCATGTTACTGCATCTGAGTCAGCGCAAACAACAGACATCCACATAGTAGGGGGACAGAACAGATATAGTGGTTATAGACTCTTATCGTTTGGACCAGACTTTCTGTCAAGAAGCAAATGATTATTTCATACAGTACAATGTTTGTGTTGAGAACACCATATGATGATATTTAATAATTATACAGTAAAATAAGTAAACAAGTAAGAATACATTAAGATAGAGGGCGTTAAAGTACACATAATAAACATGTACATTACTCCTTTAAATCTAACATGATCCCAAATTCCTGTATTTAAAACCATCTTTCAATGTTCTCTGTGCAAATTTCTGTGCCGTGTCTCTGAGCACATAGCTGTAATTAAAAGCAAAAAACAAACAAACAAAGCCCCCCAAAAATTGTTTTTGGTTGATTTGGTCAATAAGCTCACAAACATCCAAACCTGCTTATTTATTGTTCACTATATGATAACCATCATAGTTAGCATTGGTGTTTATTTAGGCTTCCTGCAGGGTGTCTCCCTCTTCTGTCTTTCTGTCAAATGACAAAGGGTTTTTCAGGAACTGTTGGTGTGCTGTAAGGACAGAGTCACTTCAGTGTGAACCACTACCGGCCTTGAAGCTTATTTCCTGTATTCCTGTGTTTTATGGAGTCAGCCAGCAGGACAGAGACAGCTTCAATAACCTCTAAATGCTTAATGGTTTGATTGTTGTCAGGGCAATGTTGGACTAAAAAGAAACTGGGGGGAATGAGGCAGGATTCTATACATCAGTGGAATGCGAATACACTCCTGGGGAACCAGATCTCCATGGTGTTTAATGTCTGCATGTGTTTGCATATTCACGGTATATGCTCACCCAGAAGTTACCAGCTACTACGCGGGTATATTTTTTTTTTTCCTCCCCACACCAAATCTCTATATTGTATATAAAAAGAATAATGAGGAATTAGACTGGCCAAATTGATGTTTTTTTTTTGTTTTTTCTGATGTCGACTGAGAGAATAATAAACTTGTTAGTCTTGGGAAGGAATACAAAACATTTGGATGTCATTATTTTCAAAGTATGTATGACATGACATCATTAGTGGATACGCAGAGAAAACGTAATTCGTTTAGCGTGATCTGCTGCCCCCGTGTGGTCTCAGTTGGACCAAACAGCTAATTTTATATATATACTGTATATATCTAGTGAACAATTTCCAGGATCTGTAGTAGTAGTAATTAAACTATCTGTACTGTATCTCAGTCAAAATTCAGGGAGGTGGGGTGACCTGTTGCTAGAGAAGAGAAACACTGGATAAGATTTTATTATATTTCTTCATTGCAGAGACTTAGAGATGTGAACAAAAGAGCAAAAAATTAAACGTATTTTAGTGTATTTAATTGTAAATTTATGCAGTAATGAAACAACTTTACATCCCTGACAAAACAATTAGTATTCAATTTTAAAATGTACACCAAACTACAGCTAAGAAAGAACAATCAAAACATGTTAAGTCATTATAAATGGTTAATAATATTAAAAAAAACAAAAAAAAAAACAAGGGAAAACAAAGGTTATAAAGGAAAAGGATAGAACTAGCAAACCCACGTTATTAATCATAAAACACTCAAATAAGATTTTGCTATATTGCAGACGTTAGTGTCACAAAACAAAACTTAACGAATCTCCATCTGAGACAATGTGTAGTTGCGTTATGAAGTGCAGTGTTACAGTACATCACTGATGTCCTTGGAGTCAAACGCAGGAAAGGTGGACCTGAACTTTGGTGTATTTTTGGTGGTTGTGACTTTTTGTTTTTTATCTGACATTTGGTCAAGCTAGAGTCGCTCCACGTGCCTACAAAGAAAAGGAAAAGAAAAAAAAAAAAAAAAAAGGTACTCAGTTTTATAACATTAAACGTATTAAACATCTTATCTACTGGAGGTAACGGACATGAGGGCAGGTTTTGTTTTTTCTTGCAGTGTTCAGCGCCCGAATTCCAGATGAACTAAAATATATCCTACTAGTGATAAGACATCGAAGATTTTTCAACTCGCCATGGACTTCATTTCCCGTTTGTCTCCATCATCTGGCTTGTATCGGCCCATTTTCTTGCTGTTCTCCACATATTCCTGGGTATGAAAAGAATGGATTACAGTAACTTACTTGATCTTCAATTTATCTTAAGGCATATGGTTCTTGTATATTGCTAAGCCCCACTACCTTCCTATTAAGATAACCCTAATGTTCAAGAAACCAAAAATGGCAACTAAAAATATGATTCCAGTGTTTTTTTGCCTGTGAGTTGCTCTGTATTCACTGTACTTGAGACACTGGGATCAGATGGTCAACAGTTTCTTTTCAGAGAGCTCTGGATAAGATACATGAACAGGTCTCATAGTAAAAACAATGGTAATATAGTTTGAAGCAGTAGGCATGAGCCGCCCTAAAAACAAAAAAAATGCTCAGAAAACTCCAATCAATCGGGCAGAAACTATTTTTTTTTTTCTTTAATAAACACCACTCTCTCACCATTAAAGCCTTGTCCATGTAATACTCGCGACCGGGGCTGCCGTCATTATACTTTGAGTCCACGGCGAAGCAGAGGAAGAGAACATCGACCACGTTTTCAAAGACCGACAAGAAGCAGTGAGCCACCAGGAAGGCAAAAAAAGAGACAATGAGGAGAGGCAGGACCCACACCGTGTAGTCCCTCTGGTAGTTCAGAGCCAGGA
This sequence comes from Mola mola, assembly GCA_001698575.1. Classification (NCBI taxonomy): domain Eukaryota; kingdom Metazoa; phylum Chordata; class Actinopteri; order Tetraodontiformes; family Molidae; genus Mola; species Mola mola. The sequence continues at coordinate 19,631,869 of KV751317.1, forward strand.
CGCCAGCAAAAGCTGTGCAGGAGACTATGAGCACCTGAGAGAACAGACACAAAAATGAAAAACATCTGGATCCATTTGCTTAGTATCACGCATACTACACTTCAGAATATGTGTTCGTGTCTGTTCAGTACCTTCCCTAAGAAAAGCACAAAGTCGCCCACAGTGTTGATGGCTGTCACCCGGAGGGCGTTCTCCACCAGGATGAGGAAAGCGTCACGTGCTGAGGTGCAGAAACTAGTGCTGTTGATGGCTGTCGCAGTGTAAGCATTCTGAAATAACGGACAAGTATGCTGCTGTAAATACTCAAGATCTTGGTTCCACTGGGCATCAGAGCAGATTTTACTTAACTTACTTGATTTAGGTATTGAAGACACTTCTCGAGACACCACAAACAGCAGATGCACGCTTTCAGCATGCAACGAGCGCAGGCGTTTTCCTATTCGAAATGTAGAAATTTACAGGTTTATGATTTGAATGCATTAGGACATAATGATAAGTGACACACGCAGGCTTAACATGAAGCAATGCTGACATTTTCACAACTTCAGAGCTACCTTTCCTTTGAGCTGATTGTGGATATATGTCAGGACGAGTCGAGGGATCTTAACAAGTGTGATGATGAATGAACCTTTGGCCAGAGTCCCCAGATGGTAGCGGACGGTACGTGCCATGGAGGAGAGGATAGGAGTAGCTGGCATCTGTGACTTATTTCTTTACACAACGGGAGAAAGATATAATTGAAATGAGCCTAAAAAATGAACTATCAAATAAACATAAGCGCAAAAGCCAACATTGAGCCATGTGATGAAACACAAATTACTGTCACTCACCTTGTGAAGTAGTAGGTGACCACGGCTCCAGAGATAGTCATCTGCTGGAAGGCAAGAATGAACTCAGTGATCCAGATGAGGCCCACAGCGTGGTACCACACCATGTACTGAAGAGGCCCCTGCATTTCATATTCAACAACACCTGTAGAGTTGTTCTTTACTGGCGTCCCTGTTTGGGGATGCAAGAGTAAGATTGAGTTGCCGAATGTTTCACAGTGTCATTTTCCTCCATCCCATTTACTTCTTTGAAATTTACGAGCATCTTAGCTGGAATGAAGAGAAACAGAGTGCCTTTTTGTCTGACTTTTTCTTAAAATTCATGACTATAGCAACCTGTAGAATGACTATATTATTACCGCCAAAACTCTTGTCTGTCTTTTGGGTTGTATTGCAGATAAGTTGAACAAAATTAGTTACAAATGCACAATATGTTCATCGCAGATAATTTATCAGCACTTTTTTTTTTTTTTTTTTAAGTAACTTTCTACATTACTACAATACCACTATTATACTAACTGTACTATATATTATACTAACTATCAAAAAGTTAATTTTTGGGGTAGATTAGACCATTACCTATGTATTATAGCTTATTAACTTTCGACGTGATCAGTCATCTTAAGAGTATTGGTTAAGAGAGGCAGGTAATACTATTTGTCTGTATCATTTGAGGGAAAAAAAAAAAAAAATAAAATCGTATTGTGCTCCCTTAAACTAAATCAAATTAATTGGGGACCAACAATGACAGATGAAAAACAGCATGCCATATTCTAGCAATTCTGTACACTACAACTTGTACTACTGCACTTTTTTTGTAATTGACATAACATTAAGAAGTCTAAATAATTCTCATGACTAAAAAGGAACAAAGCAAAACAAATCCAGAATTTACTTTAAATAACCCAGACGCAAGAAAGGAAGCTTCACTTTATGTTAAATAGAAACGCAGCATGAGATCATCGGTAATCAGTTCTACAAATGTCACTGAAACTGGGCATGTTATTATTACTACAATTACACACATTTCAATAATTACCAACAGACAGCCATAAAATGGCACACACAAAGCAGGAAAATATGGGATTTTCTTTCAAATATTTTGCTGAGATTAAAAGTGAACAGGAGAAAAGGAGGAGTGGGAGAGGAGAAGTTGTTCCTTGACCCCATTCTCCCACATCACTGGCACAAGATTCCAAATGTGGGAGTTAACTCATGCCACAAAAGTGAGACGAAATGTCACAAACAAACGGAATATTCTAGTTGTTGAGGAATGGTACCAGGAACACATACACTCTAAAAATGTATTTTGAAATGTATTTTATTATGATTTATGTTGTCTTAACATTTTAGTTATCAGGATTGTCCACACCAACTAATGAATCAGCTATGAATAAAAGAGAACAAAACCTGCCAAACATCCATATTAACTATTAATTCTGGAGCCTTTGTCCTCACCTGAAGTGCCCAGGAAAAGAAGCACCATTATCCAGTAGGCCCAGAACAGCATGAGGCCAAGGAAGGTCCAGAAGGGCTGCAGGACCAGCAAGGGAAGGTGGATGAACACTTTACCCGCCACATGGAACAGGGAGATGGTGAGAGCCACACGCTTTCTCATGATGAACATCACAATCAGGAGAACTACCTGGCCAGTCAGACAAAGACTAATGAGCCTGTGAAGTCGACTTCAATTACTGCATCACCGTTGTACACTCTGACACACCAATGAAGTTGTAATTTCCATTCATGTGGGTCCAGATTCAATGTATGTAGTGACTGGAGTGCTTCATCACATGGTGCAACAATCCCCACATAAAGATTCATAGAACCAAAATCAAAAAGAGCTTGTGGGGGCCTACAAGTTTCAAAGAAGGATGATGCCACAAAGAAGCTCAAAATACTAAAATATAAATGACCAAAACACATTTTCAACTCGGCAGCACAGAGGATTCGTTCAGGTTAATCTCTGCGTCTGTTTGTAGAGAAGGGAGAATTCAGCATGGTATTATGTCACCGTGGAAAAAGATGACTTTTGATTTAAACAGTCATGAAATGTTATCATCCTGTTAAATATTTGCTAGAAATCATAATATGCATATGAATTCTTGAGTTCTGATTAAAAAAATATTATTTAAAAGGTTCAAAGTGACCAGGACATCTGAACTCTGTCCACCAAAACCGAATCAGCTGATAACTGGCTGCCAGTCGGCAAATGTCGTGCTGAATGTGGAAAAGAAAAACTGCCTCCGAGTGTTCCTGAGATATTGTGTTCACACGAAAAAGCACAGACACTTGGACAACCTGAAAACATCCCAGTTCCACAGCAGGGAGACACATTAAAATGAGCTACAGAGTTTAAATACAGAAACTTTATCTCTCATATGAGAAAATAAATAGATAGATACAGTGCTGTGAGTAAGTATTTGCCCCCTTCCTAATTTTTTTGCATTTTTCTCACGATTAAATGTTTCATATCAAACCACAGATTTTAATATCAAACAAATATAACCTGAGTAATTACAAAACGCAGTTTTTAAATGATTTCTATCATCAAGAGAAAAAAGCTACCCAAACCTACCCGACCCTATGTGAAAAATGAATTGCCCCATAAGCTTAAGAACTGGGGATCATCAAGTATTGGCAAATGTGAAACAAGCATTTGTGTTCTTTTTGGTGAGCAGTGGTTTTAACCTTGGAACACTCACATGGATGCCATTTTTGCGTACTCTCTTTCTTATTGTTGCACCCTGACCTTAAGTGAGGCAAGTGAGGCCTGCAGTTCTTTAGATGTTGTGCTGGGTTCTTTCGTGGCCCCTTGGATGAGTTGTCGATATGCTCTTGGAGTAATTTTTGCAGGCCGGAACAGTGGGGAACCGTCCCAGGATTGGTCCTAGAAAGGTTCACCACTCTCGACGTGGTTCGCTTGAGTCCCACAGTAATAGAAATTTTCAAACCGATCGATGTCAATCACTTAGTTTCTCATCTGTTCTGGAATTCGTTTAGATCACGGCAAGATGTGTTGCTTTTTGAGATCTTTAAGCCTACTTCGCTTTGTCAGACGGATTCTATTTAAGTGATTCCTTGATTCAACAGGTGGGGCAATTACTTTTTCACAAAGGGCCCGGTAGGTTTGGATAGTTTCTTTTTTCGCTTGAGTGAAATCATCATTTAAAAACCGCATTTTGTTTTTACTCGGGTTATCTTTGTCTAATATCAAGATATCACTGATCTTGTGTATTTTATGTTACCATAAAATGAATCATGAAAAAAAAATGTACCGCACTCTGTAGTAATGTAAGATATGCTAATGCATGCACACATATAGTACTTATGCATTCTGACATACCGTGAAAATTGTAGCAGCAATTGCATACACAAGCAGAGCCTTAACGTTATCTGAGGCCACTTCTTTTCCAAAGACTGACAAGGTGTCATTATTCAGAGCATTTCTGTGGTCCACATAGAGCCACCAGAGAATGCCTGTCCCCCCTGAAAAACATCAGAGCACAAGTGAGAGAGAGAAACAGAGAGGTAAAGCCTGAGCGTATTTTTAAATGTTAGCACTAATGGGATGGGTAGGTGTTAAGAAGGCTAGAACAAAAATGTTGAGTTGAAAGTTACCTATGGAGCCGATGATAACCAGAATCGTCAAAATCCAAACCAGCACTTTGGATATGTAGCGAATGACGACCATCATGATCAGGGACAGAACTGAGTGAAAACAGTGCATCGTCGTGTGAGGACATAAAACACTACTAACACTGAGAATATTACGTAAAGAAGCAATGAATACTTATTTTATGGTATCTTTGCATTGAAAAGTTTGGTTCAATATTGCTTTAATTTAAACATGAAGCATGATTAAGCATGGAAAGTAATTGACCCATATGTGTGCATTTCATTTAAGCAGTGAGTGTATAAAAAAAAAAAGCCCAGACATCCCATGTAGAGAAACCCTGTCCAGCTGTGTCTCATGTAGCGAGGACAATAAATGTATCCAAAGCACAGATCAAATAGAAAAGACAGAATATGTCTGACCTGGTTCTGTCTCTGTGCTGTAACAATGGGAGGACTGACTTTTAATTAATGCCTGCAGGCTACACTTCTCTGCATACATTGGATGCCACCTCTCAGGTATTTCCTGTTATTTTAAGGACAAAAATATCTTTCCTTTCTGAAAGAGGCCTTCCGGCTGAATCCTCATGAGCATTTTATGTTGTGTAGTGAAAGCAGCAGACAAACAATCATGAGCAAAAAATACCCGGATTTCGTCTCTGGATAAAACTAATTCATTTGTTTCAAGAAAAATATCCACATGTAAATCAGATGTAAGCATGTGTTATACCTAAAGCCAATACACAGAGGCCCATGATAACCTCCTTGCTGGCCATCACCCCTGAGATGACACGCCGCAGCACACTGTTATCACTGACGAATGTGAAGAATGCCTGCGCAAACTCAGCATAGCAGCTGACATCCACAGGAATACAGCGGTGGAACACTGGGACAGGCTTACTGTGGACATGAAAACAAGATCGTAATTTGCTGTTTACACACGGGCAAGTACGAAAGGCTAAGTTATAGTGAACAAAGCAACAATTTATCAAATGAAACTTGCAAACTTTTCCCTCCTTTCTGCAGAGGAGGAAATCACAATTGTGTTGTCTTCCTCTAAATTCCTAAAACTGTTCACACTGGTCACAGTAAAGATGCATACAATATAGAGGCTATACTTGTTAGTCAGTGAAAGCAATTTAGCTTTTGGCTGTATTTATCAGCTAAAATGTCTTTATTGCTAGATATAAACTAAAATGAATTTCCTCAATACTGTAAATCATTTGTTTTAACATTTTGCACCCACATTAGCTTCTCTCAGTCACTTTACTAAATCACTGACGTGTCCTAGCAGGTTGTCTCCTATCACAAAAAAATACAATAATGGCATTAAAAGGTGGTAAACTGGGGCTGGGAAGAATGTTGTCTCACTGAGTGGTAAGCCAATATCCAGTTCTAAAATAAGCCAATATAGCAGGTTACCTTGGTGGAACAGGCAGTTTAGGACATTTAGTGGATCTCTCTGAGTGGCTTGGGTATCTTGTAGGAGAGATATCATAGGAGCAGAGATGTGACCCTGTCAAAACATTATCAAAATATAAGATAAGAGTTCCTTTATTCGTCCCACAGCGGGGAATTCGAAAGACAAAATAAAAACAAATGAAAAAAAACAACTTAATAATAATAGTGATGAGTCAGTACATAGGGCCAGGTCTAGTTGCAAACTTGCAAACATCAGTAGATATAGAATCTTTGCATGATGCTTTTGACATCAGGTTAACTGTTTTTGGTCATTCTGTTGTAACTAAAACTACAGCCCCATCTTACGGGTCACATCAAACTTGGACAATCCTACTTATTGAACATTTCAATCCATAACAGCCTATTTTCTGTGTATTAATTATACACACAAACACAAAAAAGTTCTGCATGTATTCAAATGTCGATAACATTCCTTTTGAATATTTTAAATTGTTATTAAATATTTCTTAAATTAGGGCCATATCTTACACAGTGTGCCACCTTTTCTCACAAATTTCTCACCATTATGCAGAGCGAACTGCTTAACATCGTCGTATGTCGTCAGTTTGCCTTCAGGACATTTGGAAACACACAGGGCAATGGACTTGATCTTCCTGTTAATTATGTCAAGGTTGCAAGGGTCTAGAAAGAAAACATACCTGACAGGAAGGGAAAAATGGAATTTCAGTTTAGCTGTTCAATAAGGCACTGACATCACTTTCTTCCTGAATTAGGAACTACTTTTATTTGAACAAAATATCAGTATTTGGGTATCACTATGCCAGTTGGGACTTTTCTGTCTGGGCAGAAAATGAAAGATGATGACATTTGCCAAACTGTCACACAGATCCTTCTTTGTAGAAGAATCGCCTTTCACTCAAAGCCTCCGCAGGCAATCAGCCCATCAAAATAGCATGACCCATTGTTTCAGTAAAAGTTAGCCTCCAGCCTTCATGCTGATGGACGCTACCATGCAAAAGGAGGAATATCATTAAAGCCTTCTCACATAAATTATGGCGAAAAAAGGATTTGTGGCAAGTCTGTCTGGGTAATTTAAATAAATGCAACGTAAATGTAAATTTCCCTGTAAGAAATAATCACAAGCAAAATATACCCTTAAACTTCACTCTTCATATATGAGGAAAAGGGGAAACTGTGTGACCTCAAGTCAGTGTAGTGCCCCACTGGTGACATTAATATACATTAACCTTTCGAATGATGGCAACTTATTCAGTTTATACAAATGACATGTCTCCTAACACAAAAAATATCAGACTGTCCTGATGATGGCTTTTATCTTTCCTTACATGTTGACTTTATTCGTGAATATGTAAGCCTGAACAGGTACTAAAGTGAAGTGATTACAAAAACAGCAACCAGCCATTTGTGGCAAATTGATTGGGATTACATGATGCAGGCCTTGTATGCATACAAGTAATTCCGTATGACCTTTTTTCTGTTCCACCACTGCAGAGGGCAAAAAGAGCTCTCAATATTTACCAGGTCTACAACTAAATCAAATTAAATCAAAGCAAATGAAAACACTCAAGCGTTTTCAGCAGTGCTGAAAATATATTTGTGGGGAGAAACGAGAAGAATTTGATATAAACAAACATCTAATTCAAGTGTCACAAATCAGACTGACTTGTTTTCTCTCATGTCCTGGCCACTGAGAGGTACTCCCTCAATCTTGTCGTTATTCCGACCACAGGTGTTGCCATAACTGTCGTATCCTGAGATGAGCCTGGACGCAGCTCCTGTGGCGATGGGAAAGCCACAAATACATGCCTGCAGAAGAGAGATTTATAGCAGATTATGATGACCATCTCAAAGACAATATTAAGAACACATATTTTAATGCTCATACAACATGTACTCATCTTCAACATGTGATTTCCAAAAAAAAAAGAGACAATCAGTACATTATTTATAATTTGGAACGATTTGTAATTACTGTAATTATAATTATTATTTTATTCTATCAATGAAGGTGAAATCAACCTGTTACAAACATCTCTCAGTGTGACACAGTAATTAAACAACACCACCGAGCACATCTCTCCCAAAATTATAGGAGAGTTGAGTCAGCACTGCTGAAATAGTTTCAGCTTGAAATTACTGCAGGCCACTTATGACATTTGAATTAGAGTGTCATCATTAATCAATCAACTTTTCTAGGCATTTGTCTGTTGTAGAATAAAAGCATGTCATGGACAGACATGCATGCATGCATTTACGGAGTACAGATTAGATGCAGTTTATTAGGTACAAGTTGATAAAAAATGATCCAGTTTATTTCATTGACTCTATGGAAGTATATTAATGAAGGTTATAAAGTTGAGGTTTTATTGAGACTGAGGGTTTCACTTTTGGATTTGCACTGAAGGCTGGGAACTGTACAACACCATATTACTCCCAACTTATGTCTAAAGCCCCCATTAAACAAGTCCAGATAAAATATAAACAAACTCCAAAACGACATCAAAAGTTAGAATAAGGACACAAAAAAAAACACCTTACCATTCCGATACAAAACAAGGCGAATATGATGAGCCATGGGATGTCCGTGCAGCTGCGGTCTTCCAGCGGTTTCCAGTCACGTTTGCTCTGCCAAGGCATAAATAATCTTTAGATGACACACAGATATTTGTGTTTGGTTGAGACTGCTTTGGCGCTGTAGCCGCCCTGCTGCTCCAGAGAAAAACAATGTGCAGACTACAAAAACAAAGCTTTTGCTGCCAAAAAAGTAACGCTGTCGTGACACGCGTCACTCCTCCTCCTCCACGAATTATTGTTAGAAGTCTCCAAGTTACAAAGCGGTCATACATTTTTAAGCCAACTCACCTCTGAACTGCTACAACATCCCATGGTGAATGAAAATACAACTTTGACGAAAACAAAACTTGCTGTGCGTCTGGTTGAATTCTATCGCGTTTTCACCTCATTTCCCTTCAATTCTATTCTCTTTCTCCGAGCATGGACAAGAATAATTAGCTTTGTTTTGCGCCTAGTTTGACACAGTAACAAGGAGAAACTCCCTTCAGCTGCAGACGCAGGAAAACGCGGAAGAAGTGAAATTCCCTATGCTGCCTTTATGGGCTATCGGAAATCTTGCACTCTTCGCACACCAAGCGTTGTCAACGAATAATTGTGTCCTCACGTTCGTTTTATTTACTACTTTGAAAACGTTATCAGTCAAGACAAAAACGAAATTCAGGCAGTTGTTGTTTTTCTTTTTTTTTAGAGTCAGGATTTAGTCGACGTGACTGATAACACAATTTTTGCACCCTAACATACTATTTATATTCTAGTAAACGTTATTGGATTAAGTTAAAAAAAAAAAAAAAAAAAAAAAAAAAAAAAAAAA
>KV751317.1:19659006-19715021 GCA_001698575.1 Mola mola
CTCCAGCAGGCCTTGGAAGAGAGTCTAAGAGTGGGGTATGTCTGACATGACAATAGATATCAAAACCAAGCAAACCGTGGGATTATTGTGGAAAGGAAGCATCTTCCTATCAAGATATCCTCAGCATAACTAAATAGAAAGCAATGAAAATACACAAGTCCAGTATGTCCATTTTGGTTTCCTTTTCTTTGCTTTTCATGTGTTTTTTTTTTTCCCTGTATGGTGGCTTTATGTATCTTGGAAAAAATTGCGTTTTTCTTGTTATACTTAAGGAAGACTTAAGGCCAGAGGCATTCTAAACTTAAATCTTGAATTTTTGACCTTAAAACATCAGTTGCTCACAGCTGTGGCTGTTTTATATGGTTCAGGTCTCTCCTGTGTGTTTATTATTGAACATTTAAAATGATTTACATAGTTTTGAAGTTGAGTGTAGAACTACTGTTGAACAGCTTTTATGAAGCCCATAAAACAAACTTTTTTTTTTTTTCTCGTGCGACATAGCTGTACAGAAGTTTAAACTAAAACAAAGAGCACAGACAAACACACAGAACACACATTCACACATGAATCTCCCAATTGTTGGAATGTCCCCCAGTACTTAGGGCTTAGCCAAGCAGACGTTAAAACTCTATAATTAGCTGGTTCCAAAGATCTAGACCACTTCTCCCCAACAAAAGGGTCAGGAGATGGGTCTCGGGGTGACAAGCTAGGGCAGGGGGGCACAAAGGAGGGGGACACGCTTCAAGTGAGGCGTGCGTCTTCAAATCCCTTGCTTGCTCACTTAATGACTTTGTCAGCCTTCCTTTCCTATTGCCTTGAGAACAAGGTCAGAGTGAATAAGGCCAGTTACCAATAGACTGAGCAACTCGAGCATTTTCAAGTGCTTTTGCTTTATGGAACTATTAAAAAACAAACAATGCCAAACTGAATTTTCCTGTTGCAAACAGTCATCTTATCCAGCTGGAACAAAACACTGCAACTTATGAAACTGTCCGAACACCTTAACTAAAAAAAAAGGGCATGCCACATTCCTGAATCATTTCTGGCAATTGCTTCTTAATATTTCTTTGTCTCTTTGTCCGTCACAAATCTTGCTGTCTTGAAATTAAGAATTATTGCTATTTCCGTTTGACAATTAAGGGGACACAAAGCAATGTATTTGATATGATGTGTAATATACTTCAGCACTTGTTTCTACAACCCCCATTTCTGCAGTAACCCATGGTAACAATCTAAGTTTGGGTAAACAGTCCTTTCACTACGCCTAATAGAAGGGTTTTTTTTGTTTGTTTTTTTACAGTGGACAACCTGCAGATTGGTTGATTGAAGCCAACGAGATGAGGACCTTATGAAGGGGATTCTCAGTGGCTAATAGTAGTGGGCGACTATTGATTCCTTTCAGATTAAACACAAGGCAGATATGAGAGAGAGAATAGACATCACAGATTACTGTAATTTATTATTATGTTAAAAAAAACTACTACTCATTATTCTATTTTAAAATTTACATAAGTTTGAATGTCTAAAATTCTTTTTCATTTTATGTCAGTGTAATTTCTTGTTAAAATCAAAGTGGTAGTTAAAAGTAGTTTCATCTTTTCTTTGAGTATTACCCCGACGCTATCCGAGAAAGCTCCAATAGGGTACAAATAGAGTGAATGAATTACCAAACCTGCCTATATTAAAATTCCCCAAACTATAGCGTCAATACTCCTGAACCATACAATTTAGGTGGATATATTGTTTGGCTTTTGGATTATATCCCCTCTGTTTTAATCACCCCAGAAACAGTAAATAGACAGACCCATCACTCAAGTCATACAGTAAAAAAAAACCCAAAAAGACCCTGATGCATACGTGGTCTGTTCAGTGACGGCTAAATACATTAAAAACACTATTAAAATGAGAGAAATTCCAGATAATGAATCACTGCTACATAGCAATTGCATGCATTGCTTTTAACGTGTCCTGACATCTCAACACGAAAGTATTTGCAAGTTTACGCAGGACAGTAGACAAACAGTAAATGCTACTTACCCACTCCTGTGATTCGTGACAAGACAAGTATAATATTTCTCTGCGATATTGTGATATAGTAAAATACTGAAAATGTAACCACATGTGTACATTGTGTTATTTACAGTGTGCACCAATATATATTTAATCTTATTTTTCATCATCTTCGCTGCTTTAAAAGTTTTTTCTTTTTTTGTTTTTCTTATGAAACACAAGAAAGACAACTATTATTGACTCATACATGTTATTGATTATCTACTCTAAATAATAGCCAGAAAAAATATGTCAAGTAAAGTAAACCTCATGTCTTGTTGATGATTAAAAATGAGCGGCTGGTATGTGTAATTTGGATATGCACGGGCTCTGTGAATCGGTGAGGTATGCCCTTGCATTCCTTCCATCTTGTGTTGGACTATGCAAGAGGTAACCTGTGTTTTTCCCATTGCCCTGACACCTCCTGGCATTCAGCATAACACTTTTGGGCAATGGAAACAAGCACACTTGTGCGGCTCTTTCATTTAACAGTGGTAAATTTGAAGCGGTTTGCTGGTTGACTTGGCACATACTGTATCATTCACTGTTGTGGATGAGGCATTGGGTTCAAGTGAGTCAAATTCCTGACTTCTTGCTAGCTTGGCTGGCAGCTATTGTTAGCCTTTAGCAGATGGCTGTTATTCTTATTCTTGCATCAAATGTGGGGCTAACATCTAACGGATGTCGGAGCACAGCAGGTGTTTTATTCCCATGGTGGAGCTGCTATTCTTTGCCAAGAGTGTGTTTTTGGCAGGTTTCTATAACTTGCCTCGAGTACCAGGTGTCTTGCAGTTCTGTTTGGTTTGCATTGATATATTAAGGCAGGTGGCTTTTGTTCGGCGTATAGACTCAATATTGATTTGGCTGTACATTACACAAGTCATGTTCAGTACTTATAAATCTGCTTAATACTTTATGTTCTTTAGTGATGAGTTGATATATCAAATGCCAATAAAAGAAAAAACAGCATATCACAATTTTCAAACAGTTCCTAAGATATAACATACTTAGTGCTAAGTTGGCCAATCCGACTACTAAAATGAATTGCCGATATTTTTACTTATTTTATGATTTTTACTCAAAAATGACGCTCTTTGGTGTAATTATTTCCAATATTGAGTAATTTATGTCTCTTTATGTGTAACCTATATGGACATAAAGCTAAATTATTCGTGGTGTGACAGTCATTTGTTACAGTAGATGACTCTATTTTTAGAGCTCTGTGGCTGCAGAGGATGTACCAAGCCACGGAGGCGGGAGGAGATTGCCGACCCTTGACCACCTTCCTCTGCAAGTTACAGTCGGAAACAACATATTAGTCACCCTCAGCGAGAAGTATTCCCACGAGTAAGACACGCTCAGAATCCCCTAAAGAACTCAGCTACAGACTGTTGAAGCCTGTTAAATTTAACACAGGCGTGTTTTACATTTCATGTATATATGGTGACAGGTAAGGCGCTGCCCTGTAGCTGCCCTCATCTTCTCCCTCTCTGGTGAACATTCTTTAACTGTACAACCTTTGACCCATTGTTTGGATCGGTATTGGGTCTCCATGGTAGCAGTGCCCCAAACACAACTTATGTCATGTTCTTTGGTGGTTTACAACTATTTGACAGTAAAGCAACACAAAATGTAAAAAATATATACAAAACATTCTTCATTTGACACCTTTGACCTCTGTCATAACATAGCAGGTCTTATGGTTTGGACATTGACGATATTGCTATTTCAAAAATGCTCTAAACCCAGGCTTTTAGTTGCTTCAATCACCAAACTCTCCCTGCTTTTATTTAGGAAGTTTATGTGGATCAGGCATTTAAGTCCTTTAACACAAAATGTTTGCCAAAACATTGATGGAAAAATCATTTTTAAAGAATGTAAACCAGTATAAAAATATTCTGTCAATTGCAAATAATGATATTTCGATCGTGCATCATCCTCATGGTGATCAAAGATGCAGCGAGAGCCTATATTAAAATACTGCTAACATCATTTGGACAGATGAAATTTGAAACTAATCTGGATCCATTTGCATCCATTTGAGTCCATATTGTGGACCTTTATTTTATAAATAAAGTATAAATAACACATGCAGTTTTAATAGATAAAGTGTTTCCATACAGGCTACTCAAAAGCTAACTGATCTATGGTTGGATGGCGACAGTATTTCCATATTGACAAGATTAAACACTTTAACACTCATGTTGACTTCCTTATTAATAAACACTGAGTTTGACCACTGCTGTTAAGATATTTATTAAATAATCTAAAAGTTTGATTGTGTTGAAATGCAAGAAATCACTCACACTGTATGCTTGGGCCTCATGTGGGTGTGATCCCCCCTTCCCATTGATTTTTGCTAAGTCTTCAGTCAATCATTGCATATTTTTTATTAATTTAACGTATGTTAAATGTTACGCAGTGCTGCTGCCCATAGTACTGGAATTACTTCAACTGAGTCTCGTACGGAGAAACTTAGTTTGTTATACGGTTGAAAGTTGACATTAATTCATAAGTAGTAATCTAAAGAAAGAAGGGGAAAGAGAAAGAGTGCACAAGTCAGATGTTTTCACAATTCTCACTGAATTCTGCAATAAGAGTTCAGTTGGTTTTTTTTTAGTCATGGGGTTTTGTGGGAAGATGATTGATGGAGAAATATTTTAATTTTAGAGATGGCACAAAGAGTTTATTGCTTGTCAGTTGGTTATGTATGTACTCAGCTCTTTATCTGTCTGTGGACTGGTGGACAATAGAAGTGCTGTGGTTTGCGTGCTAAGGTCACTAGCAGATTTCTGCTCTGTCCTTCCTCTCTATTCCGGTTTGGCAGCCTCATAGCTCCCAAACATCCTTTATCCAAACCACACCTTCACAATGTTGCTCTCATTTAAAACACTCCGGATTTTGTTTCTTTCACTGCATTTTATTTATCTCTAAATTCGTTCCCACTCTTTCTCATTCCTATCCTTGGTCAGCTGTCAACACCATGAGTGCCAAATTCTGTTTACCTACTTACCATCTCATATTTGACTTAAAGACTGTAGTAAGCCATATTGAGTCAGCCTTGAAACCAACTGCCATTCAGTTAGATAAGACGTGCCAGTAGAAGCTCTGTTCATGGCCATGATAGCGACTCGGTGTGGTGTCATTTTCCCTAAGGTCGCTCCTCTGCTGAGCACAGCTGTATCAAGGAGATAAACAGGGACCTGCTGTGGTTGTTTTTTTTAAAAAAGTGTAAGAAAAAAAAGAAAAGGGTTACGTTTGAAGCAGGATGTGGAAAATGAACTTCTTCTCAACCCTCAAAAGGAAATCTTGTTTATCCTGTTGATTCAAGGTTTATAGCCACTGCATAGCGTACTCTAAGAACTGGAGAGAGGAATACACTGCATAAGTATATTTCGCATTTTTTAGTAGTCGACAGAGAATAGTATTATGATATATCATCGGAGAAAACAATGTGTAGCGCACATTGCAAAGACATGCTGCCATGAAATTGATTGAAATCCTCCACATGTATCAGCCTGACTCTATGCATACTCAACAATTTGTCTAAATAGATTTGAGCAATGATAACAAGTTCTCTCTTTTGTGACAATGTACTGTGGCATGATGCCCACATCAACTTGATCACCAATTTGCTGTGTTCCCACATGGTTTTGATTAGTGAATTGTCATCCATCATGTAAACATCAATCCGCTGTTTTGTTGCTGTCCAGTACTAATTGCTTGTCAGTAATGCAGTAGGCATCCCTGGCGTAAAGGAGACAGTAAAAAGAGCTGGGAATAGTTGCAAGATGATCACATTTGTTGACAGTAAATGTAGGCATCTGGAAACACCCCTCCAGCCCGCTGATAATGAACTGCCATAAATCACAGAAGGAACATATAAACTGAATGCACTCAGACATACACACATGCACACACCCACACATATACATTCATAGATGCTGAAACATGTACACAGGAATTCATTTAACAACCAGGTGCAATTCAGGCCTATTCAGGCTGTGAACCAGTTGGGGAATTTTGCTTTAGCATGTTTTTTTCCTTTTTGTTTTGAATTTGTTTTTGTTTTTGTTTTGTTTTTTCATCACTGTTGCACTTCCATATTAACCTCAGGGAATACACCCAAGTCTCCTGCTGAGTTATTTTTTTGTGCCCACAGTATCATTCCTAAGAAAGGAGTGTAGCCCACGTATTAAATGGGTTTTACTTTTATTTAGAGTTAAATATCTGTGGCATGTGAAGCTGAAGTGAATGCTGTGTTGGCCAGCTGATTGTAGTGACCTCTTAAAGAGACAGTGCATTGTTTATTATAGGTTAAAAACTGTGACCCAGCTAAATCTCACCCACTGCTCCTTCTGGTAAGTCAGTAAGCTGTGTGCTTGCCACAGGACTGCTCTGGGGTCTTACAGTGGACAGTCTAATCCCTCTGTGTTGTTAACCCACTCTCCGTTCTCTTGCAAAAATGTCAGCCCCTAATCCATACTCTTGCATTGCTGCTGCAGTTGGGATCATAAGGCTTATCCCTATTAACTGTGGCCCATAAGCCACAAATTTAACATGGTGTTGAGCAGGAACAGGTGACAGGTGGTGGTCTGATGAGTTAGTCAGTGTGTTTGTGTGTGATAGAGAGAGAGAAAGAGAGCGAGAAAGCAAGAGAGAGAGAGAGAGAGAGAGAGAGAGAGAGAGAGAGAGAGAGAGAGGGTGAGAGGCTGCTGCCTGCTATCTGGTTTAAACTATCCTGTATAGAGAAAACATATTGTTCATCCTTATTCTGTATTACAGCATATGGACCTACCACTTGTAGAATTATAGCATTTTAAACTTGAACTGTTTCCCAATAGCATTATCAAGTGGATTGTTTTATCTAAAACAGCTGGATCATTTATTTCTCTCTTAACCTCCCATCAGAAGCACTAGTTGTCTGCCTGCATGCACACATGCAAATTTAATTTTAGTGTAGGTACACCTAAAGTTAGACATTGTAATTATCTAACTAAATATGAACCGTTTCCATTAAAGATCACCTGCAGTTAGTTTGCCTTTTGGGAGGAAGTTAATGTCATCCAGTGGTGGATTCTAAGGGCCAGTCAAAATTTCACAGTTTATGCTGCAGGGGCCACCTCTAAATCCTACCAGACACTGCCTGAAACCAGAAGCTTGTTGTTTTGGCTGTCTGTAAACAAAGGTAAACACTGATATGTCTGTCTGCTGTACATATCCTCTTTTCTTGCTCTCATTTGGTCAACATCGTTCCATAAAGAACATGTTTCACTATTCAAGGTTGAATGACAGAGTAAGACCTCAGATGGTGTCATTGTGCGCCCGAGTATGTGAATTTGAGTGAATGCGAACAGAGTATGGTAAAATCATCAACCCCCTCAGACTGCTCAAGTGTGAAAGTACGAGCTATTAGCATCATACAAGATGTTATGATTTGTTTAGTTTTCAAATAGTGATTAAATCCAACATCTGGATGCTAATATACATCTTTCGCAGGAAATGTTCCAATGCATCATTACACCAAGTCATCACATCACTTCCTGTTGACACACTTCAAGTGCACCATATGGAAACTATTAAAATGTAGAAAGGGGGTGCAGGGAGAAAGCATGAGGGTGGGGTGGGGTGTTGACTTTTCCTCAAAAAGAGAGCAAAAAATGAAATTGTTTCCCACGTTTCCTTGCACATGTGCACGCAGGGGTCACCAGAGCATGGAGAATAAATTCTTTTAAAAGTGCAGGGCAGAAAGAGCACATTCATGCCAGTCAAAAACCAGAAACGAGCTCCAGATAACATCTCCAAAGACCATGGACAGATCAGAAAAACATGAGCGTGAGCAAAAAATGCCTCTCCTCTCCATCAGAGATACCTTATACGTCTAATGCTGGAGCCGCCAGCTTACCTGACCATAAGCCAAGCACCAATTTAGCCATTTGCGCTAAGTGCTGAGGAAAAGGGTTTGGGTTAGCCTGAGTCCCTTAATCCTTGGCTAGCACAGACCATGGGTGGTCATGCAAACACACACACACACACACACACACACACACACACACACACACACACACACACACACACACTGCAGCTGCAGTGGAGGATGGGGGTTCGGAATGAGAGAGCAGCAGTGGGGCTGTGAGAGGCATGGTGGACTGCTCAGATTTGTTGTGCAAGAGCCACATGCCAACAGCTTGCTTAACATCTTGCACTAACACACAAAAGCATGTGCAGACAGTTGCACAAGGTGTGGGGTCCATTAATGGAAAGAAAACCACTATTTGTCACCAGGGCTGGATATTACACCTCAACCTTCATCATTTTTTCTTTAGCGTTGAGTAATATTTGGTTTGCTTCATAGAGTGCCTTTATTTTACAGACAGTACAATTATTTTGTATGATGGTCAAGACATGTAAAATATTTCCCTCTGATGGAACAGTGAAGCAGTAGACAGGACAGTCTTGGCCTTGAATATTTCACTTAGTTATAACTGGTAAACCATATTACTCAAATATTTGTCACACAGAGATTGTTGTAAAACCCATAAATGATCAATTTGGTTGTATTAACACTGAAGCTTTCAAAATATATTGGTTTGTTTTTTCATACAATCCAGTATATTTGGGCTGATTTGCACTCTGGCACGTACCAAAAAAAATGAACTCCGGCACTACAGGAGTAGAAAAGCAAGTATGAAGTTAAAGCGTTTGACAAAATGCATTGTGAAAGCTAACCAAGCCAAATGAAAAGGCAACCAATGCTGCAGTTTTGCCCCATAAATCAAACCCTAATAGTCCCCTGGAATATTATGTGTAAAAACAACCTCTGAAGTAAACTTGAACAATAACCAGATCATCAGATGCTCCTCTTTGAAAGGGAAAATGGTCATTTCTCTTACAGGATTTCTGACACAAGTCACAACTTGTCTGTTAGTTATTGGAAAATCATTACTGAAACAAAAATGATTAGCTGTATTTTACTAAGCTTCTTGCCACAGTAAATTATACATACAGTAATTACAATTACCCTGCAGTGGTTAATCATGCAGACACATTGGCTTGCAATCACACCACTACACATAAACACATACCTACCCCCTGTGCCACCTCACATCCCACTTTCAGTAAATTAGTGGCAGTAGATGAGACAGCTGACGCTTGTGTGCTCCCAGTGGACACCTGACACAGCCTGGACAACCCCACACTGGGACAACCTGTGCTGCGGCATGCCAGGGAGTGCAGGCAAACATCGGTGAAATATGTGACCGTGGTGCTATGAAAACATTGGTACTTACTGGTACCCTTTCATACACATTCTTGTTAGACTCTGTGGACTTGCACTCACATTTATTCAACTGTAAATACTATTATCAGGCAAAACACAGCATTGTGTGAAGGTTAGACTTACTCTTAATGACTTCATGGGTCATTGCCAGGAACTCGTGGTGTGGTGTTTACACAATAGGAAGGGGCGCACACTAGTGAACTGAAATGTCTGCAGAGAAGCTACACAGACCTCCCATATTGATTGACTTATTCATGTCCACTCTACCTGCCACTTTTACCCAATTGTTAACAATGCGGAGAGTAAATGATTTGTTTTCTTACTATTGCTATTGTTTTTGTTCATTTCTTTCCTCTGTAAAATTTACTTCTTTGAATACAGGTCAAATTAATATATACTGTCATTTGTGGAAAGAGCTAAATAATTTCCTAAAATTACCAGCCACTGTAGTTTTGAATATTGTAAGAGTAATAAATAGAAGTAAATGGTGTATTTATTTGGGACTATTTTCATTTGAATACACATTCAGATTTACTGTAGCAAGAGAAAGGTGGAGAAAAAACATTGTTCACTGGCCAGCAGAGAGTTCAGCGTATGCAGTTTAAAAACAGGCTGTTAGCATTGCCTTGACTGAGTCCGACACTTTTGACAGTGTTTTACACACAGGGGTTTGCAGCCAGGAGTACTGTTTTGGCTGAAAAAGCAGAACTAATGTTACTGGAGTCCAAGAGCTGAAACAGAAACGAATATAGATTTTTTTTTTTATTTCACCACAGTGTTGTTCTATTTGTGCTAGTTAGAGGACAGAGTAGGAGTCTTTCTCTGAGGTTTTTCCCTGTTGTTTCTTTTTATGTCTTTAATCAGCACTAAATTGAATTTTATCCACTTTTTGTGTGACCCATAAAGTGATTGAAAGTTTGTTTTGCCCATGCATTATGTGCAAATATGTGGCCAAACACTCACATGCAGACAAACCTGGGCATATGTAACACATTGGTTGGACTCCAACATGAATGATGTATACACAGAAAGCCCTCTTACTAGCTTCCAAAATACCAGAGTGAGGCAGATGGGGACCAAGACAACACTTTATCCAGCAGTGATCAGCCAACACTTTAGCAAAAACAATCTCACGTATGAGAGCAGGCATTGTGTTCTCTATCAGCAGAGTGTGTCACGCTTGTGGTGGTGGAAAACAAAATATAAAACCCCCTAAGGGTCCTCCGGTTACATCCTTTTCTTTCATTCTGTTGTCATACTAAAATACGCTCCGCACTCTTACTGTGCACAAGTCAAATGTTTAATAACAAAACTAACATTCTTATTTTCTAAAACTGTCAGTATTGCACATCCATGCAGTCAAAATGATCAAGTTTAGTGTGCAGTCACACTGAACTAATTAAGAAATAAACCAAACCCGAGTACAACATATCTAAAATACCTGCTAGGACTGTTAGCTCATTCTCAAACGTGTTCCTTATTTGGGAGATCTACACTTGTTTGTCAAAATGTCACTAATCATACTGCCAAGTTAGAAAGGGATAAGCACTCCCTCAGCTCAGAAAAAGCTGTAACTGCATAAACTAATGTAGATTATCAAAGAAACACAAGTGCCAAGCTAAGATGATATACAGCACAAAGGAAAGGGGACAAACTGTGTTCAACATTATTGCTTCTTCTTCACAGGCACATGAGTCACCTTGCTTTACATAAACTGTTAGATTTATTGTTGGTTATCAAATATTAACAAAGTTGTCCACTGAAGTTGACAGGGTAAGAGATTTGATCGTTTAACCTCGTGACCACATTGTCAAAGACCAGCACTTTGGGTTTTCTGAAGTCGTTTGGTACCGACAATCTAGGTTGACATTTGGGCAGAAATACCAGCCAAAAGTATCAGTATTTGATAACCAAGAAATAAAAGTTATCTTCCAAATTGTTCCTTTAATTATCATGTTTAATCCCATTTGCTTTGCCCTCAAAATTTAAGCCGCACTGAACAATACCAGTTGGAGTTTTGCTCACAACTTCTAATCTTTAATTCTTCTAATCTTTAATTTCTTTGTAGCTACAGGATTTACTGGCCCAAGTGTTATTTTACTTGTACCAAATGAGCAGTTGTTGTTGTTGATCTCTAAGCTGGGACATCAACAGATTTTGTCAGAAGGTAGAAAGTGAAGGGATGTAAGAACTTTCTCAAAACATCCATCCTTTTTGATAAATTATATGGTATTGTGTGATGGTTCAGGCTATCAACAAATGCTTGAAAAGATTTAATGTTTATGAATCAATGTGCTAAAGTGTTGGGGTAATACATCCATCCATTCATCTGGAGTTGATCAAAGCTTTCAGACTTTTTCTTGGCAGACAACAGCTGTAACCTGGAATCTTGTCATGACTGCGACAACTAAAATAGACTATTAAAGAAGAGATTTAACCTTTTATTGGTGACATTTCTTCAATTCTTCTCCACTTCTAGTTTTTGTGTTACTCTAACTGACTGCTAATGGTGGCTTTATATTAACCCAGCAGACATTAGATTGGCATCAGTCTCCTTACATAAATGTCAACCCAGACATATATGCGTATTTCTCCAAATAAAGTTTACCTTTGCTTTGGATTTGGCTTTGCTGAACCTGCAGTGTAAGTAGCTGCCAAATGGTAAGCAAGCTTTTACGTAGACACAGCAGGATGCAGGTAAATCACTCTAATTAAGCCTGAAGGGGAAAAAAATAAACACAGAGATGGAGGGAGTTATCTTGTTGGGAATATAGGGAGAAAAAGTCAATTTTTTTAATATGCGCAGCAAATGCACTGTTGACAGTAAGTAAATTGTGTTGAGAATGTACCTTGTCCTGTCTGATCCGAAGGGGAGCGTGGATTAAAACAGATCAGGGTGTGGAGGTCAGCTAAGGAGTCTGAGGTCAAATGTCAGAAACAAGCAAGACCCCTGCATTCCAACTCCCCTCCACACATGTGCACGTGCATTTACATAGACGCACACACACACACATTGTTATTATTTTTCCCAGAAATCCTGTGTTGATGTAGTTTTAAATGCGGTTCTAAAGCTCACAATAAAGCCAACAAAGGACAAAGTACATGCTAGGATGACAAAACGTGTTTTCATTCTATCAATAATATCTATATGAGGGTTGGATCAACAGTGAATCAATCAAGTGATTTTTGTTCACAAGTCTTCAAACGTCTTATTGGTTTATTAGTTGATTTTATATGTTCATGAATCAGAAGATGCCAATTGAATGGGTTAGAGAACATGCAAAGTGATTAAATAAGAGCTAATGCAACTTTATGATACTGAATAAATACAGTTATTTGATTTACATCAGCAGTTATATCAAAACTGTTCAGTAGACGAACATATTGTTTACTGTTTACTTATAAAACTATTTCTAAAATACCCCTGATATGAGATAGGGTACGGGATGGGATTATGAAAATGCATTTAACCTAAATTATCTCAACAAATCCTTTTTCTCCTCTCTTTTCCAGCACACCTCTACCATTCCTGTGAAAGCAAAAGCTGGTGAGTCCTCGCTGTTTTTTTCTTCCTCATGTTTTCATTTCAGTGTATGACACTCAAAATAAAAGCCTTGGGCTGCATTTCGTTTGTTTTTATTATATACGCGTTTAAAGTCTCTGTTTGTCTGCAGTTGACCTGGTGTGTGTCTGAACTGGTGTCTTGTGAAGGGATTCCGCGGTAAAATTTCTGATTGATGGCCTTCTCCAGTGTTCACAACATGGGGTGAGAGAGGAGGGAGGGAGGTTTTTGAGTGGAGGAGGACAGGCTCTGGGTCTGTGAGACTCTGGATGCAAATGTAGATAAGATCCCAGACTCATCTACCAAACCATCAAGTGAGTCGCCTGTCAAGATAAGAGCCAGACTGGATGTCGTGTCTGATTCCCCAAACTTTTAACCTGTATTTATTTACCTTTTACCTTCATTCCTCGCCTTGAAAGTGTAAACAATATCTAAAAAAAACTGCAATTCCATCCAAATGCACATTTTCCCACACATGCATTTTTAGGACTGGACAAGAATTAATAGTCCTTCTCTGTATTGACACGTTGTGTCATCACTTTGCAGTGCTTGCTATCACCCACGTTGCACAGTTCATTATGAATCATCATTAAGAAGAAACTCAATTTGTTTTGACTACCCCTTCCATTCTGGCTCCAACCTTACAGTCATTAGTCTGCTGGTAATAAGCAGGGTCATCAGGAAACTATGGATTGACAGACCTACTTTTAGATAGCTGGCAGGGTTGTAGTGTTCATTAAACACCCCCGTGTCGTCGGTCCACTCCAATTTTTCACAGGAAATGTGCAGATGCTGCATGTTTTTCCTTGTGCATGTGTGTGCATACATGAGTATGGCCACTTTCATGGCCAAAGGCCCCCAGCAAATGTTGTTTATGAGCGCTAAATTCAAAGGGTACCAATGTTCCTGTTCATGTTTCTTCATTTAAATAAGGCTGACGTCCTGTAAGCAAGATATGTAATGTCCATCTCTGTGTCTCTGTGACGGAACCCAGAACTATGAAGGGTAGGGCATGAGGGGGTGATGGGAGTTGGTGGAGGTTTGGGGGACTTGGTGATGCACAAAGCCCAGTGTTCATTGTGACACTTCAAAGCCCCCTCTGTATCTCCACCATTTAAGCCCCTGGGAATGACACATTCGTGACAGCGTTACATCACACACCATGCCCTCAAGGTTCCTGCTGCACCTCCATGAAAGACAGCTCATTAATTTTACTATCTCTGTGCTAAGGGAAGCACACCAGTGATCAACAAGACGTTTCCATGGCCCATAGTCTGTAACAGCACAGTTGGTGAACTCCCTGTGGCTCCACGTGTACCATTAGTGAGTGGTCAGTGTTACGACTGTCCTGTGCACAGTTGCAGCTGAGGTATTTTGGAAGTGGTCTTTACTGTGCTTCTGTGATGCTACATAGCTGTGCGTGGGAAAGATGAGAAATGAAATGACTCATACCACAGCGCATACCAACTGAGGATGATAATGACAGTCATGCATCGAATTTAGCATGACTGTCTTCATATTCACTTGGCCATTGTCTTAGAGATGACACGTGTAATGTTGAAAAAAAAAATTCTTGCTTTCCGCCTATTCTTTATGTTATACGTGACTGTTTTAAAGCATTGGGCATCACGATTGATAAGCAGGGAAAACTTATTCTTCGAGCTTTTAAACAGAATTTTTTACAAATGACTTGCTGTATTTTTTGTGTGTATTTGTTTTGACAGATTTGAAAAACATAAATGGTGTTGGCTTTTTACACAGTGTGAATTTGACTCTTGGTATTTTCCAACATATTTTTTTTAAACCTCAGTATTTCGCCATTGCCTTCCTTGAAGCTACTGCAGCTGAATCAAGGCTGTTCATGTTGAGTAAACAAATGCACAGTGGAGGATTAATTAGCTAAAATGGCCTATCCAAAGGTTGTGGGATTGTATGGAGGGCTACTCATTCAAAATAATTTTCTTAGATGAAATATATGTGTTAATTTACCTATAAACATACGACTATGTACGATTATTTGTGTTTTTATTTACATTAAACAGCAAATAGGCTGACATTCAAACATGAAAATACATTATTGATAATAAGCAACCTTGCCAACTTTTTAGGCTGGTGGTATTGTGTAATATTACACAAACAATATGTATACAAGTTAAAACTGTTAAAATTCCATTATTCTTTGAAAACTGTACCTCATTTGCAGTCACATAATATGTAACAGAAATATAAAGAATCTGTTTGAGTCTTAAAACATAATAATCTGTCTGTTGAATATCTTCAAAGTCTCTTTCATGCGTTTGATGCATTTCAATCATTGGTCCAATGTTAGTGGGAGGACTGCCATTGTATTGTGTCCACCTGTGCACTGTAGTCAGGGGTGTAACTTGACACAGCAACTCCGATAGAATCGTAAAAGGTGATATCAGTTAAGCAAGTTCGGTGTTTGTTCTTGATGAAATTCATATCAGAGAAGGCTGACTCACAAAGATAGGTTGAAGCTTCACTGGGTTGCTCAAAAGTGTATAAAAGGGTTTGACATGACTCACACACATGGCTCCAGCCTATCAGAGTCATAAAATATTTCCTCAAACTCTTGCCCAAGAGATATGAGATATGATTGTGTAGTACTTTTTCACTGCAGCCCTGTCCAAGGCCCCAGATGCGGGAGCATGATCCTTTAGTACTGATGGAACAGAGGGAAAGTGCACAAATACACAGAGAAAGTGTTCATCTTGTCTCTGAATGTGTTTGCAGCACTGATCATGTCAGAGACATTCTTGCCTTTGCCTTGCAGTTCACAGTTCAAATGATTCATTTTTTTCTGTGATGTCTGTCAGAAAGGGCAAAGTCCAGCATCCACTCAGGGTCTTGCGGCAAAGTAGTGTCCTCCGTTCTGGACTCCATGAACCACCCAGAAGTGACAAAAAACCCTGGAATACTCTGTCCCTGCTGAGCCATCGACAACAGATCGCTACATTCAGCTGACAGCTCCTCTAACTTTAAATGCCCCGTGTTGTGCGGCTTTGGAGCGAATGCTGTTAGCAAGCTTTATAACTGGGATCATGACATGGTCAAAACCCATCACTTTGGCACATATTGTCTGCTGATGGACGATGCCGTGATAATTCAAAAAACTGGGAGAATCAGAGGTCAGCGGGCAACAAAACCTGAATGACAGCCAGTCAACGCAGGGCCTCCGTCTGTCGTTACTGACACCAGCTTCTCCTGTAGAATTTTCTTTTGGGTGACATACTGTTTGTTATGGTCTTCATGTCAGAAATTCCTCTCTTACGGTGAAATCACTGAACACCATTCTAACAAACACCATCAGCTGCGTCGTGCTGCTGTTGTCCACGGATACTGAGCCAGCATGTGCTCAGGTCACTGTTAAGCTGTTCAGTTGAGTTCGTGGACATCGCTGACATCCCTCTGGCAACATTCTTTGCACTTAGCTGGACATCTGAGAGAGCAGCAATGATATCATTGCTGTGTTTATTGTCTCAGGGCCTTTGTGAAAAATGATATGTTTCCCCAAAGTTGCTTTGAGCTCACAAGACTTTTCTGTTGTTAACACTGCCTAATGGGTAGATGGTATTAAAGGTTTTGTGACATGTAGAAGAATGTCTCACCACATTGTGTCTCCCACAAATCAGACGTTCACTTTGTTCATTTACTTACCCCCTGGAAGTCTTACGTCCTCTGTTTCTTAATAATAATTTGTCAACCACCACCAATCGTATCGCAAAGGGAGTCACTGGGGTGGCAGTTCAACTTTGACCCAGCAATGAATTTTACATATCTAAATTAAATTTCAAATAATATAGAAAATCTTAAAAGTCATTTAGTTCTTCACTTGTGCAAGTATTAGTACTTAGAAGCAATCACTGGCTCTTTTAAGAACATCCACTGCGGGCGCCTCATCGTCTAGTGCCTCCTCTGAAGTCCAGAGGGTTGAATGTTTCCTACCAAAAGAAAGACAAGTATTGTACTCTGTCAGTATAGACACAAGAGCAAGTCTGAATGAGTCCGAGTTCTTACAGTGCTAGCACTGTGAATTAACGCATGATCATACGGTTAGCTGTCTAAACCTTCAAATTGTGTTGTAAATAATCTCAAACGAAATAATATAGGCAGTGCTCACTAAGTCACAAACAGTAATCAAGAAATCCATCAGCTCTTCTTTAAGGACGGGGCCAAACGCAGAATTAAATTAAACAGTGACGGTCCAGCTTAAGAGATGCAAGCCACACCAATGATAATAATAAGAATTATTTAGATTAAATCCTTGATAAACCAATGTGTTTATTAGGGCAGGAATGGAATGAAGACAGAGGCTTAATAAAGCTCATCAATCTTCCCTGTGATCAAGGTCATATGATATATTTTTCACATGCTTGAGCACAAGAAAGAGTCGCACATGGTGAAGCTGGGGAGAAAGCAAGATTAGAAAAACATTATTCAACAAGTATTCGACTATTGTATTCGCCCTGTCTAATGATTAGACTTTAGTCAATATTAAGTGATTTTATTGTACTGCTGTAAAGTCAGCGAAGACTCCATTCAATTTATAATTAGCCTGTTCAGAGTTGCTAAGTGTTAACTACCTACCAAGCCTTTCCTGCATTAGCCTGCTGTACAGTACAGATCACAGCAGATGAGAAACATGAAGATATTGTAGATTAATTTGAGTTAACAGCAACTCATGAGCTTCAGAAAATTTATGACCAATAGCATTCCCCTTCCACAACTAAACACAGACAGAACAGGCCATGCCTAGCCACTGCCTGGCCCTCTAAGAAGCAGCTGCTGTCTGCAGATTTATATGGAGAAAACTTTTATTGTATAAAACAGACGAGATTACAAATTGCTCAGTGCTTATCTTCAGAGGCAGCTTGCTTTGCTCTGTGACCTTACAACCTCTTATTCAGGAAGGTCACAGGTTAAGCGTATGCAAGTGAAAGACTTTTTAAGAGACGAGAGTGTAAAGGAACGATGGGTATTCATATTATACCACAATATTTTTCTCTGTGGTGCAGAAAATGTACTATTGACTTAAGTGGCACTGAAACATCTATTTAGCGTTTGTGGTCTCTGTGTGTTTTTCTGACTTGTGAATATTGTTGACATCCACATCCAAGTCAGATATAGTTTCTGAATGTATCCGACATGTTCAGCGTGTAAGCATTGTAAAAACTGTGTGTACATTAGCTGACGAGCTTTGCATAGATTTAAGTCTGATTATGGATTGTCAAACCAACATCAACAGCATGGCAGCGGAAGCGCTTGACATCACCACATTGCCTTTTCGACTTAGAGCATGTCTGCAACATACAAATTTAGACAGCTCAAAGATTCCTGGTTCCAAGAATGGGCTACCCTTTTTTTGTTGTTTTTTTTGGAGTTGTTGCCTTGACTGTAGCTGAGGTTATAGGCACAATGCTGTGCCTTCCTGATGTAAATATAAAACAGTGGAAATATATAAACAGAACACGACAGGCATCCAGCTGACGGCAGGGTTGAAGCC
Source organism: Mola mola (assembly GCA_001698575.1). Taxonomy (NCBI): domain Eukaryota; kingdom Metazoa; phylum Chordata; class Actinopteri; order Tetraodontiformes; family Molidae; genus Mola; species Mola mola. Next base: position 19,677,421 of record KV751317.1, read on the forward strand.
TGACCTTTTACCTGGACTCATAGCCATATATAGCTTACAGCACTAGTAGTAGCTAGAGGAAAGAATAAATGAGGAAAGGGGAAACGCTTCAGCACCTTCATTGGAATCCTGTACGGGGGGCGGCAGTGACATGAGGGAGCTGGTGGTTCCTGTGTACAACTCATCTCATCATTTCTGTCTGTCTGGCTTTGCTCTTTGTTTTTTTTCCCCAGTTTTCCCTGGTTTCCTATCTTGGCATCATTCTTTCCTTCTTGGAACGCCAGTGACTAAGCCATGTTACTGGTATTTAAAGCTGATGGTACTGGTAAATCTAGCTGTGGTTTCACTGTTCTGTAATTACCCCTGCCCTGAGTGCTGACCTTTGGAGATCCCAGTATTCATCATTGCAATATCACACGTACTTTGAACTGTTAGTGCATTGCAGCTGAAAGAAACAAACAAAAAAAACCAAACCCAAAACAATAACACCAGTCTGTGTAACTCATAGAAAATAGACTCCTTTAAATCTAAATTAAATTTGGTTTTGTTCTTAAATCAATAATCATTCTCATTCCTGTATGCTAAATATGGTGGTAGAGGCAGCATGTGATTAACTTAATGAAATGGGGGAAGCAGCTGACCGCCTCGCTCTAAAGTAAAAAATAAACTGCCCGCAGGAACCTTCAAATTTCAGTAAAATGAATAATCCTTTAATCCTTTATGATTTAAATCATATAAAAATGGAAATGTAAAAAAAACTATGGTGCTGTTACCCTTGCTTTAAGTCTTTGTAGTATTCTAATTGACCCCTAGCAAAAGCTTCATATTTTGCATGAATACATTTGAGTGGTACCAATCCTCATGTCAAACTGTTGCGACAAAGAACATTGCCCTGAAGGTAAAACTAACACTGATATAGAGATATGATTGTGTCATGAAGAAGATATGCTATTTTAATTTATAACTTACTTGATTGTCAGTAGATCTTGTAATTGGATTTTGGCATCAAGACAACATCCCCGACTCAATATTTCCTCACCAATGATTTCTTATTTTAGAGAATGGAGGTGAAATCAGTTATCATTCATATTAACACCCATATATTACCACATATTGCCCATATATTTACACTCATATGCTGCAGTAACATGCTCTTTGAGCACATTTCTCTTTGTCTTGGCAGATGTAATAAAGCTCCCTACGCCTGGAGCCAAGTCAATAATAGCTGTTGACTGATGTTTCTGTTTCTGCTACTTCTTCCTGCTCTTTGATTGACTCTGCCTGATCCCACTTTTCTCTGCCACCGCTCAGTACAGGAGTTGCTGTGTTTGTGCAAGGTCACATTCCTGCCCCCCTCCCCAAACAGCCCCTCCTCTCTCCTCCCATTTGACACCCCCTGTGTGGAGACTGTTGGAGCTCCTTTCATTTTCATGCTTCCGACCAAACTGTAAATACATTCAGTCTGTTGAAAGGAAATAATAATACTTATCGTTCTTATTCTTGACCTCATGTATGCATATGATATTCTGGAATTTGACATTTGATATTTTACTCATTGTTTTATCGTGGGCTTTTTTATTATTAAAACTTCCTGTTGAATCATCGTGAAGAACACCTGCCCTTTTTGTTCCAAAATTGTTTGTAATACTATGGCTGGAAAAGAGTCATTTTCTTTCTTCAGGATTTCATCTCCTTAGCTCTGGTACTCTGAACAGGAAAACTCTGCATGAAGGGGAATTTACAACAGGAAGTCAACTCGCTAAAACCCCAGAGTTACAACAACAATAGTAACTCCTATATGCCACAGAAAGGAACTTTCAGAGGGTTTGTTTCATTCCTTAGTTTAGATTTATTTTTCTTAGCAGATTGGTATGCATTTAATTATCCCTTGTGCATGAAAACCAGCGCTATGTTTTTATAAGAAATAGGTCATTATGCTTTCGTTTGCATGTGGAATATGGTCAATGAGTAACTGTGTCTATGTCTATGTGTGTGGAAATATTTAATGGCAGCAACATAACAACATAAGGCAAGGATCCGATTTCAATGTTAGGGTTAACAACAATAATAATTCAAAAACAGTATGATAATGTTAAGAAAGGATTGTAGTTGTTGTTAAATTCTTCTTCTTCTTCTTCCACCTCACAACATAAAGGACACATAGATCTTAATTGTCAGATATATAATCATAATTACAATTTTTATATTCAAACATAGTGCTACGCACTTAATATATATGCATATCTTAGAAGTGATCAGTCCTTTCACAAGGGTATTGTTTTGCTGTATTTTACCAAACAGAAAAATTACTGGCCATTATTACTGACCAGTCCCCGTGCGTCATCTGAAATGATCCGGCGAGAACTTTCATGCGTAAACTGGGGGATTGTAAATCTCCTAGCGTTGATGCAGCGAGATGCCCACGCTGTCCCCAGGCTAATGAATCAGGCCTGGCTCACCAGGCTCTCCCACTCCCTGGCCAGTTTATTCCCATGGTCTGGGTGTCGGGAGCGAGGGGGGGGGTAGGTGTAATGGGGTGTAAATCGACTGGAACGTGCAGGAGACTGAGATTTTCAATTGTTTTGTTAGACTATATATGGAATATTTGCTGTTTGATATCTTGAGTTTTCTGGCTGTCTGATATCTGGCTGCACACACAGGTTGAAGAGGTATGAGATGGTCGGAATGGAGTTATATGAAAGTAGGGCAGATGTTGAGAGTGAGGGATTGTATGTTTGATAGCATAGTAAGTCATCAAGCAGATGGTCACATCAAAGGGTCTCACACACAATTACAGTCACGCTTTGGGGCACACCCACACATACATGCTTCAACATACCGACACATTTTTGGCCTCGCTGTAAAGAATGGAGTGCACTGCATTGTTTTTTCACAGGCATTTTAATGGTAAACTCTCACATACTGTTTATATACACTGTTTGAAGTCCTCACACAAGCACCCCCACCCTCGCTCCTCATCTCCACCTCTTTATTTCAAGTTCAGTGTGCTGGCAGGTAATCCTCTCCTGCCTCCTTTCTGCAGTGTTTAAATGTAGATACACACTCCTGGCACACTGTACACTTGTTTGACATTGACTAATTTGGCAAGACTTTCCTTCCTGAGGCATGAGAACACATTTGTTTTCAAGTTTCAGGACATTCTTCATCATATCCAGGTTAAAGTCTGTGTGTTGCCCTATCTCAGGTATAGAGAGAGGGAAATACACTAATATGATGTTGAGATGTGAATACTGACCCAGATGTTTTAAACCGCACACTTGGATGACATATAAGTTGAACAAGTGTGTGGAGTAGGAAAATAGAAGTTACATGCTTTGATAGGATGTTTGTTTTCCTGTATCCCATCCTAATCCACATTTACAACTTTGCCAAAGAGGCCATTCCACAATTGCAGAAGCACAGACAAAGGTTGTGAAAAAGCAACGACACGGGAATCCAGCCTTATCCGTCTCAGCAAACCCTAGAAGACCATAAAGTCAATTGGCCGTGATGAGCACAATGCTATCAGCTGGGTGCAATAAGCGAAAATCGGGTACATTACCTTCACTTGCCGAAGCATTTAGTATGACCGGGCTGAGTTTCAACACATGCAAGCTCAGTTTGAAATGTAATAATAGGCAATCAGGAGGAACTTGTGCACATGTACTGTTGATAAAAACTCATACTTTTGTGTCATATGTCACTTTCTACAGATTATATGAGCATGATCCACTAATACAAATGATTTTTAAGTATTTTAGTCTCATTTTTCAGTAAATGTCACAGAGATTTTTGCAATTTGTGGCAACTGTACAAGTGTGAGCTTAAATGGTCACGTTAGTACCTTGTAAACGTGACATGCTGAATGAGTTAGAAAAAATGTGTGTGGGTGAATGGAGGAATGCTGACTTGAAGAGTAAAGCGCTTTAAATGGCCAACATGACGAAAAACATGCCATATAAATGATTCATTTTTGATATTTAATCAGCCAGCCGACAGTCGTGTTTCTGGCCACCAAAGGAAATATAGAGCCACTTTGTTTGATTTTTTTTTTTTTTTTTCTTGACCGAAAAAAAATTCAAAAAACATTCTGTATCTGTGTTTTAGCCACCAGATGTTCACAAGCCAATCACTTCATCCGAGCTTTATTGCTGCATGCAGCTCAGCTAAGAGGAGTGAGGCTCAACCAAAACAGTAAAGTTGCAGGCTGTAAAGCAAAAACAATAAGGTCAATGATATTTGCAAAATCTTTGTAGAGCTGAGAAGAATTGTAGAGCTGGTGATAATTATCTGTTGGTTTGTTGTAGCAACCCTTTTACGTTACATGAATGTTTGCTTATCCTCTATTAAAAAACAATATCAACAGTAATGACTGGAGTAATGATGAAAGTTTGCCTGTTTTTAGATCCTCATAGGAAATTGATTGATTGATTGATTGACTGATTTCAATTATTTTCACTTGGTAAGTAGCCAGTGACTAAGCTTCTTTACAAACCCCAGATTGTTATTCTTGCTTAACAGAATCCGATCAACTCAGCGGGTTAAGTAATGGATTCCACATTTTGTTACATAAGGTTCACAATACACATTTATTTCTAAATAGCTACTAATAACTCCTGCATCTGAGTGTGTTGTGTGTCCACGTGTTGAGCCCCAAAAAAAGCCATTGCTTACAGCGGAAATGTAACATGAGAGCGTAAACTACAGTATATTACCACTGATTGTGATAGTGGGCAAAGTGTTATGAATAAAAAATGTTGTTGAGGAGAGGAGAGAGTGAGTGAGTTAGGGGTTTGTGTTTGATTGACACGTTTGGTACCTCATGGCTACAGCCATGTTGCATTGCATACTTGATTTCTGTCATAACCCAGAATAAAATCATGTAATGCGTTGGACTGTTTCCCATGGCTGAATGAATGAGGAAGATGATTATTGGCTGTGTGGAATTACATAGAGGTTCCAGCTGAGTAGAAGGAAGCAGTGAGAACAGTTTCCAACCCTGGACTTTCTTTCTTATCCTTTAGGGAATTCGCTCAAGATGTTTCACCGTAAGCCATTTCTGGGAATTATTTAATTGCAAATTCATTTTATTTTGCAGCTTTCTCTGATTTAGCCAAACATTATAACGGAGCTCTTCAGCATCTCACTTGTCGTGGAGAAGCGAAAGAATCCTTTTTTGTTGAGCTGTAGGCAATTATTATCAAAATTAAAGTAGTAAAATGCTTGAAACATTTCAGCTGGTATGTTATCAAACTAGAACATATTTAATGACGACTTTTTTAAAATATGATGAAAAACCATCCTATTCAAATTTTTTGAGATGCACTGTGACTTAAAAGCATTGAATGCAGACAAGGAAGGGCAAGCGTTGATAGAGAAGAGAGGAAAAACAATGTTGTGAGATTTAAAAAAGGACAAGGTAAGGACAGATGCTATTTGTGACTATAATATAGGGTTCAGATATTCAGAGAGAGTGCTGCAGCTTGTGTCAGAAAACATTTTCTCACACTTACACACATATACACACACACACACACTGGCAGAATAGAATATGAGCTTTGCAGTACCGGCTGGATGTGTCCCAGCAGTTGCTGCACTAATGCTCGCTGCAGTAGATGGGAGTGCACAGTCCAGGCTGGAACACATCAGAGTGACAAGGAGAAAGAGGCAGGAACAAGACACAGGATAGAGCTGATAAACTGTTCAGATTATTATTGAATAGTTGAGCACAGATATTGCAGATTGAGAACATAGAATCAACAACAAACAAAAGCACAAAAATCTATCTGGTTTGTAGCAGAAACAGTTTTAGGGACAAGGCAGAAGTGTTACATAGATACGTTTTCTGTGGATGCTGATCGGCATGTCTCACTCTATGAGGCTGCTACTGCTGCAGAGGTCCTTGAGTGACCACATCAGGTCCTCCACCTCTAAAGCCCTTGACAGACTCAGCAATACTGCTGGAGAGAGTCGGCTGGAAGGTGAGTGATGAAGGCTGTGACGGCAAGTATATATCTGTATTTGTGCATTAAATGATAGTCTGCCTGGTTTGTGCAAGTGATTGTGCGTAAATACTTCAGATATTCTTTACCATGAGCCATAGCAGTATGGGAAAACTGCACTGTCATTGTCTCACAGAGAGGATATGCTATGCTGCAAGGTTTCTGAAAAGTGAATTTGTTTTCTGACACACGGATCAATAGGCAGATCCACAGGGACTGGAACAAGAACTGACTAGTTCAAAAGCTTCTTGGCCTATTTTTAAGATGATTGTCAGGTTTGTGTTATATTTTGCATGAAAAATAGCATGAGGCAACAATGCTTTATGAGAGAGCAGAACTATTTTTGTTGGAGGATGTGCTTTTCTCTGTGTGACATTAGCAGTGTATTTTCCTTTGTACCTGGTTTTGCTACAGTTGCTTCAAAGGGTTTTGGACATGTATACCACATGAGGTGGTTGTCCACACGCAGGACTGAGGGCATCAGAATAGACCATGCCATTTACTTTTGTTTACTTAGTGTTAGTTTAAATGGTAAATTTTTGTTTAAATAGCACTTTTCTTCTCCAAAAACTCTATGATCGGACACACATAGAAAATGAACATGATTTGGGGACACTGTGGAGTTTAGTGTCTTGGCTAAGGAAAATTTTACATGCAGACAATATATCAATCATATTATGAATTAAAATCAAATTCATTAGAACTTACATGTTTGATGCTACCAATTTAATATGTACTAAGTTAAATATTAACTGAAAAAATTCCAGACTTTACTGTCTTTCCTGGTAGTATTGTCTTACTTTTGGAAAAAATCCACACACAAAGATGACATTACTGTGATCCTTTATCGCTCGCTGTGCATCAGGTAATAGTTCTCAGGTCGTTATTAGAAGGACTGCTTGTCAGTTCTGTGCAGCATCACGCTTCCTGAAACCCAACAACATTGTTTACATTTCCCACACTTTTTTATTACACATTTTAGCTTGTTTACTACAACTGAAAGGTAAAACTGAGAGCACGAGATTCATCCACTGACAAAACCCAGCTGTCACTCCCAGCCTTTGTGCACATTGTCTATATGAGACATCATCAAACACATCACTGCTTTTGCATCTATTCCTTGGAAGTCTCCTTAAATCAACCCTGTTGAAAAAAGAGATTCTTTAGTTAGATAAGACAATACAGAGTACTAGATCTAGATTTACCATGACTTTGGAAACAATTAATAAAGTGACATTAATGCAGGTAAGTTTAAAATGAACAGCTTGCCTATGCAAAGACTCTACATACCTTTTTGTTTTGTTTTTGATATTTTAAAGTTTCAGGCCTGTCAAATGGCATCTAATCAGGGCAGATATCCAGAAAGCATTCATTCATGTCATCTATCTTTAACATCTTGTTTTTCCTTTAGTCTATTCATTAAATATAGATTGGAAATGATCTAAAATGTGCCTGGTCTAAAGTGCATGTTACATTTAGAGCACTCACAGTTCCACTTTTGCAAGTTCATTAAGGACATAATGTGGGCACAAAGTAAGGTGCAAGGATTGTACTCTTGGATTATATTTTATCTCTTAATCAATGACAGGTGTGTTTTAGGCATAGCATGAATTAAGTCAATTAGATTACATGAGAAGGCAATTAAATACTATTTTTAAATGCCTGAATTAGGGAGATTAAAGGAGAAGTGAACAGTTTCTGATGAGGAATTGGACCATCAAGAGGCAGACCAGCTAGGGAGGCTGAGGTGAAGCAGGTGTAAATGCGTTCTGTTGTGTTCTGGTATATCAGAAGAGATAAAAAGCAGTATACTGCTCTGTGGAGACAGAGTGCAATGCAATGTCATACACTGATAACACTTGCCACGGCAAAATAGCAAGGGCTAAAATGGTAATAACATATAAATTAAATGCACAAATGCTTTCCAAAATCTCCCACATCCAAGCTCCAAAAACTGCACAGAATACAGTAAACAGACAATAAGACGGCACCTTAATAATACATGATATATAATAACAATTCTACAAAGTCATTGGAGGAATGATTTTGGTTTCCTCTTTGGGGTGGATGGAGCTTATTAGCATTAGTGCCTGATTGACAACAAGCCGGTGTGCACAGAATTGGACACTTGGCAGCACACAGCTGCAGCAGTTGTAAACTAGTCGTGATACGTGCAATGTGCTGTGCACCATACTTCATATCACAGCATTTGGACTGAGCTTTTGGTTTTAGTTGTTCAGAAGGTATCATAAGGGAGCTTGTGTTTTGTTTTTTAATGTAATCCAAAACTTCTAGGCTTCAATTGTAAGCTCTTGTTTTCACAGTAATTCATTCTGTAGAATTCAAAAAAATTGATATGTTTCACAATAGTACCCATCAGGTTATTACTCATTTCCATAATATAAGTCTATTATGGTTTTGATTAATTCAGAAGTGTAGACAATAATAAACATTGAAGGAAAATCATTTAAAAAATGACAGATAAGCATATCTGGTCAGCAAAAAACCATCAGTTTATAGTAAACTCACTCTTAATTATATCAGCACCACTCAATACATAAAATATTTTTCGTCTTCCATACTTCTAATATAGACATCTTTTGGGGATTTTTCAGCTTATTTTACATGTGCTCACAGTTCTGCCAAAAGACTAAAGTCATCTACCTGACGTACATATTGTGTAACAGCTTCTAAATGTTTTTAGATAACCCATATTTGTTACAGTTCTTATTTATAATGTCATGCCAGCACTGTGGGATTGTTATGTAACCATGGATTGCATCAAAGTGAAGGTTATATCTGCTCTCCTTTTACACCACTTTTGGCTGGCTACCTGAGAGGTCTAATTAGTGGATTGTGCTTATCATAGCAAGTGGCTAATACTGTTACATAACAACCAGATATTTGTCACTAAGTTCATTTTTTATTGTCATGAAGGGTGGTAATACAGCTAATAGGTATGTTAATTTCAATTCCATTTGGCCGAGAACCAGAAAATTTCTAGATGGATTTTATAAATATGTGGTCGGCTCTGGCTCAGGTTTGTGGAATGTCAGATGAGTGTGACCATGAATAAGACTGCAAAATTTATTTAATATTGCACCAATACTCCCGTGTGTTGGAAAATTGCACTACTGAATATGCATTACAACTTTTCGAGTTACACAAACAGAAACCTCTTTCTGCGCCCCCAGTAAAGTGAGCTCTGAAATGTATGCACTTGTTTGGACAGATATTTTCAACATAGGCCTAACACTATATGATTTAAACTTTACCTAAACAATTTCCTTAAAACATATTCTAATCTATGCAGTTGTCTGCACTGGCACTGAACGAATACAACTTCAACAAAACTACAAACAAAACTCTTTTGTCCTTGCTCCCATTTCCATGAATTAAAGTAAAAGATGTAAGATTTCGTATATGCAAACAAAAGGCCAATCTCTTTTACATTCGGTTTACAAATTTGTCCACAGCTCCTATGGATATTCCTGCAGTTAGCATGCCAATTGTACACTCCCTCAAAACTTGTGGCGTCCGTGGCCTTGTGTTCCATGAAGGAACTGCACATTTTAGAGTGGCTGTGTAATACTTATGCTCTTTAATCAGCATCTTGATATGTCTAACCTGCTGGGTGGATGGATTACTGTAGCAAATGTGAAGTGCTCAAAAGCCTTTTGTTTGCATATAGGAAATCGTCCATCTTTTACTTCAAGTCATTGCAAATTGGGAGCAAAGACAAAAGTGTTTATATTTTTGCGAGTGTGTTTATCGTTATTCTTTATACTGATCTTTTTTTTTTTTTTTATAGCTGATGCTGTATGTGACAAACATTGGACAATTAAACAATATATTAAATAGTAGGCTTCCTACGATACAAAGATAAGGTGTTAGCCCTGACAGAAAAAAATGTTTTTCTACCGAGTAACTTATGGCAGGTTGCAACTATTGCAGGTTAAAACAGGGGAAAAAAAATCTACCTTGCTGTGTCATTCATTATGAAATTTGGCTAAAAAATATAATGACAAAGACCAGATGTTGACGCACTCTTGACAATAACCACTATGAAAAAAAAAAAAATGTTTTCATAAACAAGACAAAACCATACTGAAATGTTATTGGTGGGCTAATTGACATTCAAAATACATGATATTCTCCCCCGGTCTAGTCTGTCTGTCAAAATATGAGCAATGCATGTTGTCTGAATGTCAGTATTAGCCTTTTCCTGCTCTGTGTCTGTTTTGGAACAGGGGAGATGTGCTTCAGGTCTCATCCCTTCACGTTCACCAGCTATAGAGAAACAGCACACAGCAGGACCCTGGTCTTGAGTGGCTTAAGCTTTTATTTATTGACAATTTGTTAGAGTACATTTAAAACACTATCACAATGCAAACTAGCAACTAACTGCATTCATCAGTCGCTCCAAACTCAATTTTCTGTCTTCAACTTCACTTTGGCTGTACTAAACAAAATTTATGTATATTACCACCCTGCTTTTAAAGGAGCCACGCTACTCTTGCAACACCACATGATGATGAAAACAGTCTGTATTGAATTAAGTCACAGTAAGAAAACATTTTAATGAAAATGAATGACTAAAAGTTTATTAAAATGTTATGACATTTATTTTTTTTCACCTAAGACTAAGACAACTAAATCTAAATCTAAAACAGCTCCCAAAATGAGTATTGCTTTGGTAAAGTGAAAATCATATGCATCAGTATTATGAAATAGATCAGGAATACTAACACATATCAAATACAAACTGCACAATGCAAAGAAAGTTGAGATGCTCAGTAAATATCTGGACCAGTATAGACCCTAACCCTAACCCATGAACGTTGTCATCATGTAAGCATGATGCTAGGCGATATCTGAGGTTGAGATACAAGAAAAGAAATATGCCAAGAAGTCATAAACACTCTTTTTGCTGAACACACACTCCGTTAAACAGAATAAAAGGCCTATCTCTAGATATATGAAACTTTATTTGATGTAAAATTCCAGGTTTTGAGTGTAAATTTGTATTTGTGACTGTGTGACCTTACTTGTGCATGGACGTGCTATTGTTAAGTTGTATCCAGGCTATTGTATTAGGCTTAAAGGTGGGCCAGTGGGAGGTCCATAGACGCGTTCTGGTCTGCTCAAACCCTGCTTACTGTTAAACCAAACAGATGTCCTGGGCCTATTGTGGCCCTTCAGGACTCTACAGGGACCCAGCGGGTCTATTTCACGCCTGAAGGACAGCCAACGAGGAAGTCCGAAAGGGCACACAAGTGTGAGATCAGAAAAAATCTCTTTGAATGCCAAACATGTAACAAATTAGCTTCAACAAGATACTTTGGCCCCAAGAATGGGCACAACTATTAAAGGTTAATCAGGGATTTAGCTTAAAACATTTCACTTAAATGCAGATAAACATATAAACCAAATGTGTACCTGCATTCTAGGTTTTTTAAGACAACAATAACTGGCAAGAAACTACAAAATAGATAGACTTTGCCTCCTCTACTCTCCCATAACTGCCTCGCATTGCTGTTGATCTTTAACTTAGCTTGAGCTATTTGTTTGTAACATTTAAAGTATGTATGTGTTTAAATTTTGGGTTCGATCCCAACATGTGGTTCAAGTCTAGAGCTCAAGAAAGTGAACCTACAACCTTAGCCAATTGTTGGCTCCTATCCGGGTGTTTTTCACTTTCCAGGTCTGCTTACGGTGTTTCATCTATCATCAAGTATTCAAAGCACCATTTTGTAGAATAGTGCGTGATGTTCCATATACGCACCAGTTCTCCTGGAGGAGCATGATGTGTCAGTATGCCTTCACATTTAGGTCAAGCTGCTCGATTTTGTGCCTATAAATAGCACCGTCCTTATTATTTTATCAAGGCAAATGAACAACTCCACTGTCTGCATATTTGCCAGCATCCCATCCTAGTCATGTGAGAAAGAAAAAACTAGGCCAGGAACAATCTTTCCTGTCATCTCTGTTTGTACCAGAGATTTTATGAAAGTCCTCGCGTGTCTCATGAGGAAAGTGTGCCACAATTTCCCTGCTGACAGAGTCATAAAATCTGTGTTCGTGTGTGTGGTTGTGTGCAAGTGAGTGTGAGTTTTTTAGGACCGTACCTAAAAGCATGTCCAGACCTTTTACCGTGACCGTGTATGTGTGTGTGTGTGCACTTTAACATTGGAGTCAAGCTCAGCTAGGCATGACCATGGGTTTTGGACCACGGCCATGCTTTAGATTCCTTCTCTACCTCAGCCCTCTTTTCCTTCTATATCAGTGAGTGATTTTTTTTTTTTATTTTGTATTTTTAATCCAGCATTTCACTTCAAAGTATGCCAGTTTTAAACCTGTCTTAAAATGATGTTTGTGTTTCAAATACACAATTTGTATTAGCCAATAAAAGAGTGTAAATGTAACCATCATGTCTGAAAAACACGGAAATCATTCTTGACCTTGGTCTCCTTACTACATTTTTCCAGAACTTTCAGACATAAAGTGTGACACTTGCTACTTCAGCAGATTAATGTTTGCTCGGTTGTCAGTTGGATCTGTAGACACGCAAGTGGTTGATAATTTTTTTTATAAATTAAGTCTCTATATGTTGCCTTGAACCAGAAGGTAATTCTTGGTATTTGGAAGAGTAGTTTGACAAAATTAGTATTTGATGTAACTTATGGTCAAAATGTATAATATCATGTTTAAACTTTAATCACCGACGGACTTCCCCCAATGCTCAAAATTGGCGTGTTCTCCTTATTATTTTGGCCAGGATGCCTCTTGAAGTACAAACACAGAGGATCCACTGGAATATAAATCACCTTGCATCTGGCAAGCAAGTCGGCTGCATAACAAAAATTACCATTTGGGTTTGGGAGTATGCACTTTGTATAGGAAATGCATCAAATTTATTCACATATCAAATTTTAGCATGCAGAAAAGTCAGTGAAATCACAGTGTACAGTCAAACAATTGTAGCATTATGTATACATCAGAGTAAAATTATTATTTATACTTCAGGCATCAGATAAGTAGCCATTCTCTAAAAAGTGACTCTCAAGTTCCCACTGGATTACATTCATCTATCTTGAATTTATAAATCTGGATTTATAGACTCATATGAACTCAAACATTCTTACTAATCTGTTATTGTCATGTTGTTGTGTTCTGTACAAATAACATCTATCACATGTCTGTCCATCCTAGGAAGAAGGATCCCTCCTCTGTGGTTCTTCCTGAGGTTTCTTATATTCCCTGTTTAGGGTTTTTTAAGTTTTTGCTCAGCCGGTTCGAGGGTCTTAGGGCAGAGGGTGTCACATCTGTACAGTTTGTCTCAGTGAGAAAATGTCTAATTTGTGATTTTGGGCTATACAAATAAAATTCTATTTGATTTGATTTGATTTGATTTGGGTCAATGAAGAGTAACATGCTCAGGGGGCATATTCAGAAGCATTCCTATTCCAAGTAAATTGTTTTACTTTGATTTTATTCACACAATGAGTGCGTTGTTATTTCTTGAGTTGATTGCATCTTTAAAAGATCTGTCATCTGATTAACAAAACCTTTTATTTTGTTAAGTAAAGGAAAAGGTACTGTGAGCTGTCCTCTTCGCATTTTGCAGCTGTCCAACGAAAAACAAGTACACCTACTTATATCTGTATGATATATTATATCTAAATGATCAATGAAATGACGTTTTATTCTATAGTAATTATAGTGGAGTGTTATCCAGAAACACTGAGATGATGAAGGGATTTCATTTCAGATAGATATGGATAGCCTAAATAATGTCAGGTTTAAAGCTGAGGAGCCGAGCTCAGCATCTTTGGGCGAAGGCGGGGTCACCCTGGACAAGTCTCCAGTTCATCGCAGGGCTGACATGTAGACACAAACAACCATTCACACTCACATTCACACCTACGAGCAATTCAGAGTGACCAATTAACCTAACCCCCAGTTTGCATGTTTTTGGACTGTGGGAGGAAGCCACAGTACCCGGAGAGAACCCACGCAGGCACAGGGAGAACATTGAACTCCAGGAATCAGACCCAGGACATTCTCACTGTAAGGCGACAGTGCTAACCACTGCGCCACTGTGCCGCCCCACAGGAGACTCAAAACTCGTAAATAACCCAACTTCATTGCACCGCAAGTCCATTTAAAATAGTAAATGTGACTGGTGGCTGTCCAAAATACAAGTTTTCATTTTGGTTCCTAATTGTGTCTAATTACTTTGTTTTGGGTTTATTTTGTAAGATAGTTTATGAGAAAATTAGTTTCAGTTTCATGCTCCTAAAAAAGTACATTTTGGGGATACTTGTTTTTCATTGTTTTTCACAGCAAACAGTTTCCTGCCCTACTTGCTTTGTTTTCAGCCTCTTACTGTTACTGTTGAATTCATCTTAAAACTGGCCTGTACTTCAGCAATAATTGTTTGTTTGTTTTTACCATATTTCTATGATATTTTTACTTTTGTGTTTAGTTTTGTGTTTTTGATTAACTTTTACTTTGCAGTCTCATAGAGTGAAGTTCAGCTCAGTAGATGTGAGATGATCCATCAAAGGCTTTAGTTTGTTTCACCTTTTGTAGAAATGTAATAAGATATAGTTATGGTTTGGACTTATTATCATAGTATTTTTTTAAACGTAGACTCCATAATAAGGATATATATAGACTGTATATCAATTCTGTTGTTGCTTTGTGTCAGTGAACCAACCATTCTCCTCCAGTTTGCTGGTTTTGGCCTGCTGTCACATAGGTGACTGCTAGTCGTAACTACACGTCAGTGAATGATGGTATACACTTTTGAGATATTTATGATTGAATTAGAGTCCTTCAACGTTGTTCCTGTTCAGTGATTTAAAGCCTCCTTGTTTCAGCCCCTGTTCACTCACAAGGCCACTTGTTTCGAAGACTCTGGAATGTTTTGCTAAACCCAGTGACTCCAGCAAGCTCTCGCCAAACTTGTTTACTTTGCTTGTTCTACCATGCTCCCCCTCCATCAGTATTTTCTCTCTTTCTCCTTGTAACCTGTGAGCTCTCCCAAGAAATCTTTTAACTTTCATTATAAGGCCCCTGTCGGTTTTGCTGATCCAGCAATTTGATTTGCCTTTAAAGAAAGATGGAAGAGTTTAATACATGCAGCAGGTCTGAAACTTGCAACATAAAGGTCATGTCCTCCATCTTTTACCATGACATTACAACACATCTGTACCTTTCCTTATTATTTTGATTTTGTACCTAAGAGAGCTGCATTAAAAGACATTTAAAAGACAAGAACAACCATAGCATAGTGTAGGAGCATGTAGTTATAGACTATAGCATGTGAGCGGAATCATAATCAGCCCATTCTTCGATTTCTGTTTCTCTTTACCCTGATCATCCTGTAAGAGAGATGACTTTTCAGCAAAACCTCAAACAGACCACTTGATGCTCGCTCCTGACTTCTCATTGTCTGACTCGCTGCCCATTGCCATGACTGTTCAGCACGGAACACGGGCAAACACTTGTGTCCCAACAACTATGGAACAAAACAACGAGCCTGCTATTTTAAGCGACCACTGACATACAGAGACAAGGAGCAGATCCTTGTAAGTCAGACAGTCACAGAAATCCAAATCTCAAAGCTTAAGATTCCCAAAATAAGCCTGTTCACTCCTGCTCTTTTCCTCCCTCCATTGGTCGAAACGGTGTAAATGTTGTGTCAAACTCTACTTTGTTGGCAGAGACAGAGCTATGGTTTTATGATCTTGAGGCACTGTGTACGGTGCACCTTCCAAGCTTTACCTAACGATACCAGGTTTCTTGGTGGTGTTTTTTTAGGAGATAGTCATGTTCTAGTTAATCAGAGAACCAAGGACAGACGAGGCAGATGATAAGAGTGGATCTGAGAGAGAATAAGAGAGAAAAAGCTTCAAGGTGCTCAATTTGACAAAACCATGTGAAATATCTAGATTAAGTAAAGGCTGTTTCACCTAAGAGCATATAAAAGCCCAAATGTGTTTTCAATCAAAGGTTTTTAGTCATAAAGGACAGATTTCATTAGCAGCACAGTGTCATGGGTGCTTTTGTAGACAGAATGTTAATGTGTAACTGTACATCCATCCATCCTCACCTGTGAGGTATGAGGAAAGATGGGAGGTTGAGGTCAGAATATGACAGCAGAGTAACAGTAAATGGATGTAAACGTCTATATGGACTGCATAACTTGTTGCATTGGATGCTATTTCTACTTTGTTCTGAATTTTCAACCTTCATATTTTAATAGTGGAATTAAATGGATTGGATTAGGGAGTGTGTTTGTTGTATACTTAATGTTTTAGTGTCTGTCGAGTTGCTGATGCCATGTCTAACAAGACTTGCGGTGTGAGACAAGAGGAAGATGATGGGGTGATGACTCATCACTGGTCATTTGTTAAACAGCCACATTCTACAAGAATCTTTTCCAGATGGGTTTTTACAACAAGTTGCAGTTCCCCATAAATGGTCCCATCTTTGGTGACTTAACTGCTTCTGGGGGTGCATGACCTGATGGTTTGTTGTTTGTTTGTCTCCAGTGGGCCTTCATTTCCTGAGTCTGCAGCTTTTGTGGCCCTAGGTCTCAGCGGGTTAGCCATTTTTAATTTTCCCAGTAAATCCACTGGAGATTTGGAGCTAATCCTATTGCTATTGTTAGTGTTTCTGACCCTTCAAGTGCCATTGATTGAGGACATTCTCGTACAACGTTAGATCAATGATTCAGGAAGGATTCTTTTGATTTTGCTATTTAATGGAAACGCACCATAGGTTAAACGATGGGCTATTTTTTGAGTGGGCTATCATTTTAATTTTGAGTAATATTAGTCTCAAACTGGTATTTAACTTTTACTCCACAAGAAAACGACAATTCCTCATAAAGTCACAAGAGTAAGATTTA
Organism: Mola mola; assembly: GCA_001698575.1. Classification (NCBI taxonomy): domain Eukaryota; kingdom Metazoa; phylum Chordata; class Actinopteri; order Tetraodontiformes; family Molidae; genus Mola; species Mola mola. The sequence goes on from KV751317.1 coordinate 19,694,323, forward strand.
ACAGATTTAAGATTTGATAATAACAGAATACAGATGGGAATCTAAAATTTAAAATGTGATTCTGAATCACTATCATATATCCTTCACAGCATGTCTGGTAGTGAAAGGACATCATGCTCAATTGTCGGAAAATGACATCCTCAAACCAAAGAAGGATGACTAATAAAATTTCAATCAGGAGAGACAAGTGAATGAAGTAAAAATTGTGTTTATTACAGCAAATGATATGTGAAGTCTTCTGAAAGTATTTGATGCATAGATTCTATGCAGAGAAATTGTGATTGGTCTGTGCTAATAATAAAATTACCACACAAAGATCTCAGACAGTAGTGATGTTGGCAGCAGTTGATGACACTGATGAGATAAAAAGGCATAATCTGTAAATCCAAGTTAAGACACTAGCAACCAGTACAAAAACATATATAGACAGCATCCCATTAACTGGACCTATAGAATGAGAACAAGGATGGGTGCATAGCCATTCTCTTAGGGGGGAAATGAAGATCCCTGATAGCTGAGACCAAATTACAGACAACACCATCATGGCTGAGAGAGCCATTACCAGACCTGTTTAGCCTGCCCTCTTCTTCTCCAGGCATTTGATAGAGTGTTGTAAATTGTTGTGGTTATGCCTTCCAATTATTTTATTCAAATTTCAGCTGTAGAACTTTGACAAAACAATTGCTGCTGGCCTATACATGAGAGAGTTGCCAAAATGTCATGCTGAAAATAATCTAGTCATCAGGAGCTAGGAATTTGTACAGAGGCTCAGATCTTGGAAAGAAAAATGTGTCTACTGTTGTTGTGAGTTTCTGAGGAGGCCCAGGATCCTGTGAGCCCTTATTTTTAAAAGCCTTGTTTATATCTTAAAGAGTCATGAGATTAGTGGCAGGTTGAGCTGGCATAGTCAAACATTTTGTGTCCTGTTCCCTGCTCATCCTAACAGATCTCCAAGGAGCCTCCATCTCTCTTTAGACTGAGATGCACTTTTAATGTCTATTTCTTCTTCTTATCGGGAGGTGTTATAGGTGACCTTTCACCTTGTAGTCACTCAGGGATCATAACCTTTTTGCCACCATGAATGGGTGAAAACAAGGCTACCGGCTGTGTGCTGTCACCCTCCGCGTCCAAGCCAATCTTCACTTCAACTCTTTACAGCTGGTGAGAATACAAGCATTGGAGCGCTTAGCATTAGCATGTTGGGTAAGTGACACTTTGACAACTTAATGTCTTTTGTGTGTATTTGTGTGGCTGAGGTCAGGGTCAGTGAACATAATATGTGTCCACCATTACTTGAACTAAATGCCCTGACGGGTCACAAAGCGGACATCTACTCCCTCGAACACAATATTTTTCCATCATTGATTTGTAATGTTGTGTGCCAGGCATTCTGGGGATGTTTGAAATGATGTTGTTTTAGATTGTGCCTGAGGTGACATTAAACCTCCAGGCTCTTTTTTTTTTCAAAAAGAAATTCCTCTGTGTGCGTCTGTCGATTTCTCATATAGCTTTCATTTGAAACATAATGAATGGCAAACATGTTGGGTTTTTTTTCTCTTGCCTGTCTGCAGGGGCAATATAGTCATGTGAACCACTTGAGCTGCTCTTATCAGTCTGCACATACTGAAACCTGACTATCAGAGGCCTCACGACATGACAGTTTTAAGGATCGAGTTTAAAACCTAAAGGTTAATAAAGCTTGAACACAATAACAAAGCAGCCATTTTTTTTTATTTTCTTGCTGTTTACTTGCCTCATTTCCTTGAGGTGTTTAGCACTAAAAGTGAACAAGCAGAAGGGGATTTTATCTTGTTTTTTATGGTTTGTAAGGCCTGAAACCAGAAGGTTTTCTCTTCCTGCCCATACTATGTCTGCATAAGAGTTATAAGCATTCTGTTTGACACCATTTTTATCATCAAAGCAACTGGTTCTTCAAGCAATTATTTTATAAATCATATCAATCTATTTTTAACAACATGGTTCAGAATCACTTTGTTCGTCAGTTTTTTAAGGAGGCATCAAGGTTAAGCTAATTCTGAGTTGAAGAGACTGCTTCAGACTATGACAGCTGTTACCACTGCTGTTCTGCTCCAGTACTCATCAGTACACCTATTGCTGACATATTTAATTGTGCAGCCCTTATGTTAATTTTAACTATGAGTACTTTCCTTATGCTCTGCTTGTGTCTCTCTAGTATTGCTTTTGTAAGTTGTTGTTCACCCTATCCCTTCGTGCTCAGAAAGAGGGGGACTGGGTAAACAGAGAAGGATCAGCATAACAGCCAGAGCCCAATCTGTTGGGCATATGGAGGTTCTCTCACTGCTGCCAATCTCCAGCTGGACAGCATTAGCCCCCTTTCGTTTCTTAGCTATCATCCCCAAGGGGCTGATGAGGAGCAGAGGGAGGAAGGGGGAGTCACAGGGCTGACTGTGGCTCCTGTTCATCAACCAGAGTTCCTACCCTCAAACACATCATTGCCATCCATTAGTTCCTAAAGTAAATAAACCAACTGTATCTATGTGTAAGAAAGAGAGTGAGAGAATGGGAGAATAAGGATTCAGGGCATGAGGGCTAAGTGTATTTAAGTGACCAGAGAAAAGGAGGCTTAGTCATTAGTGAGGACAAATGCTAGAACGCATTACCATCAAACTAATAAATACTTCAATTAGGTCATCAGTCATTTTATTTGGGCCCAACCTTATACCCAGGGGTCTCTCAGATCACATGCTAAGTGTCTAATTCATGCTGTGTCCCAAGCACACCTATGATCAATTAAGAGACTGAATTACACCTTGCGTTCCATGAAAGTATGGTGTAATTGGACATGCCCTAAAGGCATTTATGCCATTTACTTTAGACCTTGGCCGATATACTGCCCATACTTCCCATTTTAAATGGGAAGTATGTTCCTGTTATCCCTAGTTTCTGCTTAGGAGAATGTGACTCGGTCTATCAATAACAAGTTTTCTGAGAAGTTTCCTTCTATTTCCTTACATATACTAACGTCCTTTTGTTTTTATTTGGCTTAACAGATTCTTTAAGTCGTTTGGAATGGATTTGGGTCAGCTATGAATTACAACAGACATGCAAATAAACTGAAGTACATACGTAGGTTAGCTAAGGCACACAGTATAAACTATTTCAAGCCTGAATCCTCTTTCCTGCATGTGCAAGGTATTTGTCTTGTACGTATCTTCTCTAGTTTAGTAGGTCAAGGTTGTCACATGAGGAACTGTTAATATCCCCTACTGATGGTAGCCTTCCTGTTGTCATTTGTCAGCCCAGAGGTGAAGAAAAACGACTTGCACACAAAGCAAAATGTGACAGAGAGGGTGCTTTGAAATCACCTATTATACCTGGAGAAAGAGAAAACCAGCAGTCACTGGGAATCGTTTTTGTGAAGCATATAATACTAAGATTTTTCATCTTCTTTGTAAATGCTAACTCAGTCACTCTCACAGTAGTTAAATCAATGGTTCTTGGAAGGTTCATAGATTATTGCAGATAACTAGTCGATTCTAGTACTGAGCTATATGGGTGTGTGTGAGTGTGCGTGCTTGTGCTGGGTGTTCAAAACTGGACCCATGCAGGACTCAGACTATCATGTGTCAGTGGTTTGGATTTGGATTAGTATGTAGGCTTACATAATGCCATTATTTATTTCCATTTGTTAAAAGCTTATGTTTGCAATTACTTTGTTTGAAATAAAGGGTTCAAATTTAATTTGATTTTGTTTTCCCCCATCTGGCATGCAAAATCAAACAAACAATAGAGACCTATAATGAATCATCACACTGAGGTCATCTTATGCATAAAAATGTTTAATTTCACATGTAGTAAGTTCCTCAGAGGAGATTTTGAAATATCACACATAAATAGTGTATCGCGATACGGTCTAAAAAAATCGCAAATCATTTATCATCCAGCCCTAGTTACTGTATATGAATGTAATAGTAATCAACAAAGTTGTCAACTTAAGGCACATTTACCAAATGTGTCCCGTTATTTCAGCAATCATTTTTTATGTTGATACAATATACCAGAGGACAGCAATCAATCAGAAATTAAATTAATAAATTTAATTTCACATCATCAAAAGTAGATTTTAAGTTACAATTTTTTTGCTGTGGCTCATGTAGTGTAAAAACATTTTAAAAAAAGTATCAGTCCCAGTGTCTCCGTCCATTATCTGGTCCCACTTTGATCTGCAGTAGCACTTCTCTTATCTTCTGAAAAACGACACATGACACAGGACCTTGAAAGGGATAGGAGCTAGAAGAAACGACTCACTGTTATACCTGACTTGTGCACTTTTGCAAAGGACCTTCTTAATCAGTGATAATTTCCGGAGTGGTGCTGGTTTTTGTTTGTCACGATGGCCTTGTTTTGTCACATGGCTCGGTAGAAACCAGGGTTTAGAGGAGGTCACAGATCAGGGCAGAGAAGACTCACACATGAACATCCGTTGTTTCTTACGGGCTGATTCTCTACGGACAGAAAATAGACATACGGTTCTTTGGAAGCTCTCATCTTTCACTTGTCTTGGACTCCACAATCGATGTTTAAAAAAGGATGGAAAATAGGGGGACAGAATTATGCACTTTCTGTCAGGAGTTCTACTGGACACTTTGGTGTGGGTGTTCACATTCTGCAGATAGAGGCTTATATTGAACAGATTCTGAATGCATCCACATACACACACTAATGCACTAACTTTTTTGTTGAATGTCTCCCATATCGTTGGCTCATCCAGCATACATTCACTCCCATGTTGTTCCTCCCTTTCCACTCTAGGCCCTTTGATTCATAGCTGCTGAAAGGTAGCTGGTATATGTTTGACACCCTGCTTACTCCTCCAGCTGTATGCTAAATCTGCCTTTATCCAGAGCAGTGATGATGTCAGCTAATATCAACAGACATTACATTCTTCAGGGCTGCTGTCATGACTTTTTTTGTCCAGGAATAACTCTTTTTAAAGCCTGTCATCACTTTAATGAGGTAAAATCCCCTGCTTAGACTCCACCGGGATACACACAACATTAACTCAGGCTCAATTTAGTAGCTGTTCTGAAGCCTTTGATAATATGATATTATCGTCATCTGCAATTCCAGGATTCGTGGCCATGTAATACGTGGACTCAGGGATTTGAACTGTCCTAAAGCTAAGGTGTAAATCTTTTGCAGGAATAACAACCAAAACCATCTTTTAACTTTCTAACAGTACTTTGTATTAGTTTTGGCAACATTTGTTCATTCAAATTCAGACCGCAAAACTGTTATTCCAAACAATAATCATTAGACCTCACTTTGTGTGCAGGATTACGGGAAATTTCCAGGCATTACTGCACAGCTTAAAATGTTGCTGCGTGTATGTTTCAAAGCAATGTGGTCGGCATCATTAACAACTCCCCAAGCATTCACTCGGTTTCAGCAGACCTCCACCTCTTGAAAAATGTGGTCACACACACAGTAACTCTTTATGTGTTGAAATGTCATTTCTCCAGTTTTGGAGCCTGTGGAAATAAATCAGAACAGCTTGTTTCATTCACATTAGGCCAGTAACATCTGCATTGCGCCATAAAATGTTGTTTTTGAGTCTCAGTAGTGAGATTAATGACAATAATCAACCAGCGTCTGCAGAAAAACGACTGCAGTTTTATGGCATTTTTAATTCTTTTTAAATAGAGGCTTCCACGCACTGGATATGTTACCTGTTACACTTGGAGAAAATAACTCTGAGAGATAAATCTCAAACTTTGAATCTATTCTGAAACGTCACCGTTGTCTTTGCGGAACGCTCTGATGCCAAAAACATCCAACAATTGCCTTCTGGTTCTACTCCTCCTTTGTCACTCCCGCCCCCTTGCCCTAAAGCAAACCGTGCACGCGTGACTAAGAAGAAAAATATGGGCAATAATAATGGATCTGGATGTGCTTGTGTGTTCCTTTATAAGCGTCTCTATCTTGATCAGGACATTAGAGAGACCTGCTGATCAGTTGATTTCCTTTTTTGAAGAATGCCTCAGATACTTTTGGCTTCCTTTTATAAAAAGCTGTTACTATTTCAATCTAAAGCAAAAAGCAGAAGAGTAAATTTGATATACAGTATTATTGAATAAACAGTGCCAATTTTCTGCAGATTGTGGTGAGAGAGTTGTTTATACACCCCTCTTGTACATATCCACAGTATATATTTACTGTATATGTGTGTGTATTATGTAGTAGAGCAGATCCAGGTGTGTCTCTCTCTGTGTCTGTGTACTTACACAATGTTTGCTTTACCATTTACTCATTAGTGTCGGCCAGTAATTCTCTCTGCCATTGACCAAAATCCAAGGTTAGGAGCAGAAGCCATGTATGTGCTCTACTGGGAAACAGGGATTATTCCTGCTCAAACATTAACAGTGAGTGTTGAGTTCAATAAATGTAGTGACAGATACCTCCCACTAGTTTTCCTGTTGTCATTGTCACAGTTTAGAACAGGGTAACAGTTTAAAAGAAAACATTTACCAAATCTCCATATATGACCAAACTGAGCAGAACTTAAACTCCCGTCACAACAGTGACAACTAGGCAGACCCCAGAGTAAAAGTTCACAAATGTATTCAACCCTTCACTATAGCACCGTGGCAGCAGCATGCCAAACCTCCAATTAACGAGCAGCAGCAGTCAAAACAAGTATTTACAGCAGCAATAATCTCTCTTTTTCTTTCATTTCCTCCTTTACAATCATTCTCGTTTTGAAGATGCTTCTTCTAGAGCTAAATTTCAATTAATACGAAACATAATGTAGTTTATTTTTTTTATAGCTACCTTTTATAAGACAATTTGCAATTCAAAACATCTTTTTTTTCACAAAGGCTTATGGAGATTTCATTTTATTGTACTTTTGCCATAATATAAATAGACCCTCACTACGGGGATCAACAGATAAAACTAGCGTGATAAACAGCTGATTAAAACTTAGCGTTTTCCCTTTTTTAATCTCACCACCGGTTGAAAAAATGCACATAGACGTACAACAGAGATCCATTGTTTGTCGGTGTGTGTGCATGTGTGTATGTCAGCCTCCTGCGTCTATTGTCATAGTAGCCAGTCCATCAAAGCCCGGTGTGGGTGTCGGCGAAGCATTTGGTCTGCTTGTCTGCTTCACACTTCCTTTGTTTGTGTGTGTGTTTGTGCGTGTGCTGGTCCAAGCCTCTGTCTCCTTACACTTCCTTCTCGCCATTGTGTGTATGGAAAAATATGCTCTCTCTCCCTCCATCCCCTCTCTCACTCCCTAATCAGTGTCTTATTGGGCTGATCCTGTCGACCATGGATAAGCTATTTCTGGAGATTCCTGTTATGAAAAGGTTATTCGCCTCCCTCCTCTGTCTCACTCAACCTCTCCTGCCCTCTCTGTGTCACCCTCTCTTTCACACACACATACAGTGGATACAACACATTCTTGTAATTTCAATCCATATTTCAAATACAGTGCCTCTTGCTGCTGAATGAACCACTAAAACAGTAAATTAATAAAGCACTGTTATAACAAATGCATAAATGTTCGCATCGTCGATGTTTATGTTACTACTTTATGACCTGCATCTTTTTTTATGACTTTGTTATCTGAAATTCTCAGCTGCAAAAAAAAGAATCAGTTTAGACACCTACGATGTTCATCTCTATTTAGCTATGACCTTTGTAGACCTATAATTTGGTTGTCTCCTTGTTGACATGGCCTTGGGTATTTGTATTTGTGTTGGACTGACACTTCCATCGACTGACCCTCACCTGGCCCTGATGTCTGGGGTTAGGAGTAATAGGAGGACGTAAAACCACAAAGTGAGCCCAAAAAGGGGAGGCCCATCAGGAGATCAGAAATCTTTCATCTTTCTCTGACTTCTCTGTTCTTTTTGTTCTGTTCGTTGCTTGATTTCTGTCTGTCTCCACGTTTTTTGTAATGCTCACTTTCTCTCTTATTTACCTCTTCCAGCCCCTCCATCTGTGTCTCGAGGTCAGAGGTGATGCTCTACGGTTTACAGCCTTCAACAGTAGCTTTAGCCAACAACCCAGCAGCTAGAGGTTGATAGGGCACATTTTATGCTAATCAATAGCATTATTAGTTATAGTAGTTTTTACGCGTATTTTTGGTTTCAAATGAAAAGCAACAATTTTGAGCAACTTCAGACATGAGGTAAATTTGCTACGTCTCACAAGGTAATCCACTGTAACTTCCTTTATCATGTACCTTAATGGTTAGAATGTTTATTTGCATTCCATTTCTATAGAAAGTTACTTTTAATGCCAGCTTAATCCCATCTGTCTGCCTTGTGAAACACTGATGCACCTCCTCACTTCCTCCCTTTTGTCCAAAGCCCTCATTATGCCGCTGTATATTTGATCTGTATCTGAATCATAAGCCAAACAAGCGCCTGACTCTGACAAGCTTTGATGGCTGAAAATTGTAGACGCTCTGAAGAGACACACTCATTCACCCCAGAGCGACTGGCAGCAGCAGTCTGCTTGTCTGATCTCTCACACTTTACCACACACATTCATCAACAGTCGCTGGCATTATTGTGTATCTGTCACCACAAAACAACTCCCGCGTGGGCTGTTGACCCATCTCAGCAGAGAGTAGCTTTGGGTTTGAGTTTTGGGTGCAGCCTCTGGGTGGTCGGGTTTTGTTGCTTGGGGATTTGGCCTTGTTTGGTAATCTCTCTTCATCTCTCCTTCCTCTCTTTGCTTTCTATCTCTCTTTCACACACACTATCAGAGCATAATTGTCTTCCTGCCTTTAGGATAAGATGAGGGATAAAAACACAAAAGTTCACTCAGTTTCTGGGCTCATTAGATCACATTTACACATGATAAATATGTACTGATATTAGTGCTGATCGACTGACATACTTGTGCCTTTGGCTGCTGTGCTTTCCTTAGATTCATACCATTGTTTACTTACTCTTTCATGTAATATTTTCTCATTAAATCTGAAAAAATAGAAAACTGTTTCTTCAGACAGCATTAAGTTATTTTAAGATGCTTCTCTTTTGTTGACACTGACTTTACTTCTGGTGAGGTTCCCACTGTTACTGTTGATCACTGTTACGAGTTATTAAACAAACTTCAGTAACAAAAACAAATCTAAACAGACAAAGTTGGAGATTTGATCACAGTAGTTATGCATAAACTTACTTTCAACATGAATTACCAGCATAGAGCAGGTGAAAATCCAGTTTTTGATGCTGAAATATTTTTTAAAAAATATATAGTATTTTAGTAGCCAACTTATGAATAAAGCTGTGATGTTTAGAGTCATGTTTTGCACGCTTTATTCACTTTGGACATGCTCACTTATGACACTTGGTCCAGCTGGGAACAGTCTAACAGCTGGTAACAGGCTGCACAGTTAGCCAGGATTTCATGCCTTTTCCCCTTGGCAGCCGAAGGATTACATTAATTTCCCTGCCACATTCTAACTTGCCTGGCTTTCCCTTTATGAACCATCTCAACGCCTACGTGTCACCATGGCAATAACACAGAGCCACATGGTTTTGTTCAAAACACTGACATATTGGATGGGATTCTTGGAAAACTGAATGAAATTTTAATGAGTGAAAATGGCACGGGCTGTTTCATGGTCCTAATGTGTAACAGGCACACAAACCCATGTAAATCTGTAAAACATCAGCGAGGCAACATTCAAAGCAGTTTGAGCAGTTGCTAAACATCATTACTTTAATTCTGACATCTACAAAGGAGAAACTTAGGCAGGGGAAATCCATTTTACAGACACCAGAAAACGAATTACTAATTTATACTTATTGTTGGCAAAATTCCTAACTACAACAACCACCCTTCTTTGTAAACGGTTGACAAATCCACATCATGACTTCCTAAATTGCCTTCAGGACTCAATATGGTCTTATTTTGTTCGGCCTGAGGTGGTGTACGTGCGTTACGCGCGCCAGGGACAGGGGCAGAACTTAAAGGCATTAACATACCTGCAACAACTCGTTTTCACTGCGCCACTTGCGCTTTTCAGACTAATCCCGCGTCACAATAGAGTGTCCCCTCACTTGTCTCCAGTATTTTCTAATGATATGCAAACTGGGCGCCAACCTCCGAGTCGATCGCCGCCTGTCAGGGGGAGCAGGCTCGGTGGAGACAGGAGCTGGGGGTTCACAGGGAGATCTCGGGGAGCCAAGTAAACCTCCCTCGATCGTAGGTGCTAACATCGACAAAGCATATAAAAACAATAGACAAAGTGAAGTAAATAAGCAGCCGTTTACTTATACACGATGGTACATAAAGAAATCATAGGAGGCGCTTTGACGCACGATTATTACACACATCGACGTTGATTTAGCCGCTCCTCTCCCGGCGAGCTGTGAGGCTGTTCGGTGCCTCTCCTGGCCCGTATCAGGTGGGAGCAGCGGAGGTCTGTGGGGGTGGAGTCATGGCAGAGTTGGCCATTCCTAAAGCTTGAATCACACAGCTCTTCATTCACATTCCTGCCGGGGACCCGCCGCGTCGCACGGCCAATATCGCAGTCAAATCCCATTCTGAAACTATGGATTTACTGTCTCGCGCCACGCGTGGAGGACATTTGCAGCCCAGCGCGTAATCTTGAACTTTCTTCACGCTGGATTTATCATGCGGGCTTTGCAGTAACGGCGGCTGAGGTTGGACGCGAACGGAACATTTGAAAATGATACTAACACGTAAGTCGGGTGCTGAATGATTATAGTGTATTTATGCTGTGATACTTTTTTTTAAAAATATATATTTACAGTAAAATGTGTTCATTTATTCAAAGTGTTTCCTATTTGTGCTGGAGATACAAAACTTTCTCTCAGTTGAGATTTCAAAATGCTTATTTTTTGGTGACTTTTAGTAAATAAGGCTCAAAGGCTCTGTTTGTTTTTGGGTTTTTTTGCATCCAATTAAAACGTTTTTAACTAACTTTGTGCTGGAAAAACGCTGCGGGCTGTCAGATAAGAAATGCCCCGCTCACGCATAACTGCGCGTCTTTAGTGTCCTCACTCCTGGTTCCAACTTAGTGGTTTGTGTAGTCCTAAAGGTAATTACGAGCCTTTTGAATTTTATTTCAAGATTCCATACAAATCTCTGCTTTTAATTTAATGTTTTTTCCGCGCAGAGTGGAGTCAGGCCGACTGACGCGGCCCCGTCGGTTTGAATGATGCGTGGAGGTCGCGACCTGCTACGTTCCCCTAAAGCTGTATTAAGTATCTTTGAATATTGTCGTACCAGCCCGTCAAATGTCTGCCATCTCAGCCCCCCGCCACAGTTTGTTTTAAACTTCTGACTGTCGACCTTTTGCTCGTTGGTGGGGGGAGGGAAGGGATGTTGTGGCTGTACAGGATCCCGTTTTTCTGCTGGCAGGCTCGACTTGATTTGTGATCTTTGGCTGTATGTCTCAACTGTTTTAACTGTAAAGTCCAGCACATGGCTACCTATCATCTATTGTAGGTTCTAGCGCCAAATAATCACTAGGTGGGTGCTCAAAGACACTCACAACTAAGATGATAACATCTGGATGAACATTACCCACAGTAACTGTTAACCTAGAGACCTCTCTGAATCTGACGCCATACTTCCACGCACACTTAATTCTGAGTACTCAATTTAATGGAGGAAGCACATTTTTTGGTTCTCGCTCACGTTTTGGTCATGGATGACTAAATGCTTTGGTAGTTGGCCGTTGTGTTTGGAGAAGAGCAAATAAAGGAAACACACTTCATGTGCACGCTTTGTAAAGCAGGAAGTGAGCTGGGGCCTTATCTGAAAGATCCACATCCAACTGGCACTCACTGTCCTGGAAGGAGACAAAAATGTTACCTCCTGGGATGTGTTTCTGAATGGATATCAAGAGAGGAGAGTGCTGGCAGGTATGCTGTTGTCTGGATGTGTAGAGCTCTAAATACCCCAGTCACCTGATCCAAGACTAGGGCCCTCTTTCTGAGCATAAATCTTTTGTCAGGGAGTACAGGGGTCTTTGGGGTTAGCTCTGCGATGATCCATGTGGGCCAGCTGTGTATTTACATGCATATGTGGCCATTCATTCGTGCCTGCCCAGACTGGTGGTAGATAACTGAAATGGAAAATTGTTTCTAACCTCATAACTCTTCCATGTCTGCATCTGTGTCAGTTGGGCATGGTTTGAGGCTGGCCAGATAGTGATATTCTGGGCAAGGTCTCACTTAGCAAACAGCCAGAACCTAACAGAGAACACCAGCTGTCTCAACCATGAAATCACAAAACCCAGTGCCCATCAGGAACAGAATCTGTAATCAAATATCTCTGCATTCCAGCAAGGTCTTGGAAGGATTTTACACTTGTCACTTCAAGAAATGTGTATTTTTTCAGTTGTTCTGAGGATATATCAAGATATTAATCATCACTAACCATTCATGAATTGTTAAATTCATTTTGAACCAGTTATAAACAGTGTTCTTCAAGTTCATTGGGTCAAATCTAGGAGTTTGTCCCTGTTACCACTGAGATGAAGGACAAACAATAGCAGTATCATGGCTACTGGCTTTTCTGGTTGTAGATTACTGGTGAGCCACAGAGTCTAGTAGGGTTTATCATATCACCTGTCTATACCCACTTTGCAGCTCCTTCAAGATGACCTAGTCAGACCTGGAGTTGATAAGAACCTTCTTTCTGCCTTTTGGGTTGTTATGAGCAGCACTTTGAGACATGGCGATGATCGGGCAACTCTAGATAAGCCCCACCTCAATTCACAACAGTTGTTAGTCAAGCATTCTCCTCTATCTGCCAACTTCAAACACACCGCTCCAGTGATAACTGTATTTAGATTCTTGACCTCCAGTTCCCCATGTGTGTAGCAGAACCTTTGAGATGGGGAGCAGTATCCTTTGTTTCCTAGCTGCTGACAAACTCCCATTGGAGCTGACCATTCAGACTCAGGCAAGCTAGTCCCTGCTGCCTCCTGCAATGGAGGGACTCTTTGGTCAGCAATTGTGAGAATTTCCTGTAACAGGAAAGGAGAGAGGAGAAGGGCAAAGCAGAGCCAAGAATGCAGCTGAGGAGATGAGAGTGTGAGCTGGATAATTTTAGAAGTTGACACTGCTGGGCAGTTGGTGAAACTTAATTCAACACTATAGCTTTGGTTAAATTCCATGGCAAAGCCCTGTTGTGATCTATATTTAATCTCTGTTAGCATCAGCTTTGATCTTTCTAGTCATTGGCTGATATTGGAAGATATTTTTCTTAAAGTGTGTTTAAATGATCAAAGAATGTAACATATATTCCACAAAGTCAATGAGGCTAGTCCCCTCTCAGACCCATATCCATCTTTCTCTGTGTCTTGGACATGTTTCAGATAGGTCATACAGAGTTTTTAGCAGGATCTCTTCTAGAATTTACATATCAACCTACCCAGCCGTTTGTTTATCTTTCTGTCTTTGTAGCCAAGCAGGCCACAACCAGTGATATTAAGGTGACCCATCAGGAGAAAGGTCTGGCTTAGCAGAAGGTTGAGTTTTGCAGTCAGGGATAAGATAAGATACCTTACATTGCTTATGTTGCTTAAAGGATGCAGTTTTGGGGGGTCAAAATGACAAAATACTGACAAAGTTCTTGTGGACTGATGCAGATTACCTGCATTTATCTATATTTGCTTTCCTTCCAAACAGTTGTTGCTACAGGAAAAACAAGAAAACATACCTAACCAAACCATCAGTAGTTAGCCATGATGTCAAATATTCTCAGGACTTGGTCTCATCTCTTTCATGTGTGCATGCTGTTGAACTTCAGCCAACTCAACTCATGTGTGGACTATATACATCAGGAGGATTGAGGATGTCTCAGCAATCGTACATATGATGTGTGGCTTTTGTAACTGCCTTTAACCACGAGGACATTCCGTAAGTACATACAACCACAGAAGCCAGTGATTGTCTTGGCTGCCTCTCCACCTATTATCTGGTCAGGAACAAATGAAGGCAGGGCCTTACACCCGGATGGTTGGTGGCTACTGCAGGGCCGCTCAGCCTTCTTCCTGTTAAGGAAGCAGGAACAGGAAGTGAGGTATTTCCATGGCGAGGGTAAAGGAATTAGGGTGGACAGTGAAAGTATGCAAAAAATCAAAGAACACCCATGAATTTGAAGTTATCGCCAATAATAATTTTATTTTCAGACGTGTCTGAGATATTCATATCAACATCTTTCTTGGTTTTCATGGTTCCAGACACATAAGTCTGTATGCTCTATTGTTAGGTGTGTTAAAAAGTATTTTTGCTACCCAATTATTTAGTTTTGTCTATCTGCGCGGTAAATACTGTCATTATTTTGTTTCCGAGGTACATCAAGCCCACATTTTGTCAGTGTAAAGGAGATCCATCCATTAGGGATGTTAGGGGTCACGGGGTGGGGGCTGGAGCCTATCAGGCGAAGGCACCCTGGACAAGACGCCATTTCATCGTAGGGCTGACATATAGAGACAAACAACCATCCACACTCACACCTACGGGCAATTTAGAGTGACCAATTAACCTAACCCCCAGTTTGCATGTTTTTGGAATGTGGGAGGAAGCCGGAGTACCTGGAGAGAACCCACGCAGGCACAGGGAGAACATGGAAACTCTACACAGAAACCCCCTGACCCGGGAATTGAACCCAGGACCTTCTTGCTGTGAGGCGACAGCGCTAACCGCTGCACCACTGTGCCGCCCAATGGCATTTGCCACTTGGTAGCTTCCCTCTAAAGGCTCTCCTTTTGGGGTTAGAGTGTGAAAGGATAACCATGTGTTTGTATGTCTTATTTGCGTTTCAAAAGCTTTACTGTCTTTTGAGCAGTTAAACTCGTGAGGCTGGTCTTTGCAAACACACACAGACTTGTATATGCACTCATTCAAACATACATAAATACACAAGCAAACACAAAAAGTCTCTGGCAGTGCACGGCCCTCGCCGCTTTCAAGAATGTTGGTATAATTACCCTTTGGTTTCTGCATTCCTCTTAGTTCACTATGCTCCAAAAATACCAGGCACAACAGACCACCAAACACTAAGCCTTTTCTTGTCCCGTCTGCCAGGAAAAATAGAGCCCATATAGCTCAAATAGCATCAAAACATAGATATTAATATGTTGGGTGTGTGCTGATGTCAACAGTGGTTTGCTTGAAGAGTCCTGGCCCCTGCAGAGGGGAGACCCTGTTTGGTCGTGTCACACCTTGTTGTTAGTAGGTTTGTCTTCCGTCTAGGCTTGTTTTTGGTATGTAAATGCTACTATATGGCCGGGTCCAGACCCTCTGCAGCAGTCGCCGTCTCCTCGCTGTCTTGGTTACCTTTCCTTTGTCCATGTCAAGTCAATTCCCAATTGTTAAACTCAAAACTCAACAGTATTTGACTGTCTGACAGTATTTTAGTGTGTGTTTAAATTCTTATTATATCTGTAGCTCTTCCGCAATGTATTGATAGATGTTTAGGCAAGCACAGTCTGTTTTCCTTCCCCAATTTTGAGCTTGAACTTTGAAAATTCCTTGGTGCAATTTAGCTTTGAAATGAGGTGGAATTACCAGGCTGCTGTTTTGGAGATTAAATAAAAGCTCATCCATGTATGCAGTGTAAAGGAAATTTATGCAAAGTCTTCAGAAAAGGATTGTTAAATTTACAATTGAGCTGTCCATCCGAATTTAAGCTTTCACACACGTTTTTAATATTGGCAACAGGATTAGAAAATAGTTTGCTGTCATTCTGTATGCGCTTACTTTCATCAGTAGTTTACCAGTTTGTCTTCCTGCCTCTGTTCTGTTGGTTTTAGTTTACAAGTCTTTCCCAAGGTTGTGCTACATATGTACTTGCTGTCAATCCACTAAAGAGGACATTGTAAAGTTAGCTCCTTAATGCCTGGAGACATGTTTCTGTCTGTCTTCTCTCTACAAACTGCTGTCTGTGGGGGTAATTGAGCAATTGAGGAGACTGGGGTGTTTGCAGCTATTTGCCGTATGTCAGTTAAAGGGCTTTGGCAGATAATTGGGAGACATCTCTGTTGCTTCAACATTTAGTTAGGACTTCGCATAACAAGCCCAAATGTCACACCTTGTATTTAAAGGGAATTATGTTGGTGTTTGTCAAACAGTGTTGTGGTCGTGTTCTACTGTTGCCCCGACACTAATGAATACATGTGAATCATCTGATATATGTTTTTTTTTATTTGACCAGCAGAGGTTCCTTATTGTTCTATATTGTTTCCTGGGGGAACCAGAGAAAAAGGCAGCAAAAGAAAAAAAAACCCAGCAAAAGCTGTTTTAAAACATTATTATATCATAAAATGGCATGTTGATATTGATGGTTCGAGTCATGCCGTTCTTAAAAAGGCTCCACGCAAACATTTTCTTCATAATATCGTAGTGTGAATGATTAAAATTCAGGCCTTACCTGCTTGAATAAGAAGCTCAAGTGGTGCACACTTAGGGTGTGAGTGTGTGTGTGTGTGTGGGGGGGGGAGGGACTTTTTAAAGGATGCTGGCTGGAATATTTACTTAAAACACTGTTTTGTTGATATTTTTGTGACGATAGAAACACTTTTTAATGTTACATGACCATTTGGTGTTATTATTTATGTTGTACAGTTCTCTTTTCTGGTCAGGTGGGTTAAAGTCAATAACCCAACTCACATGACCCTCTATTCTGTTCCATTTTTTTCTCTTCTGCAGAGATCGAAGCCAAAGAGGCTTGTACCTGGCTCCGAGCAGCAGGGTTCCCACAGTACGCCCAGCTTTATGAAGGTAAGGCAACAGCCCCACCCATTCTCCACCCCCTCTGCATTGTCATTGATTTTAGAATGAGAATGGCACTGTTAAACTGTGAATACGGGTATAATATGACTGTTTGTCCAATTTACGTACAGAACTGTGTTTTAAGTATTGTGAAACATATATGATATTTATCTATACTCCAGAGTTTATTCTTACATACAACACAAAACATTTGTTTCCATTTTTTTTCCATCCTCCAAATTTACCTATAACACATTTTACACTCCATATCGCCACTTTAATTGTACAGTGTTACTGCTGGCATACCACTGGCGTACCAGTCACCCTTATGTAACTGCAGGATGATGACAGCAGCACTAAGCTACCATGTCAACAGTTCATTGCTTGTTGCTACTTAACCGTGAAAGGTTTCCTATCTGAATGAATAGCTTATTGTGTTTCTGCACAGGTGACGAGTCTGTTTTTATAGATACATCAACTGCAACACAAAAGTGCTAACGACAGTCAATCACTGTGCAGATTTTTCACCCTTGTTGGTGTGTCATTTGCAGCCATCTCTTCGCGAGCAGAGATCTGTGCAGATGCATGGAACATTTTTCCTTCCCTTGTATCCATGGGAGAGACTTCATTGTCTGTTCTGTCAAGACTATTGCCTCGCTAAAGATAAGCAGACTGATAGGCCTGTTTCATTACAGTAGGCTAAAGGTACCACCCTTTAAAAGGGATTTTCTTATCATCTTTGCCCCTGGGCATTGCGAAATTCCCATTTTGGGTTGGGTCAACACAAAAATCCATTTTAAAATCCCTCCAATGATGCCTTCCTGACACTATATCACTTAAATGTTTTAATATATTAAAGACAGACTTTTTTTGTTGGTATCTGGATGAATACGTGACCAAGGTAATGAGGTAGACTATTGGCAAGAGAGGGAGAAAATAAAGGAAGTCAGACCTCTGAGCAGCAGTGGAGTACCTATTGTCATTCTTCAATCAGTCCCCTGTTTCTCCCTCTGTGCTCCACATCCCCCCTGCCTGCCAGGTCTGAAAGCTGCAGCTGTGTTTGTTTGGTCGGTTAAGACGCTACTTCCTTTTAGCTTTTCATCAAGGCTGTATGTGGGGGAGAAGGTGGGACAGAAGGCCCTGGTGGGTGTTTGAGTGGGTGTTTTTTTTTTCCTTACAAGGCAAAGGAGTTGTATCCTTATTTCTATTCCAATAATTGATCCAGTCAGCTGCATGCAGATGCCCATACTAATCCGACTCTCCTTGTTCAGATGCCCTGTTTCCCATTGACATCTCCTCAGTCACCAGAGACCATGACTTCCTCGATCGGGACGCTATTGAGGCTCTGTGCAGGTGAGATTACAAGTTATACCAAACCAACTTTGTTTCCTTTGAAGTTAGGTCCCATTTCTCTTACTATCTCTTGTTTTCCCTAACAAATGAAACCATGATGGCTGACTTGAAACGAAGCCTTGCTTTGGAAGGTTGCAGATGAGATAAAAGTTTGTCAGGATAAGCACCTTGGAGCCACGTATTGTGCTTCTTGCTCTCTATGTAGTTTTTTTGTTCTCTTACCTTCTTCTCTCATTATATTCTTCATTCCTTGGCACTGATAGTGTTTACCTGTGGCCTTTTTTTTTGTCCTCCTGGCAAGCACATATCTTAATGCTATTTTTGCTACAGTCACGCAAAGCTCTTTACATTCAGTTACGCTGTAGGAAACATAAGGAACCAGCTCATTTGTCTCCACAACTGAAGAGTGAATGGTTTGAGCTTCAAAAAAGTTGAGTGTCATCAAAGAGCACAGGGTTTGCATTCTAGTTAGTGCTCCTTTTCAATTAACATATGAGGAGAAGTTAATGGCTCTTCAATTTAGTCAACTCCACCAAGTTCCGGCTGTCAGTATTGAACCACAGCAGGTGTCCCTCCATACATCTGGAAGCTATCATGTTGTCTCTTGGCAGCCTTTTTAAACCCTCCCCAAAGCCCCAACTGTCCCAGCTCCCTACCCTCCAACTCTTCATTGTTACATGATCTGCTCTAAGAGCTCTCCAGAGGCTGGACCCCACCACCACCTTCTCTCCCCTTCTCCAGGTGGCTGACGGGATAAGCTTTACGCCCCCCATCCCCCCAAGTTGTTGTCGCCACTTGAGCAGATTTCATTCTTCTCTCTCTTGCTTTTTCTGTCTCCTTCTCATACTCATCTTGCTCATGTGGGGATTATCCTTCAGCAGTTCATTAGCCGGCCCGGGTACACCCAGAGCTACCCACTCTGTGTCACCCTTTTATTCTGTGTTTCATCCCATTTCCTCCTGTCTTCCATCATACGTCTTCTTCATAATGTCACATTTGTGTTGTAGAGGCAAAAACAGCTGGGTAAATGTAACCAATTTTTCACATTTTTGTTTGTTTGCAGGAGACTAAACACCCTTAACAAGTGTGCTCTAATGAGACTGGAGATAACACCGCAAAGGAAGAGAGTAAGTGCACATGGACACACACGTTTCCTCAACCACCAGTTCACTCGTTGCCACAGGGCTGAGCTACATTTTCTCTCATCTTGTTTATTTAGAAGTTACCTGTTGCGTTTATTTCTATATCAAGTGGGCTGTGAGGACCCTAGGGGGGAGAGAGGATAGCTTTTAATTAATAAACACAAATGAAGGGCTTGCACTCACCGGGACCTCCCCCTGCTCAAGGCATGCTCCCCTTCTTTCTCCAATACTTTGTCATACCTCTAGCTCACCATAAATGGAAAAAGAAGCCAATGTGCTGCTTTTTGCTGCTTTAGTGGCATTCTTTTAGTACGGTGTGTTTTTAAAGAAAGATATGACTCTAACACCAATTTCACTTTCAAGAAAGTGAGTCTCATGGAAAGTGTGTTTTCTTTTTAAATAAATGCAGATCATTCTGGAAAAATCTGAGTTTTAAACCTTGATTGTTTAAAGTATATTAAAACACTTAAATGAGTTACACTTTCTGACAAGAATTGTGCCTTTTTGTACGAATGAACCGTAATTCTCTAATGGCCTTAAGTGCTACATAGTAACATCCTTGTTCTCTGTGTGTGTGGTATTCATTAGGATGACCCTCTCTGTGGCACCTTTCATTTCAGGAGTCAACAGAGAAGAGTTAAGAGTCAAAGAGGTTATTTGACGTCTTGGTGGGACAGCCCCTCCCTCCCCCCTTTTTAGACAGCTTAGGAATGCATTGATCTCCATCTACCTGACTGTCTGATTTATTCTTTCTATCTATATCTCTAAGTGTAATAATAAATAGTTTTCATTGTCCACAAACCCGTGTGACATTCAAAGCTGTCACCATTGTGGTGACTCTGCGTAACTTGATGGTTAAAGGATAAGAAATGTCCAGATTGTTGATAAATGGTTGATTCGCTCTATGCAGTACGAATGGCATTCTGCTATTATCTCACATTCCAACTACCATAATTTTAGAGATAAAACACTGTGGAACCTGAATTTGTCACAAAAGCCTCTGTTATTTATTGAATTTACTAGCAGACCTGTGCATAGTATGAATAGAATGCACTTGTTCATTTTTATTTGAAAAAATTTCCACTGTAAAAGGTCTAATTAATAATGCCGGTATGTGGAGTCCGTGGGCACAGTGAACGCCACAACGCTCTCCCCGAGTGGAACTTATGGAACTAATTTCCTGACATCTTTGTAAAAAGGACTGTAATCAATACTTCAAATTCCAGTCAAATCAGTTCTAAGCTCTTTATTTTGATTGATTCAAGAAACTATTTGTCTTTAGGTTATCAATATGGCACTAGGACAATGAAGTATGGAGGTGTTTAAGTTGCGCCCTGTGGTTTTCCGTGATTGGGATCTGTGATGAGGGTGGATACTTAAAACTATCACTAAAAACATGGAGGAGTATGAATTGGCTTGAGCAGTGTATCAGTCACTGTCTCCCCTT
>KV751317.1:19715132-19730671 GCA_001698575.1 Mola mola
TTGTGAGCTAAGGGGGTCATAATGGAATTTCCTGAACTCCCTCGAGGGTCTGAGATAGATTAACCAAACTGGGGAGGTGTGTGCATTTTGTGAAGTTATATACACTATATGTAGTCTTTTTGTCTCGTCTATGTATTGCCAGTACAATACTGGCAGATCATAAATATCTTTGCTTCATATTTGCCGTTGTCATATGCTTCACTACAAGTACTAGATGTTATACCACATAGTTGTCTTATTACGACAAGTTATATCTTTCGAGTCCTCATTAGATGCTCTTATGTAAAGAGTCTTGTGATGAGAAGGCCCGTAAGAGCCATTTCATATCTATGTCATCTTAGGCACTGAAGTAAATTAAGGCATCCATTAGGATTCCATACACGCAATAAAAATTAGTCCAAACAAAATTTGTAAGTCAGTAACAACAACAATAACAATAATGACATGATACACTAATGGTAAGCAATTCTGACACAGTAAACTATAAAAAGTAAATTCCGCCAAATGTTGATGTGAAGAAAGCATTGTGCAAGTGCAATAATTATAAAGAATAATTCCGTAACTTCAAAAATTTGCCTGGATCAAGTTGAGGAAAATTTCAGACAAGATGGAAAAATTAGCAGTGCAATAAGTAATAATGTTTTGTTTTTTTTCTCTCTCTTTGCTATTTCTTCCTTTCTTTCTCTCTTATCCCCTCCTGTTCTGCTATGTAGAGTGAGGACTCTGATGAGGACGAGCCTTGTGCCATCAGTGGCCGCTGGACCTTCGAGAGGGACAGCAAACGTTGGTCCCGCATGGAAGAGCTAGAGGTTTTTTCCACTCTGCCCACAGATGATGCTCCATCTCTGTTCCTTAAGGATCAAGTGTCCCAGAAAGTCAAGCTCGCCCTGCGAGAAGGCAATAGTTCAGAGAGCGTGCTGACCGACCTCAGCGAACAGCCTGAAGTGGGCTCCATCCACAGCAGCGGGAGTGGAGGAAGAGAAGAAAAGAACCACAGTGCCGCACTGACAAATGAAGCTGTGCCCGCTGGTGCCACTCGTGCAAGCTCTGTAGCCAGCATGTGTTCATCGTCAGGCACAGGAGGGTCAGGGTGCGCTAATGAAGACTCTCTGTCTGATGGGATGCCTCCATCACCCCTGGAGACCCTGGGACAGTTCACTTTTGATGTGAAAACAGGGATGGGGGGACTAGGGGGGAGTCTGGACCAAGGGGAATGCAAAACCACACGCTCACGGGCTAAGAGCTTCCTCAAGAGGATGGAGAGTCTCCGAGTACTCAGCGGAGCCACCTCCAAAAGAAAGAAGAAGGGGAGCAGCAGTGGAGGAAAGATCGAAATCAGTGGCCCTGTCATCAAAGAGGGCCTAGATGATGACAAGTTGCAGAGGCTCAACTGTGTGGACATCTCGAGTATCAACCTCAACCAGAACCTTAATCACAACCGCAACCCCACTCAGACTATGACACTTAACAGGAATCGCTCTGTATCCTACTCCACTCAGAACAGCAGTGGGAGCACTGGAAGCAGCCAGTCTGAGGCCAGCAGTGGAAGTGCTGTTAGCACGCCAAGCCCGGTGACCCGGGCTCGAAGCCACAGCACGGCCGCAGCCCCGAGTAAGAGAGGAGGAATGTACTTGGAGGGTTTCGATCCTTTCAGCATTCCCCAACAAGTTTTAGATCGACAGCCGATACCCCCACCCAAATCTGCTCCGCCCATCCCCTGCCAAGCAAGTAATGAGATAACAGTTGATGAGCAAAACCGCAGGAACAACTTCAGCGTTGGAGACAATACAAGACCAGCTGAAGAGGAGGAAGAGGAGGGCATGATCTTTTTCTACTTACCAGAAGGTCACAAGCCTGGAACCTTCCCCAAAGCCCTGAAGGACGGGAGTTCACGCAATAACAACAGGAATGATAACGGAAACGCAGCAATCCTTAGGGGGCGACAAAGTAGACACCAGCGTTGTGGCTCTTCGGGCTCTGTCAACAGTCGGCTGAGTTTTTACGACAACGTCCCCTACACCGAGAGAGAGGAGGAGGAAGATGGGGATGAACAGAAACTTGAGCAAGTGCTGCAACATGTCAGCGGCCTGCAGCGATTCGTTAACGCCTGGTCAGAGGCTGTGAACGGCGAAGAGGAGGAGGAGGAGGAGGATGAAGAGGAAGAGGGAGACTCAGATTCAGCTCTGGAATCAGTCTCTCCATGCCCTTCCTCTCCTCTGCAGAACCGGCTGGAGGAGACCGAGAACGGAAGTGACCAAGATAGCACAGGAAACCCGCTAGGCGAGGACGGGATGAGGGAGAGAAGAGATTCGGGTGTCGGGGCATCTCTGACCAGAACCAGCAGGTCAGTAAAGAGAATCTAAATGGTCTTCTTAACAATTCAGTATAACCATGGTTTTGAGATATCTGTCTGAATTAAAACATGATTATGGTCATTACAGCATTAAAAATATCTATGATTTGCAAAAAGCTTCACTCGCAGAGTTTGTCATAGGGCTAGAGAGTAGTTCAAATGATAATCTACCTTTATTTACTCTGACGTATTGGTAAACTTATCTTTTAAAAAACCAAAACTGTGGTTCAACCTACTTCTTCTGAATAGACTCACGCCTTTAGTCTTTTAATTCCAAACATAACCTCAGTGCATGAAATAGCTCAAGGCCAACAAAACAATAGAAAGTCAAACACTGAGGTACCAGCAAGAGTATTCCAAGAAAGTGACAGCAAAGGATAAACAGGGGAACACGTTGAGACTCCTCTCCTTACGTAATGGTGTTGAATACACTGGAATGTTGCTTAGTCTCCATGGAACTGTTGCTGTTCCTTTAGGAATCCACAGGCGGAATTATGTTTGGGGGGAGGGCATGGGCTTTTAGTGTTTTAGACAGTCTCTTGATTGGTGTTTAAGTAAATCCTTGTAATCTTTAAACCGATCACTTGGCACATAAAACCGCAAATACCGTGTGTGATTGTGTTTAGTTTATGTGTACACAGAAAGCATGACGCGGGTCCCAGGACTTTATACAGATCCTGTCTATGCAACATTCTTCCTCTCACATCTGAATGTGTGCTCTTTTCCCGGCCTGCAGGCCACAGAAACTTCGCTGGCCAAGCTTTCAGAACTCCCATCGGCCCAGCTTGGCCTCGGCCCAGCTCCAGATTAGCTGCCAGTCCGTGCTGCAGATGAATCTGCTCCAGAAGCTCTCCCTGCTGCAGCTCACCGCTTTGCTGGAGAAACACACCCCGACAAACAAACACGGCTTCAGCTGGTGAGTCTGGTGGATGTTTTCTGTTCTCATTGTTCTACACGGGCAAATTTTTCAAAGCTGGGTTTTCATGCGAAATGTCTTCGGTGATCGGCTAATTGTATCCAGTAAGCGATGCGCTTGAATTTACTCATTCAGCTATCTCTCCATCCAACTGGGACCCCTCCTGGTCCCCGCCATCTGCAGGATGATGTGTAGTGTGGTGATGGCTCTCCACAGAGGTTGGGTTTCGCATTCTTTTCCCAGGACCATAATTGCTGGGAAGGGGCGTACATTGTCTTTTTCTCAGCATGGCAGTTCACACGCATGGTGTTACCAGAGCTGCAGGCCGGAAAGATCAACCCTCAACAATTATCTGTCCCCCACTACCTTCTCTGCTACTTTTAGAATATCGCTCTTTCTTCACTTTATGTGTTGCTCGTGATTATCCAGTGGCCCCAAATATCTTCCTAGTTAATGGGAACTGAAAATACCTGCCTTCCCGTTCCATGCGTAGTCCTGGCTATGTATTTAATATCTGAAGTTATATGTACAGGGCATTTTTTTATATACAAAAATAAGAAATCTCAAATGTTCCCTGTCTCTTTCTTCTTCCCAAGGATCTCTTTAGACGAGAATAAAAAAAAGTGTGAGGACCCCAACTAGTCTTATGAAAGGCTGAAAGACTGAGGCCAGTTGTTGGCTGTGCTTGAGGCCCGGATCATAATATGCTCCTTTTCCATTTCCGAACCTGCCGTTTGGAGAAGCATTCTGAGTCTTATGAGCGCCTGCTTGTCATGAATCAAGCAATAATGCATCTCTCTCCTAAAAACACCTACAACCATGCAGATAGACAAACGCAGACATAAATCTTTGGCTGTATTCCTGTAAAACGGTCAGACCCTGGAGTTCTCAGTTGTGCACTTGCACACATGGGCTTCCGCAGTAAAAAATAATGAGGCAGACACTTTGCGTGGATGCATAAAGGTGTGGTATCCTTTTGAAACCCCGGTGTACATCGTACTCCCCATCACACTTCTCTATTTAGCCACCCCCTCGTAAACCTGGAGACAGGCTTCTGCAGCTGCAAGGTTTCCCCCTTGCACACCAATAAAAGACATGACATTCATATCACAATCTCCTTAAATATGTATCAGTATTTATTGATGAGATTTCTTTTCTTTGTGTGTGTGTGTTGCAGGGCTGTGCCAAAGTTTATGAAACGGATAAAAGTGCGCGACTACAAAGACATAAATGTGTTCGGTGTGCCACTGCAAGTCATTGTCCAGCGGACAGGCCAGCCTCTCCCCCAGGGAATTCAGCAGGCCATGCGTTATTTACGCAATCAGTGCCTTGACCAGGTAACATAAAGTGCACGAATAAAGACGCACATATGGACACAGTTTAACATCCAAATTCCTGCTAGCCTGAGTTTCCCTTGTTTCTTCTTTAAGTCACATCATATCAGGATTTTAGGACATCTACAAGCTGTCAAATATTCATTTGTGATTTCTGGATGTTACATAAGAGAGTGAATGAGTTGGAAAAATACCCACTTAGTCAGTGTACATGTATAAAGTTTCTGCCTTTGTCCCTTTTTTTCTTTTCTCTGCTGCACACTTGTTCAAGCAGGGAGGCCTGGACAGAGTCAAAGTGTGCAGCTGTTAAGTCAGCTGTGTCCGTCTGTTAAATCCAGAGATGTTATGACAGATTTATCCCACAGTATGTGTGTATGTGTGTGTGTGTGTGTGTGTGTGTGTGCGTGTGTGTGTACGTTAGGAAAATATATATATACATGCATAAAAGTAACAAAGGGAAGAGTAAGGAGAAAATATATTTTAATGGAGGGCAAAACAGAAAGCAGATTGATGGTGTTCTTTCAGTATAAGGACAAGGCGCCTCTGTTTGGAAGTGGTTAGAGCTCATGGAAAATATTCGAACTTGACAAGCCAACATAATTTTGCTCTTTTCCTCCCCAAAATTTGCCATTTCATGCAAACTTAAAAGGCCAGCGTAGAGGTCTGAAAGTTTGTGGGAATGCCCACTTGGTGTGACTGAGCTTCTTGTAAATACTGTACAGTCAACAATAGGACCCACTGTGATGTAATCATTTTGACTGTAATCTCTGGAGGTGGGTATAAATCCAGAATATTATTATCAGTCATAACAGCCTGAGCACATTAGTCATGTTTGATATGCCTTAATCACAGGATCAAACATGCTGTGACCAAGAAGGGAATTGTAGTTCAAAGCTGACTTTGACACTCCGGCTCTCACTCTTGTCTTCCAGGTTGGTCTTTTCAGAAAATCTGGAGTGAAGTCTCGTATCCAAGCTCTTCGACAAATGAACGAGGCGAGCGGCGCAGAAGGCGGAGTCAACTACGAGGGCCAGTCGGCATACGACGTAGCAGACATGCTGAAGCAGTACTTCAGAGATTTGCCAGAACCCCTGCTCACCAGCAAGCTGTCCGAGACCTTCCTCCAGATCTATCAGTGTAAGAATTCACGCACGTAGCCACACACGCCTTCACTTACAGCCCCTGTAGGAAGATTGTTTTAGATCCATGCATGCTCATCTGTCATGGGGAGAGAATTTTTGAAACCAAAGAACTCAAAATGACCAAGATGGGTGATAGAAATCCACGTGGAGAGAGGTGATGCATGTGACACTGTACAGTATCCTAGGGTGATGTTAATGTGGAGTTCAAGCTCTGCTCTTTTGTGATTGTGAAGTGAAACAAAATCTGCACTGTGGATGAAGTATGAAGCATGTAGTGTATACACACACACACACAAACGCACACGCACGCACGCACACACACACACACACACAAAGGCTTATATAACACACTTAGGTCAGACTCAGATTCCATCATAGCTCATTCTTGGAAGGTGAAGCCTTACACAAACGTAGGTCAACGAACAGACTGAAAAAATGTGCCATAATGCAGTCTGACAGTGGTTATTATGCTTTTCCTGCATTTCATATTGAATATGAGCGCCAACATTCTCTCTGGTCCTCCCCAGACATGCCTAAAGAGCTCCGGCTGCAGGCAGTGCGTGCCGCCGTGCTGCTCCTGCCCGACGAGAACCGTGAAGCCCTGCGGACGCTGCTGTGTCTTCTGAGTGACGTGACAGCCAGTGTATCCGAGAACCAGATGACTCCCACCAACTTGGCTGTTTGTCTGGCACCATCCCTCTTCCACCTTAACACGCTGCGGCGAAAAGAGAGCTCATCGCCCAGGTGTGTGTGCCCTTCCTCACCGATGTGATCGAGTTGGATGGCCATCACTGGGACAGTTTTTGTATTAGCTTGCATAACATGTAATGTGCTAAATTGTAAAAACAGGAAGTGGTTAGCTCTGAAGAAACAAAAGAGCAGGATACAGTGGATGAAAGAGAAGAAAAATGAAGAGAGCAAAACTTTAGGAACAAGGAAGGGAGAGACACAGAGGAAATAGAATGGTTACATAAACATCTTAACCTAAGTAAGAAACATATGTTGTTTTACTTTGGACAGAAGAGGGTGTGTCAGGAGTGTCTTTGTCCTCTCTAATGATCCCAGTCTGTCTGTCTGTTACTAATCTTGTTGCGTCCAACTCTCTGTTCCTTCTGCTTTGGTCACAGGGTGATGAACAGGAAACAGACATTGGGAAAGCCGGACCAGAGAGACCTGAATGAGAACCTGGCTGCCACTCACGGCCTGGCACACATGATCCAGGAGTGCAGGAAACTCTTCCGGGTCAGTAGTTAACAACAAATTCTTAAGGTTAAAGATAGCCTGTAAATAAGAAGCCCAGAAGCTCTCACGTGTTAATTGATATGTATGACAATAAATGCCCCCTCAGGTTTACAATATCATGTCAAATACCTTCTGCCTGTGCCTTTGTGCTGTAAACAAACACAGCCCTGATTACCTAACTTGTTGATCTGATTCATGCTGTTACCTGTGAAAGTCTTATTATGATAACAGATTAAATGTGCCAACCGTCCTCCTGCTTCAAAAGGCCTTTGTTGTGTAGAGCTGGAATTGGTGTCTATGCATTTAAACCAAACTAGAGTAAATGAAATATAGTGTAGTCCCACAAAACACTCGACTACATAAACAGGAAATAATAATCAAACTGATGATTTCTTTTTACTGATGGAGTTTAATCTTAATTCAGCCCAGTTCTGTCTCTTCGGACCCGCTGCATTAAATGCTAAAAGGCTGCATACTGTGGGTCACTGTGGTTCAGAATTTAATTTGATTTTCATAGAGCTTCCTCTCATTTTCACGTCACACAACAAGCAAACTCAGTTACCTCCCAAATTACTTTCTTTTAATGAGATCTCTATTTGCTCATGGATGTTCATAAACAGAATATGAGCCATTAAATAACCGAGTCTGCTTGTGACCCAATTTCAAGATCCTTTTTATCACCTCATCAAAATCCTGTTTTTAGACAGTAATATTGTTAGCCCTCAATTAAACCTGATGGATGGCAGGTACAAACAGACAGAGAAAACGAGTTGGACCAACAAGGGGATGGAAAAATATGATTACGTTTTCAATTATTTTTTCATCCTTTTACAAATTACATCACAGTTTCCTGTTTGTTAAATTAAATGTTAAATAAATTAAATTGCATTACTCTTTTTAGATTTAAATATCCCCTCCAAGTACATTCACCACATCAGTATTTTGTGTCTACACCTGTTTTGTTATATAACACTAAATTTAAAAAAAATCTTCACTGAAAAATACAGAATATAATTCATGTCTCCTGCTTTACTGAATGCACTGGGAGATTTCATACCACACAAAAATAGTGATCATGACTTCCTGGTTGTACAGACACGATTTAAACACAGGAGAACAGTCTGTGTATACATGACAATGCAGAGCACATCACATCAATAAACATAAAACATTTTTGAGCTGGGGGGGGGGTTGATAAAGTTCTCGTGTTAAATCAAACATATGTAGCCACCGTAGACTGCAGCCCGATGGAAAGGTGAGGACGGCCCTTCATCGTTCGCTTTCATCTCCCGCAGATCCCAGAGGAGATGAATCGCTGCAGGAACTCGTATGTGGAGCAGGCGCTCCTGCCGCGGCGCTTGGAGGACTTTGCAAGTGGAGAGGTTGGGCAGGGAGGTTACAGGGCGTACCTACAGGACAGCCTAGATGCCCTCCTCAAAGAAGCCAAGGACAAATTTAAAGGTTACGACAGCTGTTCCACACCTGAGCACGCCGAGCTTGCCTGCAGGAAGGTAAGGACCTGTCTTCGTTTATTTGTTTTCACATATATTTTGTGCTGCTTGTGAGCTGCTTTGGGGTCTGTTGGTCTCTCAGAGGATGTTATGTATGAGAAGAATAACAGATCAGCAGTCAGTGTGTCTTCAGTGTGTAAAGGAGCCTCCTTTCATTAAACACACATCTTTGTAACCATCTTTGTTTCCTGACTCCATTTCCTCTTTGTGTCACCCTAAACCCTTCCCTCCTTCTCTAAATATCAATGGAAAACCAGTGTTTAGGACTTCCTCTGTAGAAGCACATCCGTGTGAAACTGGCCAGGCCCTTTGCTACTTATTCCCATCCCAGTACACTGGACTTTGTCTCGAAATGACATTAGCTTGACATAGCCACACACACAAGCTCAGCCTTATCCCAGGCCTACATTTCCTGTGTGTTCCTGTGTGCGAGGAGCATGTATGAGATTATATTTTCTCCCATCTGAGAGTCACAAGGCGCAGAGTGTGTTCTTTCTCTTCTGACGGAGAGTGGAGCAGCTGACTTGGCTTCAGGGCACTGGGAGGTTTTTGTTGTGGGTTAAATTATTGTTGGGTTGCCACGTCTAATTTCTGTAAGTAAGATTGATATTGGATGTTATAAAGGAAGGAAGCTTTAGAATGAATGAAGATCTACCACATTAAGCTCCACTGCCCACTTTCAAAAGTCAAGTATTGAAGGATCTGTGATTTCATTGAACTTTGTACAATGTGGCAGATTTCAGCATCATTCACTTGGATATGAAAAAGATTATTTAGATATAAAAAATTTAAATTGGAGAAATAAGAAGAGTTAATTATCACCCAGGACTACATTGATGAAACATGGGATACAGATAATATACCATTACTGTTTGTATTTCGACCACTGACATAAATAAAGACGGACAACACGTTGCCACTTAAAAATTAAGCCAAAATATTCAACATACAAACGCTGCCATCTTGCCCTGGTGACAAAATTTGGGGCCTGCACTACAGACTGCCCATACCACTGCCCAGTTGTGAGCGAAGCTGAGTTGTCACTAAGTTTCACTCTGTTTTTGTAGCATCACATTACTAATTAAAACCAAACTCATAAATAAAAGTGCTTGAACAAACATCAGTGTGACTGGAACTACCTGAAACATCAGAAACCAGCATCTTGAAAAATTTATTTGAGGTGTGATATGAGTTTCTTTTTTGGCCCAAGACTTCCTGAAATACCTGAGCAGGATGGGGTTTATGACCTATATTGCAGCCCATCACTAGAGGGCACTTAGTTCTCATGTCGTCCATTTTTTGCATGTCATTTAGCATGTCATTCCAAATTTCTTTGTCCCTTCATTTTCTATCTTTTGTCCATTTTCAGCTCTCTCTAGACACCAAATACAACTATATATGTAAGATAACATGGCCTTTCCATTTGTTTCTCTAGGTGCATGATGGTTTTCCACTGCGGCTGTGGAAGGTGACCGTGGAGGTGCCTGCCAGTCCTGAAGAGGTTCTGACAAGAGTGCTGCGGGAGCAGGGTCACTGGGACGAGGACCTGCTGGAGAGCCGGACAGTGCAGACTCTGGATGAAAAGACAGAAGTCTACCAGTATGTCAGGAATACCATGGCTCCACATCCCACCAAAGACCACCTGGTCCTCAGGTAAACATGTCCCCTCCTTCTTCCCCATCTGTCTCAATCCTCTCTTGGTCTTCATCTTTTTCAAAGATCTGATTGTTAAACCAAACTCTTCTCTCTTTGCATCAGAACATGGCAAACAGACCTGCCAAAGGGAGCATGTGCACTGGTGTGCACATCCGTGGACCATGACAGCGCTGCTGTGGTTGGCGTCCGCGCCAACGTCCTCATGTCACGCTACTACATTGAGCCCTGCGGAGGCAGCAAGTCCAGACTCACACATATTTCCAGGATCGACTGCAGGTGGGTGAATCTTAATCAGTTTTGTTGTCAAGTGATATCTCGTAGCTGAAGCCAGAGAAAACTGACACCATGTCACTTGTGTTCTCTTCAGGGGTCGTTTCCCAGAGTGGTACAATAAGCTGTATGGACACTTGTGCGCAGCTGAGGTGGCACGGATACGTGACTCCTTCACTGTGCCCATGGACAAATGAGAACGCAGCGTGCAGTTTGGGCCCTACAGCTCCTTGGACTTGGACCAATATTGTGATCCTACAGAGGACTCAAAAGGACTATTTCCATCCATCACAACAAAGAGGTGGATGCTACCAAGCCTCTTTGTATTCATATTTAATGGACAAATCCTGGATTGAAGGACTTTTACTACTCAGATTTTTGATGCTGCAGTTTAAATCTGCTCCATTGGGGGTTCTGAGGACATGTTTCTGGGCCAAAGGACATGATGTTAGTCATTCAGACGTGAGGGTGCTATTGCTTCTGAGAAGCAAACAATGTTGCAGCGTGTGTGTGTGCGTAAGGTCTGTGTATGAGGTTCAAAGCAAACAACGTAATCCTCGCGCTGGTTTTCAGTGGCATATAATGTGTACATTATATAGAGTACACTCTTCAGTAATGGTTTGTATCAGTCTTGTGTTACCTCTGCCCTTTTTTTGT
This sequence comes from Mola mola, assembly GCA_001698575.1. Taxonomy (NCBI): domain Eukaryota; kingdom Metazoa; phylum Chordata; class Actinopteri; order Tetraodontiformes; family Molidae; genus Mola; species Mola mola. Next base: position 19,726,214 of record KV751317.1, read on the forward strand.
TACAGCAAAGCACAGGAGGAAGAGTAGACAAGTTGATTATTGAATCCGATGCCGATGATGAAGATGTGAATGTGTTGTAGTATAAAGATTGAGCACAAAAGACAATAGACAGGATATAGTGAGATGGCAGATGGATGACAGAGCAGGGAGTTTTTCAGTGGAGTAATGGGTGGCTGGCTCACCAAAGAAAGAACGAATGATCAAAGAAAGGGCCTTATTCATTAACACGTCAGTAAACGTCCCTTCATTGGAAGATACATGGGCAGAATTAGTGACGATGCTTGCAGGCATAATGTAAAGTGATTTATTGTTGTCAAAGCTGGTTGTCAGAGACAGGATAACACATGGGAAACTGAAATATAAGACCAAACACATCTGCAGGAATGGACCAAATATGGAAAAAGATTAAAAGATAATTAGGTAGTGTTGTTAGGAGCACAGTCGGTTCAATTTTGCATGATTTTGAAAAATAACAGTAATTCACATTAATTTTGATGTGCGAGAGAAAAAGTGTGAGAGAAACCTCTGGTGAGTCCTATAAAACGAGAAGTTAACGGATACAATCAGTGGTCCTTTTATAAAGGTGGATATTTTACAGGTTTTACTGTAAATAGGAGGGCAGATTGAATGTGTGTGATTTCAAGAGGAAGGAAAACTATCTTTGTAAGATTCTCTCTATGTGCAGTCATGTTTCCAGAAAAAACATAAGAGAGAGAGATGTAGGCACTCATAACAGAGTTCATAACTTTAAACTCACGCTTCAGTCTGAGGGCTTGTCGCGTCAAGTCGTAGGATTAATTCACTAAGCCATCATTGTTAAATGTGTAACTGTGTCTCTGTCAAATAATAACGCATTACGTTGACAGTTAATTTAAAACAAATGTATTTATACCTCAGATATATGTTTGCTTTTGAATAATATCATTTTTATTTTATTGTATTGTAAATGATAAGCTTTGTTTTACAGAAATTAACAAATGTTTTATCTTTTTTATTAATATTATTTCTGTACAGGTTAATCAAAGTGCACTATTAAATGTAATGAAAATAAATGTGTCTTCAAAGATGTGTCATAATGATTAGACTGGGTGACATTTCCGACTAAAAAACATTGCGGCTTTGCTCTTTAAATCACGCATAATCTCCTCAGTAGTTTATTTATAAACAGTTATAAAGGGGGTGCGAATCTACATCTGTGTACCACCATTCCACACCCATAAATCCAGGAGGGGCGTGCAGTGCGGTATCAACTGTTTTGTTGGATGGTTACCTCACTCGTCTTGGTTCTTACATAATGGTCTCATATAGTGGAAGACAATGGTGTCTTTTGTACCACAGCTGGCCTGGTCCAAACCCAGCAGACTCGGGGAGGAGGGGTGCAGTCATGCGGCAGAGAAGACGTGGTCCAAGGGCCAGTGCCGGGGGGCCTCTGCACCCCTTCATGTTTTCAATCACTTGACAAAAGAAGAATTATCAGCCTGTAGTTCACACTTTGCTCTCATCCAAATATTGGAATTGTTGGAACCAGGATAGAACTGCTGGAGGACAGGCATGTTCCACATGTGCATAATGTGGCAGCAGAAATTAGTGTTTTCGCTTGTGAGGAAGCCCCCACCCCACTGAAACAAGGCATAGTCACCACTCACCATAAATACATAATGTACTATCCTCTTGTGCAAAACAGGAAACAGGGACATAACCACTGGTGCGGTGTACTTGGGGTTCATGCATTCAGCACAACTTATTTATCAACCACTGAGTTTGTGTGTGTACGTGCATGTTTCTGCATGTATATGTCCACATATATTTTTTTTCCTTGTTGGGAATGCAAACACCTCAGGGAGATTATGCAGGGTGAGATAAGGCTGGCCAAGAGTCAGCACCAGGCCTGCATTCCTCCACAGTTGTTTGAGAATCCAGTGCAGAAGGTTTCCCACATTGATAAATGAATACAAACATTGTACACTGTCAGCGAAATAACAGTATGGAGGTTAACAGTATGGAGGACTAGCATCACTCGTCTGTTGTATTTTTAAACAAATGGTGGAACAGGGGGAGAACCACTGAAAGAACAAGCTTCGACATGCAAGGCCCAAAGACAATGAACTTAAATTCTGCAAATAATTCCTGTTTTTCTGTGGTCTTTGTTGCATCTCTGCACATCAACAGCTGACCACAAGCAAAAACTCACCTTTTGCTTTTCTGCATCATATCGTGCAGGTAAAACAAAGTGTTCCCTGGCATCAACATCAACTCAGGCAGTGAGTCATGTTTGTTCACAAAACCCACAGATGTGCCAAATATCAGACAGGACTCCTGGGTCACGTACTGTACCTTCAGTTTTTCTGGAATGCTCTGATGGATAGTGTGTATTGATGCAACAGACATGGTATGTCTTAATGATAACAGCGTGTTTCAACAGCCAACACAGGAGAGAATTCAGTCACACAATGTTTCTACTGCCTGACACTGATTATATCTCGATATTCCAGAATTCCAAATCCTGGAAGTAAAGATTTGTTCAGTACAAAAAAAGACTTATGAGGACGTATGAAGAGAATGTGGCTGCAAAAATACACACACACACGCAAGTTGTTTTAATGACCTAATCATTGGCTGGGGCAAATGTGGCGGGGTCAAATCAAATCCAAATCTCACAGATGTGGTGCCACAGTCCTAACATTGCATGTGTTGTGTATGTACATAAGTCAGCAAGAACGCTTTTGGTGAACCGGAAGAGTGAAAATGGTAGAAACACGGACAGAGCTCTGTGCTAGGTTGATGTTAGTCTGCCTCCTTTCAAAAGCTCTACATTCTTATTTAACCTGTACATAGACAGATGATTCTTTAGGGCTTTTGAGGTGGGCCTTGCACTGCAGGACACATTATGGAAGCTTATATGGCATTATAACAAACTAAAATGGAAATCTACAATACCATTCCAGTTTTCCATATACATACATGTGATATAAATAAATTCACATTTTCCCATACTTGTATGGGCACTTTAGGACCACATTAAAATGAAAGTGAAAACAGCATTTGACACTTGACTGGCTGACAGCATACATTATTCAAATTCAACATCATCCGTTGCATTTACAGTTTTATGTCATCATGCTCTTTTGGTGTCAAAATCAAAATTAAATGAGCATTTGAACTTTAATTTTCAATTTTCAGTGGCAATATTTTAATGCAATAACTGCAATTTTCTAAGAATTTGAAACGGAAAACGCAGTTTGAGATTTAATTTCCGAACACTTAACCTGCTTAAATATGCCCCGCAGCGGACTATATTCAAGTACACCAGGCTAAACGGCGCCCCCTGTCTGCTGAGATTACAATTACATGTCACAGCGCTCTTTTGAGGACAGAATGAAAATGAAAATGCTTATCAAGGCCTCATCACTTCCTTTAATTGATACGTGGCAATCAGAGCCTTTGGGAAGAGAAGAATTACGTCATCTCCTTTGACTCGTTCAGGCCAATTATTTTACAACTATGGTGGACAGTCAATATTTCCATACACTGGGAGCTAGTAGCAGCGATAACATGGAAAAGCAGCGCTTTGGCAGAATGCTTTGAAGATCAGGAGACCTCTGATAGTTTCCTTGATGAACACATTATAATAGAATTATCAACCAACAATGCAATATATTTTATTGCATGTTAGTTCCATGCGCGTGCTAAACGAGGTTTAATTTGATGGAATTCATTGCAAAATAGTTAGAAGGTTAATTGGAAAGTCATATGTGGCTCAGATCAGTGATGATTCCATCTATTATACTCATGACATTAAAGAATGAAGAATGATAATGTTTATATATGACAAGTTTGATTAGTATGAACAGAGGACAGAGACATTTTGTTTGTAGAATAAGAGTTTGTTAGTTTATTAAGGACACATTCCCACATATTCCTCTGACAGTGAAACAACCCTGCACATGTAAGTATTTTTAAATTTAATTTCTTTTCATTTATGTCATGAAGTGAAGAGCTTGCTGAGCAGCGGGCAGCTGTTTGAGGAGATCTGGAGACCCTGAGCTGGACTCGTCCTCGTGGAAGCTGGAGCAGTCAGTCCAATGTGGAGATATTGTCATCTGAGAGCCTACTTTTAGTGCGGTGTTAGCTTATTGTTGGTGTCTTATTAATGGTGTAGATGCTGACAGTCAGTATCCTGTTCTTTATCATTTTCATTATTTTTCCCCCTCTTCCACATCTATCTTCTACCATTAGACTATCAAACCATTCAGCTCTTTAAGGACATATTTATTTATCTGCCTTCTTTTATTTATCGTTTGTACTTTTTGTTGAGCTTTTTATTCATTCTTTTATAATATATTCTTAGTCCCTTTTCCCCCTGACCTTGTCCTCTATGGTGCTCCTGTGACCTGTGAATTTCTTTGATGATGGGTTAAGTGTTTAGCCATTAAAGACATTTTAAACATTGATTTCACA
>KV751317.1:19738450-19760755 GCA_001698575.1 Mola mola
GTGGGATGAGATAGTGGCAGAATACTAGATTCCATTATTATTCTGAAGTCTGGCAGTAATTTGATTTAAGGTCAGTCTGTGTTTATTAGGTAGGCTGGAGGAACTGCGTACCTTTACTTTAAGGAATCAAGGTTCATGAATTTGTCTCAACTCTTAGACTTAGTCATTAATGTTACGATCACACAAAGCCATTTATTCTGTTTTTATAGCTAGTATCTGCTATTTTACTACATTGACTTAACAGAGCCTCTATTTTTATGTCATGCATCTAAAAACCCCATTTAACCTTTATGACTAAACACTTTAAATATAAATAAAATAGAAATGTTGGGTTTATTGGCATTCTTATGACAGTGTCCTGTGTGTTACTGTTCATCACACAGAGGAATACTTCTGTAATGTTCGTTCGTTCGTTCGTTTTCTACCGCTTATCCGGGTCCGGGTCGCGGGGGCAACTGCCTGAGCAGGGAGATCCAGGCGCTCCTCTCCCCAGCCACTTCCACCATCTCCTCCGGGGGGACACCAAGACGTTCCCAAGCCAGCTAAGAGATATAATTTCTCCAGCGTGTCCTTGGTCTGCCCCGGGATCTCCTCCCGGATGGGCATGCCCGAAACACCTCCCCAGGGAGACGTCCAGGAGGCATCCTGACCAGATGCCCAAACCACCTCAACTGGCTCCTCTCAACGCGGAGGAGCAGTGGCTCTACTCTGAGCCTCTCCCGGATGTCCGAGCTCCTCACCCTATCTCTAAGGCTGAGCCCAGCCACCCGGCGAAGGAAGCTCATTTTAGCCGCTTGTATTCGCAATCTCATTCTTTCGGTCACTACCCAGAGGTCATGACCATAGGTGAGAGATGGGACGTAGATTGACCTGTAAATTGAAAGCTTCGCCTTCTGGCTCAACTCTCTCTTCACCACAACAGACCGCTTCAGCGTCCGCATCACTGCCGACGCTGCCCTAGTCCGTCTGTCAATCTCCCGCTCCATTTTCCCCTCACTCGTGAACAAGACCCTGAGATACTTGAACTCCTCCACTTGGGGAAGCGACTGTCCCCCCTCCCTCCCCTCGACCTGGAGTGGGCAAGCTACCCTTTTCCGCTGAGAACCATTACCTCAGATTTAGAGGTACTGATCCTCATCCCCGCCGCTTGACACTCGGCTGCAAACCGTCCCAGTGAGAGCTGGAGGTCACAGTTCGATGAGGCCAACAGGACCACGTCATCTGCAAATAGCAGAGACGGAATCCGGAGGCCACGGAACTTGACTCCCTCCGCTGCTTGGCTGTGCCTAGAAATTCTGTCCGTAAAAATTATGAACAGAACCAGTGACACAGCCTTGTCGGAGACCAACCCAGACTGGGAACGAGTCTGACTTACTGCCGGCAATGCGAACCAAGCTCTGGCTCCGACAATACAGAGATTGAATGGCTCATAACAAAAGGCCATCTACCCCATACTCCCGGAGCACCCCCCACAGGACACCTTGAGGGACACGGCCATATGCCTTCTCCAGATCCACAAAACACATGTGGACTGGTTGGGCAAACTCCCATGCCCCCTCCTGTACCCTCGCAAGGGTATAGAGCTCGTCCAGTGTTCCACGGCCAGGACGAAAACCACATTGCTCCTCTTGAATCCGAGGTTCAACTAGCAGCCGGACTCTCCTCTCCAGCACCCTGGAGTAGACCTTCCCATGGATGCTGAGAAGTGTGATCCCCCGGTAGTTGGAACACACCCTCTGGTCCCCCTTCTTGAAAAGGGGCACCACCACACGTGTCTGCCACTCCAAAGACGCGGTCCCCGATGTCCACGCAATGTTACAGAGGCGTGTCAACCATGACAGCCCAACATCCAGAGCCTTGAGGAGCTCAGGATGAATCTCATTCACCCCTGGGGTGCTGCCGCTGCGGAGTTGTTTGACAGCCCCAGCGACCTCGATCCCAGTGATGAGAGAGCCTAGCCCAAAGTCCTTCGGCTCTGCCTCCTCCTCGGAATGCATGTTGGTGGGATTGAGGAGATCTTCCTACCACCGCCGAACTATAGACTCAGTTGAGGTCAGCAACTCCCCTCCCACACTTAAGACCGTGTGGACAGGGTTCCGCTTTTCCCTCCTGAGCCACCGAACATTTTGCCAGAATTTCTTCGGCACCGACTGGAAGTCTTGTTCCATGGCCTCACCAAACTCCTCCCACACCCGGGTTTTTGTCTCAGTGACAACCCGAGCTGCAGATCGCTTGGCCTGCCGGTATTTGTCTGCTGCCTGGGGAGTCCCACAAGCCAACCATGACCTGTAAGTCTCCTTCTTCAGCTTGACGGCCCCTTTCACCTCTGGTGTCCACCAGCGGGTCCTGGGTTTACCGCCACGACTAGCACCAGCGACCTTGCTACCACAGCTTCGAGCAGCCGCCTCGACAATGGCAGCGCGGAACATGGCCCACTCAGACTCCATGCTCCCCACTACCCCCGGGATGTGGTTGAAGCTCCTCCAGACCAAACGTTCCCAGCACACCCTCACTATTCGCTCGGGCCTACCTGGTCTATCCGACTTCCTCCCCGCCACCTGATCCAACTCACCACCAGGTGGTGATCAGTTGACAGCTCTGCTCCTCTCTTTACCCGATTGTCCAGCACATACGGTCGCAGATCAGATGATACGCCTACAAAGTCAATCATTGACTGTCGACCTAGGGTGTTCTGGTGCCAAGTGCACTTATGGACACTCTTATGGCTGAACATGGTGTTAGTTATGGACAAACTGTGACTAGCACAGAAATCCAATAACTGAACACCACTCGGGTTCAGATCGGGCAGTCCGTTCCTCCCAATCACACCCCTCCAGGTCTCGCTGTCATTGCCCACATGAGCGTTGAAGTCTCCTAGTAGGACGATGGAGTCTCCAGTAGGGGCACTCTCCAGCACCTTTTCCAAGGACTCCAAAAAGGGTGGGCACTCAGAACTGCTATTTGGCGCATAGGCGCAAACCACAGTCAGGACCCGTTCCCCAACCCAAAGACACAGGGAAGCAACCCTTTCGTCCACTGGGGTATTCTCCAACACATTGGCTGAGAACCGGGGAGCTATTAAAAAGCCCACACCTGCTCTCCGCCTCTCACCTGGGACAACTCCAGCATTTAAAAAAGTCCAACCCCTCTCAAGAAGACTGGTTCCAGAACCCGAACTGTGCGTTGAAGTTAGGCCGACTATATTTGGCCAGTATCTCTCAACCTCTCGCACAAGCTCAGGTTCCCTCCCCACCAGAGAGGTAGCATTCCATGTTCCAATAGCCAGCTTCAGCAACCGGGGATTGGACCGCCAAGGCCCGTGCCTTTGACTGCCACCCGATCCACATAGCACTGGACCTCTATCGCTCCTCCTATGGGTGGTGGGCCCACATGAGGACAGATCCATGTCTCCGTTTTGGGTTGAGCCTGACCAGACCCCATGGACACTTGTGACTGTAATGACATTACTTTTTTTAGTGTTTTAGTTACATAACTGGCACACAGTTACCTCACGTATGCAGTATTATTGCATTCATTTTTCAGAATAGAAAACTTCTTGCCTCTGTTTAGTTTGTTGCTAAAGCTGTTCAGGTTGTGTGTAATCATCTTTGAATCATTATTGTATAAGAAAGCATACAGAATAATGTGTTATCTCCATTTTTTTTTACTTGGTACAAAGCATGCACAATTGTCTTGCTGCATCCCAAACACGTTTTGAGCAAAATATTTTCCTCTCAAATATGAAGGCTGTGAAAACCTGTGTAGAAGGAAAGTGCAGGTTAAACAACTGAGCAACTCATCTAAATAAGACAGTGACAGAAATATCTCTTTTCATCTCTGGTTTGTCAAAGTTTACCTATGCAGGGTAGATCAATATTTAAGCTAATGCCAACTCGGTGCTCAAACACCAACAGAGTTGACAGAAAGCTTTCTTTTTTATTCACACTTTTAATGTGAAGATGACGGCCATATTATCATCACCATCTTGGGGCTGCAGCCTATATTCACTCATAAAAATGTTTAAAAATGAACTTAATTATTTCCTAGATTTATGTGTACATTTGAGCAGTAGTATTGTTCAACATGAGCCCTATTTGAAAACTACTCCAGTATGGATTTCGGTTTACTGAACCGTTAAACTCAACAAGGCTATACAATTCAAGTCAAAATAAAAATAAATCTCTTTTTCACCACTACGCCGAAGGGGCATTGTTTGCTGAAGTTTTCCAAAAAACATACCTATTTATATAGATTTACCAGAAAAACACAAGAATTCCCCTTAACATATTGTGATTATAATACAACTAAGGATTTTGTTTAATTTGATGTGAAGTGAAGTCTTTTAGGAAATGTTTATGAAATTATGACATAATGAAAGTTAGAGAGTTAGTTTGTACTCAATTTGATAGATTTGAGCTATGCTGTAGTAATATATATCTAAGTAGCCGTAGATGCATTTCAAATAATCCTATTGTATTCTAAATTTAATTAACCCTTTATGCTGAATGTTCTGCGTGATTCGCATTGGGAACTATAAACTTTAATAGTGCTGTGCAACTGGGTGTTATTGAAGAACTAATCAGTTATTTATTTCCTTGACTTTTGCAATATATGGAATATAAATGTGACTCAATAATTACACCAGTAGCCATTTTTGCATCAAATGTCTATCTTCAAATTAATGTCCCTTGTCGTTCCCCTTTTCTTTGGCATCATTGACTTAAGGTGACAAACTCACTGTATATTACAGATCCTGTTTGACCTGCTCTCTCCAGCTGGAGATAATATCAAAGTAGGCCTCAGGGAGACGACACACAACACGTCACCTCACATGCGCAGTAAAAACCTTGTGGACGATGCCCAAGTTGAGCCACCAGGCCCAACCCAAAAACAACAAAACCATCTGGAAAACCAGGAGGTAGCGACACACTGCATCGTTACATAAAGTAGTTTATCGATGCATCATTCAGTGCCTTTCTGTGTCACATATTTTATAAGAAACCAGCATCATTCTCTTGTTCCTCTCTTAAAATTCAGAACTGCTGGCAAAGCCCGGAGCGTCATAGCCTCAGCCGAGCTCATTCGCTTCGAATGCACAGCTCTGGTTGTGTCGCGGAGGGGCTGAAGAGAGTTTGCTCGGCGCCTCAGCTCGGGGATCAGGAAAAGGGCAGCATGCTGAAAAGGAAGTTGTCACTGTCAGACACAGATACCTGGGTTGTGGACAGAGGAAGTAGCAAGCATAAAAAACAAGGTCAGAAACCAATCACACCCTTGTGTTTTCTCAACATTCTGTATTCTAATTCATAAATTATTTGAAGATTATAATTGTCACTGGTTATCTTAAGGTGTGGCGAAAAGCTCCAAACAACAGCCTGCCAAAGACAAAACATGCAGAAGTGCTCCCAAAGATCTGCTGGACCCAAATGACTTTGAGTGCTCTCTCTGCATGAGGTAAAGTCACACACAAGTGAGCAACATGCACACATGGCAGTGGGTGATGTTCAAAATAATTGTTGCCTCTCCTTGATGAATATAGGTTGTTCTATGAACCCGTGACCACACCTTGCGGCCACACCTTCTGTAAAAACTGTCTGGAACGCTGCTTAGACCATACAGCTCAGTGTCCCCTCTGTAAAGAGAGCTTGAAACAGGTAAAGACCCAGTCTTGGCATGCTGAACTTAGATATTAATCTTTTGTGGCTAATGAAATTTCTTCCACGATCCCCTTATAATCACATATCCTGCACTTTATAGTATCTAGCATGTAGAAGATACACAGTGACAACGGTCTTGGACACGCTGATCAAACAGTGCTTGAGTCAGGAGTATGCAGAGAGGACTAAAACTCAACTGGAGGAGACCAGAGAGCTTTCTGAGTGGGTATTGTTGTCGCTGACCCAAATATTGATCATCACATGTCTCATTGTAGAAGGTTGAAAGGGGTCTAAAATGTTGCTCTCCTATTTTGCAGCCTGACGAAGAATGTGCCTATCTTTGTCTGTACCATGGCTTACCCTACCGTGCCTTGCCCCCTACATGTCTTTGAGCCACGTTATCGCCTCATGATTCGCCGCTGCATGGATACGGGCACGCAGCAGTTTGGCATGTGCATTAATGATCCCCTGAAAGGGTAAGAAAACAGGCACCAAACCATGCAGGATTTTGTAGGAATCGTGATACAACAGGGTTTAGACCAAGTATTCCTTTTAAGACATCAGTCATTAGCAGGAAATCAACCATTTTTACAGATCAAGAGCTGCCTAAACTTAATTGTCTGAATCATTGTGTCTGTTCCTCCAGGTTTGTAGATTATGGCTGCATGTTGATCATCAGGAGTGTCCACTTCCTCCCTGACGGACGATCAGTTGTAGATACCATCGGAGGAAAACGTTTCCGGGTTCTGTCCCGAGGAATGAAGGATGGTTACAGTACTGCTGACATTGAGCACCTGGCGGACACAAGGGTAAGAACCACAGAGACTGACGCTAAAATGATAGAACGCGTTGGATTTCTTATATTGCACCCATTATGAGCCATCTCTCAAATCTACAGGGCTACCTTTGTGGTTTGGTGTTGACGTAGATTTATTTTACGTTACTGTATATCCTCTTTCAGGTGGAGGACAGTGATGAACTTAGGCGGCTACAAGAGCTTCATGACGCAGTGTACGAGCAGGCCCGTGTCTGGTTCCAGAACCTCAAGATCCGCTTCCACAACCAGATCCTGCAGCACTTTGGACCAATGCCCGAACGAGAAGCTGACATCCAGGTAAATATCCAGTATGGTTGCGCATAGCTTTAATCTTAGATTTATTTTTTCCTGCAAGGTCAGGTTAATGTGAGCATATTGTGATCTTAAATTCCAAAATATATAATACTGCCATTATTAATTGCTGCACCAGAATCTGGTGATAAAAGGCCATCCACATCGAGAATTTTAACAATAATATTATGAGCATTCATACTGGTAAAGGTTTACACCCATAAACCGTAGTGCCAGCTTGCTCAAGTTGTGCTGACAGTTTACCAAAAGTTAAATTTGTATTTATGACCGGTTGTTGCTGTACCTTGGCGGGAGACACAACAAAAAGACCTTGAAACAATTCAAAGAAGAGAGGAGTTAAGTGATTACACTTACACAAGATTAGTCGACTGTTCGAGGCAAATTTAATTTACACTTTGATGTGAGGTAACATCAAATGAACAGTATGCCAGCATTCATTAAAGAGGACATCAGTGAGGGCAAAATGAACGCCAGAGACCCCATTAGTGTCAGCGACTGGTTGGGAGTATGTCTCGGGTAGAAAAATGTTTTTACGTGTAGTTTATAGTCTTAATGCCATCCATTCGATTGCTCTGAAAGTCATTCTGATGATACTGTTTGCCACTGTTGTTGTTTTAGTGGAAATGTTGACTCATTACCCGCTTACCAATCCACTCCAATTAGAATGATTTTTAAAAATATATTTAAAAGTTATGGATGGCCCTTTAAACCAAATATTTGGATTTTAAACAGAAGGAAAATATTTTTGTCCCCCTGCATTTTGCTGCGGTTTCCATAATGTACTAGCTTGTTATGCACAAAAATGTTCACTTGTCAATGAGTTTGTGTGCGAAAAAGGAAAGACTGAACTTCTCTTGGTGTGTGGGTTCCACAGACTCTGAGCTAATATGGGGTGCATTTATGTTAAATATAGTAGTATTTGTTATTTAGTTTATCTTGCAGATTAGTTTCCAAGAATTCTCTCCCATAGTGAACAGCAATTTATACTAACTTATTATACACAGCGGTGATGTTATATCTATTATTACAGGATGATCCTGAGTCTTGTAAGAACAAAATTTTGTTAAACTCTCTGCTTGCAGAACAAATACATTTTTATTGATTTGTATTATAACCTTTATAGGATTGGTTGTACAAAAGTAGTTATTTTCTATGAAATACTGCAGGGGTTGTAAAGGTGTTATTAATTCTTCTGACACCGCACTGCACACTTCACATTGTTAGACTAAAATTGGATCATTGTGACACATTTGCCTGCTGGGAAACACGCATTAAAGTGGATCCGCCTATCTCGTAGGTCTTAATACCGGAACACAGTTGTTGTGTGTGTGCTCTGCTTGCAGCTCACACCGTTCTCAAGGGATTACAGCTCTGCTGTTAGGACAACCACAGGGCGGGATCTGCTGGCTATATAGGCTCGAGAGCTTTAATCCCAACAGCCCTGTTACGTCAAAAGACTGTCAGAAGAAGAGAATCCCAAAATTTACAACATGCACATTGCATGACTGTGTTGTTGTACTCCTGCAACATGTGGTAGACACATGGTAAACACCATTCACTTCAGATCACTCTGAATTTTATGTACATTTTGTAACTGGCGTAGACTCTGAGAACTCAAAGAAACAAGGGTTTTTTTTTCTGCTATGTAACTGTGATAAAGACATAAAGACTTGGAACAATTAGACTTACTTGACGCTATTACTCTAAAGCTTAAACTGTAAAGCAGCTAAGTCTGCATTTAAGAAAGCTTTTACATTATGTTAAATGTGTCATTGGTGAACGCAAAGGTCTTATAAGAGCTCTCCTGTCTCCTAGGCAACACCTAATGGTCCAGCTTGCTGTTGGTGGCTCCTGGCTGTTCTGCCAATCGATCCACGTTACCAGCTCTCGGTCCTGTCCATGGCCAGCCTGAAAGAGCGCCTGGTGAAGATCCAGCACATACTCACTTATCTGCAGAGCATCCCCAACAACTAGAGCTTCCAGTTCTCATTAAAACAAACTCCCTTTGGACTTTGAAATATTATTCAAGTAACCTTGAATCAACATCTCGTCAACCTTTATCACTATCGTCATCCAATTCCCATATCAAGACCCCAGTTTTTACAGTTTTCTTAAGTCTACACAAGATGTGAATCACTGTGGATCACTGAAACGGAGATGTGGCCAGACCATCTCAGGGATACCTCCAATGACAAACACTAGGTGTTTGTGACTGTAAAAATATCAATGAAAGACTAGACATATGTGACACAGCGATTCTCAACTGCTCTTGTTTCAAACACAGGTCACTTTCAAAGGAACGTCCTTAAATAGTGTAATGGAAATGAGAAGAGCAAAATCTATTTAATTTTGCTGATTATTCATTGATGTTATTGTACAGCAACACAGTGTATTAAATATAACAATCACCCTTGAGTGTTCCTTCCTTTAAGGAAAGTAGGCCAAATGTAGTTTTCCTATTGTTCCTGGTGAGACCAATCAAATGGAACACTTTGTCTTCTGACTGTAAAATTTGTATTAACATGGAGAAGGAGTGAGATGCTTCTACTAAATCCTAAATGCTGAAAGTCCAAAAAGTGACAGCAAGATGTGGTTTAGAGGAACCACTGAAAAGACTGGGCACGTAGAAGCCTGCTGCATGTGTTTTCCAAACACTGAAAGAGCATCACAGCTTCATTTTACTTTGTCTCACAGGCTTACCATGCAAAACTGCAGTTGCTGCCTTGAAGTACTAGAAAAGACCTTCCTATTGAAAAAATCTGATCTGTGTTTCTTCCTTTCATTTTCTTCCAAGCTTTCATGCCAAGATGGTCCTTTCGCCTCTCTCTTCACATCCGGTCAGATAAATATTCTTTGTCCTGAAATATAATATTTGCTTCTTTTCATCTCACAGTTTAGCTTAAGTCGCATGGACTATCTTCCAAAATTCTAACCTTTGTCGAACCCTTTGAGGGTTCCGCTGGAGTGTTGAGGATTTTGCAAAAGTAAAAAAAAAAGTTGTCTCTAAACCAAAAGATTCAGCATTGAATTACTTTGAGTATAATTATATTTGTACATTCTGGCCATGTGTTTGTGTGAAAAATCCTAATGGGATCTTGCAATAATAGAACAAATTGATACAAGACAAAAGCTGCATTCAGCCAGTGGGTTAGCATTATTGTTTATTCAGAGCGTCTGTCTGCTGGCTCGGAGGAGAAGACTGTACCTGCAGTGCTGCTGAGAGAACTACATTTGCCTTACGCCATTTTGAATTGTGATTTGAGTTGTATGATGTGTTGGCCTGGTAACCATTCCTTTTTGACAATGAATGAAGTATGTTTTCATTGGATTTTTTTTCCCCTCTGTGTATAATGTGTAAAAAATTCTGAAAAACAACAACAAAAAAAAATAAAGTTAATGTTCAATGTATACATCTGTTAAAAAAAACAAAGGTTTTTGAACAGAGCTTTTTGCTTTTTGCTCAGCTGTTTTAAGTTATCAGTTTGAATAATAAATGCACTTTTTCAACAATGAGTCAAAGCATCCACTATTTTGCCAATTTAGATAACATTTTATATTCAGGAAAAAAAAAGAAAACATGAAAGTTGGATGAGGAAAGACATCTTTCAGCATTTATCATATTTTACCATTCAGTTAACTCTTATTTGGACTTGACTGAAAGTAACCAAACAACAGATTGCTGAATTCTGATGGTGTTTGGGAGTGCGCGGAGCCATCTTTTCTACCCACCTTAAATCTGGTCCTCTAATATGAAAATTGTGTTGAGAAAACATGTTTTCAGCGCCTCATGTGTGAAAGGTAAGTTGAGTTATAGTGTAGCTGCCCAGGAACCTGATGTACACTTCTTAACCACAAGGGGGTGACAGTGTAAGCATTATTGTTGAACACGGTTTACAATGTTTCATAACTCACCCTTTACCCTTTGCATATACTCAACCTTAACTTATGTGAAAGTACAAACATCATCTTTTTTACTCTTATGTAGCAGAAAATGCAGGAAGAAGGTTGGCATTAATTTAGCTAGGGACAACATCTTTGGTTTGTGGATTGGTTCACAGCGCAGAAATTCCCACTTGTAAGCTCCATCTTCGTCAGCGGTCATTGTGCAGAAAGCATCATAACAAACTCTGCAGAGGGAGACAGAGACAGCAGCAGATCCACTGATAAGGACCTGGGACATTGGACACAGTCACAACACTATCAGTTCACTGGAAGCTAAAACAGCTCACAGTGTGATATAATGACAAAATGCTCACATTATCACTAAGATAATGATAAACTCAATTGGAGACTTGGGGAAATTTTAATCAGTGTTAAAATGTGTTCCTGTTGTTGAAGTGAGATAGAGTGTGCGGGTCTCACATTTAAGAAGGTTAACAACTCCAGTATGCAAACTGCCAGTTTCCAGACTGTTTATCTCCTCTTGTAATTGGTTATCCGTGAGATTAGCGCTTATTCCAGGATGCTGTAATCATTAATTTAGATTCACTTGTCAATCAACACTGCTATTGACGTACCTTTGTCAGTGAAACGTGGCTCTAAATAGCTTGAGGCAGGTTTCACAAAATCCAGCCGATTCATTATATCCCATTGACTTCCTGAAGTGCCTTGATCTGAAAGACTTCTCATAGGAGCTGGGAATCTATTGATTGACTGAGTGCTAAAGCCTGATTCTGGATTAACTCACTAACATTATCTCCTGAGGTTCTCTTGAAACCATTTGGTTTTCAAAGAAGTAAACTGAGTGGAACATCAGCTCAGTCATCCTATAAGATGCTGGAGTTAGACCTGACACCTGGATATTGAGCACAGTACTCCCGCTGCTGCTGCTGCTTCAGAAGCTTGCAGACAGCTGTTGTCTTCCCATGTGGCTGAAATTGGATAGATGCACTCAAATACTGTCAGGGAGGCTAACTGATGATAATGGGGAGCACCTGCTCATTGATTCCTTGTGAGACTGACATGCCTATACCTGTGTTCCCAATAAGTGTATTGGATTGCTGAGACAAGGCAATCAGCTTACAAATCAAAGGCCTGTCAGCAACATGCATGTGATGGCGATGGCACATGCGAACATTAATGTGTATGTGGGCGCATGACTGTGTGCCACTGTATTGTTTATTTGCCTGTGAGATTGCATGCTGTAATGACATTTCTGCAAAGTTCTTGAGGCAACCAACAATGCATATTCTCTATGAAACGAGTGACTGCTGTCCAGGCATGTGCATTGATTGGCTTCATGCACTACTGATTAGATTGGATTGGCCCTTCCAGCCAACTCACCTTTACTTATCCATCCTTCTCTTCCCATCTACCTCTTTTCCCGCCTCATTTCTTATTCATTTTTTCCTTCTCTCTCCTTCATCTTCAACCCATTCCAGCAAGAATCAATGACCCCTCTGCTTTGTCCTCTTTAGTTTGCTCTTCCCTCCTGTACCTCCAGGGGATCCCAACCTTGTCTGATGAGCTCGAGTAACCTTCATCAGTGCCATCCATAATTTTCCAAATGTGTTCTTATGAATTAATTACAAACTGGATCATACTGTGCCAGATGTTGTCTGTGAGTGTTGACTGCTCTTGTTGGCCGGATCAGTTTTCTGAGTAATTATTTCAGCAGTTTATTACTTTCAGATACTTCCATTAGCGTACTTTTAGCTAGATAAACAGTTTTTTTTTTTAATAGATCCAGCGTTTTTAAAATGTTTTTTAATGTCCTACTGCAGCCATTGATGCCATTAATAAACCCTTCAAAACTCATTTCTGTTTGGTGAGTTTACATATTCTTATTGTTATTAAAAAGGCTTGTATGCAAGTCCAGAATGTTGCCTCATTTTGGTTGTGCGGAACTATGAACATGCTGCTCACCCATCTGCCCCTCACCTACAGCTGGAGGTTTACCTGCTCTGTCATCTTCTGACTTACAAACTAGTCTACTTTACGCTGCACAGTGCCAAGTTCTAACACCAGAGAAATTCAGTCATACATGTTTGAACCAGACATGCATTCACAGGAAGAAGAGGAAGAGCTACTTGAACAAGATCGCCTACAAGTTGATGCATCATGTGTTTTGTTTCTACAATGTTAAGCGCCAGCCCTGCAAGCCATCCGGATTGGTTTCTTAGATTTTCCACTTAGGAGAGCTGGGTGGTCAGAATTCATTGAAAGTAGAAATCTTCTGCCATGATGCTGACTTCTTATTTTGGTCATAATGTGCATTGAAGTATGTATAAAAAAACCACACCAACAACATATGGACATGTTTACAAGGTGTTTACATGTGTAAGTATTGTAGGTGATCATTAATATTTGTAGTTCATCACAGTATCTCTATCCTTAGCTAATGTAGCTAACAGTTTAGAAATGTTTCCAGCTACTTAGGCTGTTTCAGCAGTTTTTCAGATTATCCATACTTTAGTCTATTCTAAATATTAATTAACTAAAGTATTTTCGCACAATATTTTAACCACTTCATTACATGAATTATTTTATCCATTACCTATGCTAGATCTCTACTTTTTCCCCTTTGCCCCTCTACATAGCCCCCATGTGACCATGTAAGGTTGAGTTTCAGCATATCAGTCTTAATTTATTATTATTTATTAGTTTATGACACTGTACATACTGAATTGTAACAGTGGGTCATTTCATTAAATTGTTTATTGGCCTTTATTTACTTTGGCTTTCATAGTGGTAAAATTATTTTGCTCTTTACCTTTTGGGGACATCTCTTAGAAGTCTTAAAACTTCCCATTTCAACTTCTCTCATCAATCTCTTAATGATGCACCAAACAGATGTCCCATTATAGAAAAATGTGGGTGTGGCCATATGCTGATTGCATATAGGCACCTGTCAATTTGGAATGTTTCTGATTCATATGTATTCGTAACAAATGCAAGCCAGTGAGAATAGAATTGACTATCACGTATGAGTATTTAATCTGGTTGTGATTTTGCATTGTCACTTATTTTGCGGGACAGAGTGGAAATATATCTATGCATATGTTATTGTATAAGGCCCAGTGTCACCAGGGGTAGAACTGAGAGGGAGGAATTGGTATTAGATGGCTTCATACTGCCATTGACTAGTCGGGGATTTTAATTTGCTATATTGGTTCTATAATTGTTTCTGCCACTTTGCCTATGGACTTTATATTGTGATGATGTCAGTTGTTTTTAATACATAACAGAAAGAGTCGGGATTGATCTTATTTGCATTTTTTATGCTAAATGTACAGCAACTATAGCCACTGGCTAATTCTGGAAGCAAGACTGAGCAGCACTGTGTTATCCAGATCTAAATGATGCATTCATGGCCCGCAGTCCGCAGTCCTATCCTTTACATTTCTCTCCCTGATTCCCCGAGCACTCACCATCAAAGTCGATGCTGCCATCTTTGTTGAGGTCAATGTCAGCAAGGATCTCTTCCAACTCGCCTTTCTTCAGCCTCTCCCCCAGGAGGGTCTTCATGCCCTCCTTCAGCTCATCAAGGGTGATCTTTCCGTCGGCATCACAGTCAAACTTGGACATGGATGTTAGGTGGTGACAAAGGAGGTGGGGACATGAACTTGTGGTGAGTGAGGGAATACAAATAAATAGAGCACAGGTAGAGAGAGGAAAGGGTGAGAGAGAACAGAGTGTGGAAAAGCAAGATTTCATCTCCGGGCAAAAGAGGAGGGCGGACAGATTGAAAGGTCTACATTGTGATGTAATGAATAGAGGTGAAAATGTGAAGACAGAATAGAAGGAGATAAAGTTGTAAAAAGACTTTTTGTGACTTTTGGTAATACACAAAAAGGTTCAGAGACGAACCCTTGAAAGAAACCATTAAGAACAGAAGTCTCATTTACTTTATAGCCTACTAGATGTTATGTTGTAGCCTACTGAAGTAAGAAACACTTAACACTGAGTGACTGGGACAATTCTCCTTTGTGCAGAGAATGGAGTTTGCTCTAAAGTTTTCTGTTTATGAGAAGCCAAGAACTCATTTATTAATCTTCGCAAATTGAGTCAAAGGGCCAAACATACAGTATGAATTTCTGATGCATTACTCAGGGCCTACAGTTTTAAACATTAACATGCCTGATCTATGACGCGAGCTGCACATTTGCACAGTTTATGCAAAGGATTGGCGCTTTGCCTGCACGACTTCCTATAAAATCCTGATCAGAGGCCCACCTGGTTTAAGGACAGACATGCTGTCAAAAAGCTCACTGTAACATCAGTGCAGCTAAACATCATTGAAATATAGCTTATGTAATTGACACTACTTGCAATACTAGTCATATCCTATGCGATAGTTCCATGTAAAATCATTTGACTTACTGTAACTGTTAAATTTGTACATGCCGTTAATGTATTGCCATAAATTACTTAAAAGGTAGCCTTTCATTATACCCATACAAGCAGAAATGTGCAAGCTAAATTTAAAGCATAGTTAATTGTACACACTGCTATTCATTAAGAGCGCCTTATCAGTGTTGTCTGTTTTGCAGTCACCATTAAATACCTATCATGTGTTAATGAGGTCAATGGATGGACCAAGGTGTGCGAGTCAGTGCTGAGGACACGATTCATTCATTTGTTTTGTTTGGTCTGAGACGATGTCACAGCAGGGCTTGGCATTAGTGGACAATCAATTCAGCATGTGTTTTCCTGCCTCTGTGTTCATATTGAGGAGAGCAACTCAATTTCCTCCGGATCAATGAGGCACCACAAATTTTAAAATAAAACGGAGATGTCTGATGAGCACAAATGAACAGGTGAGGTAAATACAGTTTTCCAGTACAACCCGTGGCTCTTGGATGGCAGCAGGCAAAAGGCATCATAAAAACTAAAACATCAATTTGAATATTTTCTTATTCATTCAAAGCTAGTTCACATTCTTCCCTCTGTCGTGCTTGCAAGTAAGAGTCATGCGCTCTTGAAGCAAAGGTTCAAAGTGCTGTCAGCGGACCAGGCCCCTTTCACTGAAGTCAGACGTGTTTTCAGTTTCCAGCAGGGGACCTCTTACCTGTTTGAAGGCGCAGCGGAGCTCCCTTAGCCCGACCATATGAGCCGTTTCAGCCAGCATCCTTGGCCCCATTAGCTCACAGAAATCATCGAAGTCCACATGCCCATGCCCTGTAGACAGACAGGAGATGCAGAGATGTACACACGCATGCACAGGCTGTCTACCAGCGACACTTATCCTCCCTGGAGTGTCACAGACAGGCATGACTGGACATTGGCGCATAAAGAAGTTCTTTAACGCAAATATCAACTTAATAAGTAAGTCATTTAATAATTAAAAAATGGTGTAAATCTTGCGCTTAAATTTGACCTTGTTAAGTCATCACAGTGAATATGTTCGCAATATCAGAATTTTTTTTTTTTTTTTTTTTTTTTTTGTTAGTGGGTTTTTACAGCTGAAACAACATGTCTGTTTATGAGATAAAGCGGCCAGCGTGATAAGCCTCCTTGTTATTTGTGCTTTTGGGCTATACAAATTAAACTTGATTGATTGAAACTCGTGTGTTGTAAGTAATAACAAAATGCCCTTTCACATAAGGGTGCAGGCTAGTAATTTAGAAATAAAATGTCACTGAAAGTTCATCTATAACCCCTTTTATTTATCCCCTTAACGACTCATTTGTGTTTTTCATATTACATACTTCATTTCATTTCATTTTTTAATGAAAAACTATTCATGCCCTTAAAACCTCTTGGATGTACTTCGACACCTTTGCGCTATCAGGTTGTGGTGATCTATGAATGTATATACAGTATATACCCCTCGCCTGCAGCTGGAACGAGCCGTAGATTGCCTGCTGCCATCGTCTGACTTTTAGACTACTCTAATATAAACTGCAGAGTAGCAAGTTTTAATTTAGCCATACATGGATTCACAGGAAGAGGAGAAAAAGCCATTTGTACAATTGTCGCCTGCAATGTGATACATCAGAATGGTGGGTTTTGTGTCTAAACAGACCTGGAAATCATCAGGATTTGTTCCTTAGGTTTTCTATGCAGAAAACCCAGGTTGTCAGAATTCATTTTTTGGAGACATTAGTGTCATTGGCGGATTGCAGAACAAAAGCAGACATCCTCAGTCATGACTGCTCCCTTCATGTTATATCATGTTGTGTGTTGCTATAGAGAACCAAGGAAAAAAAAAAATCTTTCAATTTTTTGTGATTTCCTGCCTCTTTGGAGGTAAAATAACAACTCACAATTTAGAATCTTTAATTGCCCCGCCATGGGTAAAAAAATCAATACTACAGTTCCCCTCAAACCACCCAAACACATATCATTGGAAAGGCCAGGATATGCTCTATTGAGCATAACAGGACTTAGTAGGATAGTTCAAATGAATTGAAAGATACACACCAAAAACTAATGTCCACTACAAAGGAACAAATGAAAAGGCTGGGTCTCAGGATACATATAAAAACACCACATGGACATATTAACAAAGTCAAAAATGTGATTTTCATCAGACGTGTTGCATTCTAATAATGGTAGTAATGATAATCACACCTAGTCTTTCTTGACTTTCCTGACCAAACTTGTCTGTGAAGGATTTATAAATATCCTCAGTGCATGGAGACAGTAACGATACATTAAGCTATGTGCTCATCACTCTTCCCTCAGTCATGTTAGAACCAGCTGTGTTTTGTTCGATCCCAAACCTAATTATCAAAACAGACTGATACGATTGGATGGTTCATTTTGTTATTCGAACAAAAGGCAGGCTTGTTTGATAGTGTAGACCAAGATGGCTGGCCTATTTTCATTATCTCTGCCTCAGTGAATGTGAAAGACAACTTTCGTAAGACCGTGCTGCCATTTCGTGGTTCAAAAAATTCAATCAGTGCTGAGTCTGGTGTGGATAAAGACAAAATTATGACAAACTGTGCTCGCACCGAAGTCTGACTGGGCTGAATCCAAATGGGACAAACAGTCATGTTACAGCAGCAGCTGAGGGCTACTAAAGTAAAGGGCTATTGATTCTATGATATTTGGGTTCACAAGCAATTTCCCTGTTAGCCTCAAGGTAGTTTTTAGCTGACTGGCTTTAGCCTTGCAGAGCTCGAGTCCGTAGGGCTTTCTTGACAAGGCCTTGATGAATTTCTGTGCCTTAATTGGGTCAGCCAATTTTAAAGGAGTAGAAAAAATAGAAAAAAAGAGTCTTAGAAGATTATGTGTTTTTAATTGAAAGTGCAGTGCCTTCATATAGAATAGATGAATTCTATGATATCTGTGGATTATGCTACAGATATCAACCTAGGAGTGTCTGAAACTTATTCTATTTAAGGGCCAAATTAAGGCATACGAACAGATTAATAACTACACAACACGAAACTTGGCATAAATACATAAAATGAAGCAATCAACACCAAATCCCTGATGTTAATTAAGTCCTTTCGCTGATTTATAAACAGTTTGCATATTGCTTATGGGCTTGTGGCTGTAAGGTTAAACCAAATGATAATTTCACAATGAAATGAGGGCCATTTTGTTAGATTTTTTGCGACATGCACATTGCATATTTATAGTAACTTTAAGCAAGAGAAATGCAGTACTGCTGCTCTCAATCCAAATTTTCAAAGCCTGTGCCATGTTAACCAGGACATTATTTACAGCTGGGTTTCCAGGTGACTCTCATTGATTAGCGAGTGACTCAGAGGCCAGCTGAACTCTGCTCCCTGAGGATTGCAGCAAAGAAACTTATTGTATCCACTGTGATGTGTGTTTAGCTCCAGTCCAATAAATCGTTTGATATTAGTGGTACTATTACAGCCTTGGGGTCTCAACACAAAAATGATCCTGAATTTTGACTACTTTCAATGCGGCTCATAAAAAATAAAAAGTTGACGTTAAGTATGAAAATGCCTTCCATTAAGAAATAAATGTTTAAGTCTTCCAGAGTCCATTCAGCCAATCACAAAAAAAAATACATTGTCCATTGCCTTTATTTACATACTGTTCAGTTTTAATTTTGTCCGTCTGCCATTTTTCCTTGTACGTAAATACAATGCGGGGAAAACTATTTTTTGCTTTTGTAGTGCCTCCAGCATGGAAAAATGTTGAGACATTTAGCAGCAACATCGATTTCCAAAAACAATGCGAAAATTACTCTGGATTATTCACAGAGCATATTGTCAACGGTCAAACAGAGGCTATAGGCTGTGCTTTTTCTTCAGCAATAAAAAATGGAGCAAACAAACAAACAAAAAAATCCATCTGCAACTGCAGATATGAGAAGAAATAAATTGAGAAAGGGATTTAGGTGAAATTATGCTTTATGTGTGTAAATGTGTAATATTAGCAGAAAACCGTCATTAGTTAGCGTTATCTAGAGTATAGAGAATATCACTGCCATCTCCAGCCCCTTTCAGCCCCTCTCCATCCCCAGAGTCATAACGTTATCTTTATCCTGCTGCTCT
This sequence comes from Mola mola, assembly GCA_001698575.1. NCBI lineage: Eukaryota > Metazoa > Chordata > Actinopteri > Tetraodontiformes > Molidae > Mola > Mola mola. The sequence continues at coordinate 19,757,659 of KV751317.1, forward strand.
ACAACAACTCTGTAGTGTATCCCCTGTCACCAAACTGGCCTCTGCCGGTCTCAGTGTCCACTCCTGGATTAGTTTCAAGCTCGGGATGTGGATTATGATAAGACTGTGGTTAGTGTGATACCTCTGCAAACTGTAAGCAGAAATCAGGGATGCAGTAGGCAAGGTAAGAGTTAACAAACCCAAGACAATTAACCTACAGCAGCCAGGATAATGACAGCACTTGACAATTACTGTGATGATATGATGCCCACTGCTTATTCTATGTTACACAATACCACATTAGTCATCCCTGTACCAGCAGAAGTAATGAAGTTTCTCTTGAATGCGTCATTTTTAGTTTGTGTGAAAAGACAAATAGAATAAAAAACTAAAATATCAGAAGTGTACCTTTTCCTCTGTGTGTGTGGTGTGTCTGTTTGATTGACAGCAACTAAACAAATGTGCCCTTCAAGTTATTTGAAGGGCACAGTTTCAAGTTATGAGTGTGTTTAGCAGGATTTGAGAGTAATAGTGCTGTCTAACTGGACGCGATGGGCAGGAGCAAACATCAGAGTCTTTCAATTTTACCACTGAATATGTCCTAACCAGCTCTTTAGATCAGGCTAAGCAATTTCTGGCATTTGCTCCACTTCCAGCCTAATCCATCTCCAAACATTACATCTTTTTCACTGCAGCCATAAGGACAATACATTTAAATTAATTAAGGTTCCATGTAGTGTAGCAGAGCTCATCCATTGTGCCACGTGCACAAGAGCAGCAACTTGACTGTTGACAGCAATTTGAATGGAACAGAATTAATGTGGTATCATTGCTAACAGCTGTTTTTACTTAACTATTTCTTGCCAAAATGGCTGCCGTGAAAAAGGTCTATTTTATTTGGTCAAAACTGATGCTTAGTCCTTGACCTTTCCATTTCCCCTTCAATCTGCAATCAACATGATAAAAGAAAGAGTCATTTATGAGCTGCGAAGTTATAATGATCAACAGAACCTTTTTCAAAAGGACAAAAGGAGGAGGTTTAGAAAAAAAATCATGGAACTATTAATTTGCCCGACTGCGCGTGCACTCTTAGTGCTCGTGAACGCCCCCCTTGAAATTGTTGGCCTCTCCGCTGCATTTAAAAGTCAATGCTTGGGGCATGACTAGGAACAGTTAGAACACGGAGTGCAGCGTGCAACCCTAAGCAGACATTTCAATGTGTGTTCGACCAAAGAAAACATGTTATTTTGCTAAAAGGGCTTGAGACAAAGAGAGGTTGAAGGCCAGAGTCAACATTGGTATGGTGTTTCCAGGATTGCAGGCCCTACGAGATGATAAAGGATTCTAGTCTGCTAATCCATGTAACATGTCTTCAGTAGCGACAGGTGTTACACCACCAAGAAATGTTATTTCAATGTGTGAGGCGAAGCCCCTAGCTGTGTTTATTGAACGATCGATAGTGAATGTCCCCTGGCAGGAGGCCTGGATGGCTGAATGCCCATCCAAGCTGCCGCTGTGGGGAAGAAGTCCTCAGTCGTGGCGCTGGGGCTTCGTCCTTCACTATGAAATGAATCAAATTCAAGGTTGGATGCAATTCTGGCATGAATTCATGCTGGATTCATTTATGCATGTTACCAAACAACCGCAGTTCTTACTGGTATAATGAAATTATTTTGCAAATGTTGTAATTCCTAGTTGCTTTACTGTAGCATATCATGGATCTGGACTTTTACGTTTCTAATTTCGTGAGGCTTGTTGTAGCCTTTTTTTTTTTAATGTATCTCATTTGTTTGTTCTAACCATATTCAAAACCCTAAAATCAGTAGCCAGGTAAAGTAATGTTTTTGAGGATTACAGTTTGTGGCCTAACCTCCACTGAAGGGCTGGAAGGGGACTGCTAATCATTGTCCGCTGTTTGTTCTTAGGACTTTGTTTGATCGATGTCGGCATTTTTAGTGAGTATTAGCGAGTTAAAACTGTATCTTACAGCTGACTGAGCTATGGTGAAAAGTAATGAACAGCCATTGTAAAGTAACATTCAGAGAATCATTACTAGTGGTTATGACAGGGGTTGCATGCTTTTCTAGATTTATGGCCCATTTAATATGGGCCATGCTCAAAACGTAGACAAAATCTGGCCCCTTTCAAGCTAAATGAATGTAGCTGTTTTTTCTTTCTTTTCTTTTTCAATTATGTAAAGGGCCCCTTTAGCCTCAACACCATTGAAGATGACTCATTGGGAGTCAAGCCTCCTGGATGCCAAAACTGAGGACCCAGCTCCCAGATGACCCCTAAAGACAGGGTCCTCTCCTGCCCACTCCATCACCACCCACCGATGAAGTTGCTGAAAACACTCAGAGGAGGTTTTGGTATGTATTTCATGTTTTACATGTTGTGTAATTGGAGGATATTAGAGATTACATAATGTAAAAATAATGGGATTAGTCAAAAAGATAAATGGTTTTCATTGTCTAATTTTTAAAGATGCATATCAAGAACCGAAAGAACTGAAGGACGCCTGATGTACAAGCCCCTCGGCCACTTCCTCATGTCCAGATCTACCTGGGACTCACTCTCTTTGACTCATTCCTCTCTGAAAGAAGCTAGAGAACAGTTAGAGTTCGGTGCTGGAAACTACAATCCCCTGACTCACCCACTAGTACCCACATTCATACATTATACACTATACACTTTATGGATCTCTTCCATGTCTGTGCACTTTGTATGTCAGCTATCTGCAATAATGTACTCAAACAAACTTTGTGTACATTATTGTTTGTTGTACAATAATTAGCCTGTCTTGTCCTTTCCTCTGTGAAAGTGTTGATAAAAAGCAGAAGCAAACTACAGATGAAACTGGTCTGCTTCATGTAATGTATGTAAAGGTAAATGATCACACATTTTTTCCACATAGAAAATATTTTATTAACTCTAAAGGGGAGTCATTTTAATAATAGTGATAAATTATATAAAAAGAGGGGTTTCCTTTACCAGTTGGCAGCACAGTTTGACTCTCAATGCCCCGATGTTGCACATAGCCATGAATTTTGTGTGCATATAGGACATGAAGTGCTACAGATTTGAGAGATCTCAAAATGGGCCCCGGCTGCCGGTTCAG